>CM060951.1:86156848-86343277 GCA_030765055.1 Mantis religiosa
ATAATATCCATTATCCCAGTGCTAAACTTTCTTGTTTCCAGAAAGGTGTGTATTATGAAACTATCAAAATATTTGGCGCACTTCCTAATGTTCTTAAAGAAAAAATTGATAATTTTGGTGCTTTTAAAAATGCTGTTAGAGAGTACGTTTGCTCAAAATCTTTTTATTCTGTACAAGATTATCTGAATGGCAAATTATCCTGACAATGCTTATGTATCTCTGTAAGTAGTATCTAATTGTTCCAATGAGAAATCATCACCAATAAATCTTTGATGCATGTTGAAAGTTTATTTTTAATGTATGTGTATTCAGGAAATAACAAGAATGGTATCCATTGCAAAAATGTCGAGACGTACTGGCATAAGCCAAGTGAAAGATGAATTAAAAAGTTTTTGATTTTGTATCATATACAATTATCCCTGCTTTGTTTTCCATAATGTTGTTTATATTGCCTGTATATTATAATATGTGTCTTATGTTAACCTTTGTACATATATATGCTATTAAACTTTATACCTCTGGACAAGTTCAAAGTTCACAGCCTTTTCCGGCTACAAGTAAACCTACTGAAAGCAAATCAATCTAATCTAATCTAATAAACCTGACGGTGATACTACTATTAAATAAGTCCACCTCTTTATCTGAAGTGACGGCCTCGTATTCAGAGGATTCCCAATTCGAATCTCGGTTGAGGTAAGTTACTTTATTTATTTTTTGCTAAGCTAGTACAATTGAGTGTGACCGGTGTTCAGCCCTGGCTCTGTACCAGTCATACTCATTTTTACAATAGATCCTAATTTCTAAACAATTAATTACACCAATGTAGGTTCGTTATTAGTTCCGTTCACTGTCCATAACCACTTTTTTTAACTTCCTCCAAAAATTGCCCGAACTTCATACTGTCTTTAACAAACATTTCAGCTATAAGTATATTCCTATCAAACTTAAACCATTTCTTATTAATAAACCCTTTCCTCCAAATTTCTGTCCCTTCACACTCAAAAAGTATATATGTTCTCATGTCCACCATATGTGGGACAGTATTTCTGTGGAATACTCTTTCTTATACCTTTTAGTCGCCATACTCCTGCTCTAACCCATGCAATGCCTTCTCTCTCCTCTTTATTCGTCACGTCTATGTACTTTTCCCTTCCCCAAGCTCTTTTCATTGGGATATAAAAAACTAAAGACCTCTTCCCGACTATTTCAGTAAATATTTTCTGCAATTCTAAGATGAGTTGCTTGGATAAGGTTGTTTTGGGGATTTCCGTCATCCCGAAAGATGAATCCCGTATAACTATAACTCTGTGGATTTATTGAGTGTCATTTCAACCATTTCTTTCATCGGTCGATATGACCTCAAGGGTAAAGGACAAAAAAGCAGTTTAAAAGAAAAACTAAATAAGGAATTTATGGCTAGGTCACTTGATTTTTGTAATAAAATATTACCTACAGAGATGTAAAAGGATTAATATCTAATTTATGCTTAAGGCTGCTATGAATAATCTTTAAAGCTTCATAAATGAACTAGGTATATTGCTACTACGGAAACATGAAGTAAAGCAAATCATGATTAAACCGGTCGTCGTTTGTTGTTCTGACTTTACAGCTGTAATTTGTCGAACATAGGAATATTTAACAGAACTATCTTATTTTAATGAACATATAACTCGACTACAGCCGCAAATTATTGGCATCATTAAGAGAAATTGCACATTAGCGTATGTATATTGAGTTAAACTCTTTTGGTTTAGTAATCCGTTTAAATGGACCGGTATTTATAGCTATGTATAAGAATTCTGAGAAAATGCAATTGCAGCACAGCAAGGTGATTAATGCATGTATAATCGGAACCATTTTCGAAGTAATGCGATTCATTTGTGTTCGATAAGCCACCCTAAATATGCCGAAATGCGGAGTGGGGAGTATAGGCGTATCGATGTGGTCATCGTACACAGCAAATTAACCGGCCATTCAGTACTCTTACGCTGAAAGAGTAGTTAAAGGTTCTTTCTACTGCTAATAAAGGAGCTATTGGTGTTGTTTTTTCAAACAAACTCTAAAACTATTTTCAAAGTAGGACTTCATTGTTTACACATTTATTTTTTATGCGTTTACCTGAAACAAACTTTTCTTGTGATTTGGAATCTTCACCTTAATATAGAGAGATAAAAGCATTGAAAATAAATAAGTGCAATTAATAACAAACTGTAAAAGTCTTTGAAAAAGGACATAATAATGACGATAGGTATACCAGCCAACAAAACTTAATTAAATAACTAAAAGGATTTTGCCTTCCTCTGGCTCACTGCAATGTTTTTCTTTCAGGAAAAATTCGACATTTATCTAACCAAAACTAAATCTCCACCACTCTTATCGGTTTTTTCTGGACTAGCTTGAAACAAACATGTCTAATGTGGCTACTCGGCTTGAAAACTAAGAGGGCATCAGAAATAACTTCTTTCAATGAATTCTACTCTGATTGTTGAAAATAAGTTACGGCTAGAACACTCGAAAATACTTACCAGCTCGACTCTTTTGAGGGAGGGCTCGAAGAGATTCTAGTTGCATGCAGCGTCCATGCGCAATAGCCATAACGTATTTTCTAAAACAGATAAAAAGAACATATTAACATCATTTTCACCGTGATAAAGTTATTTTTGTGTATTTGTCAAATTAAAATATTAATTATAACAATAATAATTACTGTTTTGTTATGGTTGTACAGCGACCTAATCTGGCCCTAATAGGTAAAAGGTGTTCGCTCACTTTCTTCTCGGGCAGCCTGCCAGGTGAAAAGATGGTTACATATCGACGTTTTGGGAGTGTGCATCTTTCCCATCATCAGGATGTTTATAAAATGTCACTGAATTTATAAAAAATATTTATAAAATGGCCCTAATAGGTAAAAGGTGTTCGCTCATTTTCTTCTCGGGCAGCCTGCCAGGTGAAAAGATGGTTACATATCGACGTTTTGGGAGTGTGCATCTTTCCCATCATCAGGATGTTTATAAAATGTCACTGAATTTATAAAAAATATTTATAAAATGGCCCTAATAGGTAAAAGGTGTTCGCTCATTTTCTTCTCGGGCAGCCAGCCAGGTGAAAAGATGATTACATATCGACGTTTTGGGAGTGTGCATCTTTCCCATCATCAGGATGTTTATAAAATGTCACTGAATTTATAAAAAAATATTTATAAAAACACTGGCCCACAAAGCTTTGTCTATCTGTGATCCCAGCCACTTAAAAGAGGACTTACATCACCTGAGACTCACTTTCCGTCAAAACGGCTACTCCGAATATGACGTTGAGCCTCGATCACCAAAGCTAGGAAAGAGAAACCTATATTATAACAAGCGTCAGACCGCTACAGCCTGCATCCCGTTTACCGGCAATCTATCCAGCAGAATCAGCAGAATTCTCGCCAAATACATCAGGACCATCCACAAGCCACCTCCGAAGATTAAACAGCTGTTGAGACCAGTGAAAGACAAACTGGACTTCCAAGTTCCGGGAGTATACAGCATTCCCTGTGAATGTGGAACACCATATATAGGACAAACCGGAAGGACCATCGCTACTAGAATAATCTGACATGGACGGAGCATTCGTTTAATGCAACCTGAGAAGTCTGGGCTGCCAGAGCATTGTTTTGATAACGACCATAGAGCCTATTTTCGGGAGACGACCATCTTGGCAAAATGCAATAGTTACTGGGAGCAAAGAATTAAGGAGGCTTTGGCGATTTCCTCTGAAAGGAGCACGCTTAATCGTGATGCTGGATTTCAGTTCAGCTCCTCTTGGAAACCGGCCTTAAAATGGAAACCCGTCGAATTAAGAAGCAAATATCAATACAGTTTGATAATCAAGTTAACTAGTTACGTTTCTTTGACACAATTTTCTATACTCAGAACATCTCATGACCTGGCTTTTAATTTACTGAAAAAAGTTTTTTGTTCAGTAATGCGAATTTTGATAATGTTTTGTCGTTTTTTATAGTTGTGTTATATCCAGTATTTCATTTTTGATAATAACATTCTACAAATATCCTGATGATGGGAGAAATTCAACACTCCCGAAACGTTGATATCTAATGACCTTTTCACCTGGCTGGCTGTCCGAGCAGAAAGTGAGTGTATTCGTCTCCAGGAAAGCTTCAGGTCTTATTTTAGGTAAAAGGTGTTGTTTGATAAATGCGCTGCTATAGTCCGGTTTATTATTATTATTATTATTATTATTATTATTATTATTATTATTATTATTATTATTATTATTATTATTATTATTATTATTATTATTATTATTATTATTATTATTATTATTATTATTATTATTATTATTATTATTATTATTATTATTATTATTATTATTATTATTATTATTATTATTATTATTATTATTATTATTATTATTATTATTATTATTATTATTATTATTATTATTATTATTATTATTATTATTATTATTATTATTATTATTATTATTATTATTATTATTATTATTATTATTATTATTATTATTATTATTATTATTATTATTATTATTATTATTATTATTATTATTATTATTATTATTATTATTATTATTATTATTATTATTATTATTATTATTATTATTATTATTATTATTATTATTATTATTATTATTATTATTATTATTATTATTATTATTATTATTATTATTATTATTATTATTATTACTGACTTGACAATACTCATAGCAATACATAGCTCAGTGGTATTGTTGAACTCCGGTAATGAGTTAAGCAGTTTACCAATTAAATGACTATAATTATGCACTATTAAGTTAAATCCATTCATCCCTATTAGACTCCTTCTATCCCCAAGTACATAAAAAGTATCCAATAATAAAAACAGCTAATTAGTTACAGTGAGTGTCAAATGTGTCCTCACACTCTGCCAATGTGAACTATTCCTCGAGCGTAATTTGAAGAAAAAGAAATTGCATATAATTTTAAAAACTACAAGATGTGCAGATTACTTTTTACTCTACCAAGGTATGGCCGAGCTGGCGAAGCGAAACATTATGTGACCAAAGTTCTCACTAGCGAGGTACGGTTAAAGCTAATGATTACTTGAACTTTTACATTAGTCAAAAATAAAATAAACGCATTATCGTTTTCTCCGTCGTCTTCACATTGCTGATGATTTCTCTGAGGTAAATTTGTAGCTGTTCAGTTTAATATCATTACTGGTGATAAATCTGTATTCAGTAAGATTTTGTAAAACAATTTAAGGCTACAGATACCTGGCGAATTCGCCGTCTTTGTAAGAAGATAGGTGGTTGCTAGTTTTCCCCCTCTTCTAAGGTAGACTATGTTAATTATTGATACTGAAATTAATTGGCTCTTAGTAGTAAGAGATTTCATTTGACGTCATCAGTACAACGCTACATTAAATAAAAAAATAAAGGGTTAGAGACAGCTTAATAGGCATTTATATATTATAATTAATGGGAGAATAAGAGAGATAAATAATAATGAGAATATAAATAGTAACTAAATGCCAAAATAAGAAAGAACAAGTAAGTAGATAATAAATAAATGGGTATTGATTTGAAAGAAGTGATTGCCTAACCGACAGATTTTGGTCTAAAACACGGAACCGTAGAGCGCGTCTCTCCAACTCACTTCGTGTCTGGCTGGCAACGAGAACGCACTTATATAGCGTTTGTCTCTTAAACTTCTCCAGAAATCTGCAATTTATGAATTGTAGAAAACATATATGTGTTTCATAACAAGTGAATTAGTGTTATACCAAGTGATTCAGCTGCCCTTATTTATTCTTATATATGCAACACGCAGTTTACAGTGTAATGTGAAGCCGTTATTGCATTAATACTTACAGCCCTGAATGAGGAGCAAAAAGCTGCGAAATATTAAATCATAAACGTCTTTGAATGTATATAGTACCTACTTGTAAAGTGGTAAACCAACTCTTTCTCAAAGAGTGGCATAGAATACGTGACATAAGGCCGAATAGTTAGCTGGTGGATAGTGCTGATGTAAAGACCAGGTTCGAAACGACGTCATTTTTTTTTCTTTCTCCGAGTCTTTATTATCTGTATTTTAGTTACAAATTTATTTATTGCTGCTATTGGTTCTCTTGTGAACCAAAAGCACAAGAATTACAGTCCGATAATTAGGGATCTGGCCATATAAGTTGCGTGAGCTCACCCTATCAGCAGCTAGGAGAGGCCCTTGCACTTTAATGGGTAACTACGAGCTATCTTTTACTTTATCTTTATTGGGCATCATGTTTAACTTTGTAAGCCATATAATCTGTACCGTATCTGATATTGTAGAACATTTTACATAGTTGGTTTTCAATTTTAGGAGCATTTCGACGACATTAAATCCTGTAGCTTTTTGTTTCATGCTTAAAACTTGTGTTTCACTTTGCATTTGTGAAATATTTCAAACTTAGTTGAATGGGTCAAGCACAATATCGACCATAGTAAAATACGAGGTACGTACGGAAAGTAAGTTCTGTTTGGTAATAAAATTAAATTGTGTACAGATACAGAAAAATTATTTATTGCACAAAATTTTACAACTAGAAATGTTGCAGGCATTTGTCATAGCGAGGCACAAATTTTTGTATACGTTCTTCATAGACGTTTTGCCGCCTGTGTCTTCAACCAGTTGGAAACATTTTCTTTTAGCTCTTCGTCATTGTTGAAGTGTTGACCGCCAAGGAAAGATTTGAGGTGCAAAAACAGATGAAAGTCGCAAGGAGCGAGCTCAGGGCTGTACGGAGTGTGGTCAAACACGCCCCAGTCAAATTCCTGTATGATGTTTTTCGTCGCATTTTCAGTGTGTGGTCGTGCGTTGTCGTGAAGAAACAAAACACCTTTAGCAGCATTCCTCGGCGCTTATTCTGTATTGCGCGGCGCAATCCTAGCATTCAGAAATGAGTCACAGATCTGATTTCACAAGCGGCGGGATTTTCAATGAACACCGACATTGCAAACAAGCACAACAAAGCATACGTGGCTGACAGCGATCTCACAATAGCGCACGTTTCTTCTCCTTGATACAGAGCATCTATCGCGCATGTGCGAAACTGGATCGCAGCGCTGCAGCGGAGGTAAATTGAAACAGCACTTACTTTCTGGACGCCCCTTGTATCTACTACGAACTGTACATTTATAACTATCTGCCAGTAGAATACATGACTACCATTATATTTTCAAAACGCCTATGATGTTAAAAAGATGTTTTTTGTATTGTACTGTCAAATTATAGACCAAAGGGTAATGGAATTTTTGAGCTGATCAGGCAGAATTTCAACCCAACTAAACTGGCAGAGTGGTTAAGTAAGTAATCTGTATAATACCATTTTGCCAACGCTACCTTGAGAGGGAAGGTTCCTATACGAATAAGTAATCGCAGACCTTCTACATCCACCTCGAATCTTTACAGCGTTTTATAGCTTCCACAGTGTTTTGAGCTCGTTTTGGTAGTTTTAACACAAATAAAAAACTGCATCCATCATTACTTTTACTCTGAGAGCTATCGTAATTTGTGACAATCTGCCTAAAACTTAGCATTTTTTAATATTGGTAACATTGTGTAGATCTGCCATTTTGTGTTTCATTGTTATTGTCAATTGATGCGTGTGATAGGTTGTTCCTTCAGGGGAGTGTTTAAAGGTGTGTGCTAATATACGCTAATAAATGAAAGTTTGTAAACTTGTCTAAAATTACTGCTGCATCCTCTGTGTCTGGGTATGATGTTTTTGGAATCCACATACACAGTGATTGCTTTCTATTTCTTATAACACTTATGCACTGAGTTCCTACCGCACCTCTATAATTTGCAAATCATCCACTAGAATGCGTACAAGAAGGGCGTAAGACACACATGTCGCTTAGCACGTTGCATAAATTCAAAAATATATAGGGGAAGGTGACTCACCTGGTATATGCGATCGGCATATTATGAACATTTAATATCAGGTTTTAAAACAAGAGCACGTGATTAAAAAGCTTTAGCTCTGTATCGTACCTATGCAAACCCTGATGGTTACTCTAATAGCTCTGTCGAGCAAGCCTGGGATTGATGCGGACGCTGGTGAGATCTTCGAGATATTTACATAATAGCGACGGAGGGTATTTTATTTCTCGCATCACTACTACAGGATAAGAAGATATGTGCAATGGCAATAGGTGCACCCATTCCCATAGCGGCTTGACCTTGTGATTTCTTTCTCTTTCCGAAAACTGAAGATGCAATGCGTGAATCACTTTTTTGACATCAAATTAATCAGTTGAATATTATAAAATCCTGGTTTTGATGTGCTCAAGAAGAGTTGAATTGTTGCTTTAAGGGCTGATTTTGCAACCAGTCTTAAAAATGAATCTACTTTGAAGGGAATATTCAAATCGTTTTAGTTGTTTAAAAATAATCCGTCCTTGATTTTCCAAAACGTTTCAGTGTAGTGCTCGTATAATACTGGAGGATATCACCACTTTATACTTTTGCAAGTGATTATAAATATGTAGCACGTAATCGTAAATAATTATACATGTTTAAAGCAAAACATATCATAATTTAAGCGAAACAAGGTCCACGAAGAAAACAGAAATTACTAAAGCTAACTGAAAATCTAGAAAATTCATTAATAAGTGCACTAAACTAACAAAGAGGCAACACTTGTGGACTATTTATTTATAACTGTCATTATTTCATAATATGACGACACTTCACACGTTTAGGCAATTACTCAATTTATGGAACTTTATTAGATGACCACAAATTTCAGGATCTCTAACTTCACTGCAAATAAAATGCGAAAAACAGAAATGATGTGCAAATCATCAATGATCTTGTGTTAAATGACATTTATTTTGCATTTTTATTTTATATTTATTGTCCCAATAATGGATATTGAATATCTATAAATTGATTTTCATACTAAGTCACTTTCTTATATCTTGTAGAACTATTTAATTGTTCGAGGAATCTCGTTAGCGTTAGCGACGCTCTGCTCCACCCATTATTCCGTTTTGCTTTCTTATTTTTATTTTAAACATTAATATTAGTACACTATTATATTACTTTGTGCTGTTCAACTTTATTTGTAGGCGAACTTCTCTCTACAAATTTGTGTTGCTGATTTTATAAACATGGGAAGTATTAGTGTTCTCGACTTCTTTAAAATTTGTATACAAAAATTATAATTAGAAAATTTGACATTGCATAGATAAATTTTCCAACTGACTCGCATTTTTCCCAATAAACTAGTAGGAGTTCTCATATACGAGCATACGAAACAACTGTCTTTATGATGATTTACGTGTACTTAAGTAGTTAAGTCTCGAACTTTATAGTT
Source organism: Mantis religiosa (assembly GCA_030765055.1). Taxonomy (NCBI): domain Eukaryota; kingdom Metazoa; phylum Arthropoda; class Insecta; order Mantodea; family Mantidae; genus Mantis; species Mantis religiosa. The sequence goes on from CM060951.1 coordinate 86,166,208, forward strand.
GATCTGATCGTAGATATCGATCCCAGATTACGAAATAGGAAGTACATAAAATTTGTCTTAGGCTGAGGTGTTTAACGGTTATTTCATATATTTTCATATATTTGAGAATTTGTTCTGTATTGTACTAGAAAATGTGATATGTATAAAATAGAACGTAAAACTGGGTAGGCCACAGAATGACACAACTTACGTAATAGTGTTCCTAGTGGTTATTATAATAATGTGATTACGTAATGTTGTGATATAGACGAATAGGATAAAAGTAATTAAGATTTTCTAAAATCCTCGTGCGCAGAGATTCGAGAATATGTAGATGATTTGGTGTCATTCTGCATAAGATCATCGACGAGTTAAGACGTGTTTTCTTTGGTACCGGTCTGCAAGTCTGCAGAAACTTTAAGTGCAACGATGAAGTATTAATAATTTTATGAAAGGACATAATCTACAATGTTTAATATTGTGAGAAGATAATATTAATGGCTTACGCGGAATAAATTCCAAGATTTTTAAAGAAGAGAAAAGTTATTTTTTACCATAACAGTAAAAATATTATTCTCACTCCGATACTGCGGTCAGATATAAGACCATTGCATCCATACATCTACAAGAATTCTTCAAGATGGACCAAAAGGTGAGAGAGTAATTAATACTTTACCATCCCTCGCGCATTTTGCAAATTTACCGTTGCAGGTGTTTAAGAACAAACATGCTTCCAAAGCTATAATTTGTCTGAGGTTAGAGCGAATCTGTTGTAAATATATGTCCTTTCCATATTTTCTAGCTTGATTTTCTATTTTGAGACAGATTGAGAAATGAATATAACCACAATTCATTACATTGCTTCTGAATACAATGTTCGATTGTCGTCGATGTTCGAACAGTTAATCTTTCTAGTTTTCAGAACGCCCTATAGGTACATATGGAAATAGACCACTAGCGGCAACAGAAGAGAGAGAAAAAATGAATAGCAGCGCATGTTGTGATGCTTCTTGCAATATTTTCATTACAGACAAGTTTAACAACTGGCAGTAATGATGCAGGCAGCACGCAACAGGTATAGCGGGGCTGTGTTGAATGCGGTCACGCCAATCCCAGTGCATCGAATCGACGGGTTAAACAACAAAATTGGAAATTACCAAACAGGAAATTCTCTCCGAAATCAGCACCATGCATGTGCACACCAATATGTGTTTTTTTGATTACATATGGTCAAGTTGCCAGAGTTTTGTCAGCCACGGGGAAACGTTTGGCAGAAAAAAAGCCTCAAAACCTCGAAACCATAAGCCCAGGCGGGAGGGCCAAATGTGGCTACACATGCTAAATTATTTTTATTACATTCCTGAAAAACAAAAATACTTCCATCATATAGGAAACCCTGCGTTCATGCAGTTTTTCACAACGGTCAGTGATGTGTCCCAGAGAGGACTATGAAGAAGTTAACTCTACCTGATATATTGTAATTCTGAAGTATATCTGTTCTTAATCATCGTAATATGCCCAATTAGTTCTCCTGCCTTATAATTACAATCCATATTTTACTTTCTTCTACCGCTTACCTACGGTTGGTATAGAAGTGGGTACTGCATGACAACGAAAAATTTATTCGTCTACTTAAACTCACAGGATAGATACAATTTTATTCCATCCAAAAATTCGGTTTAAAGATTTTACATCAGTCTTCAACTTACAACTTGTTTGAAAATAATTATGCTTTTTTATCTATGAGAGAAGATATCTGTTGTACTTCAAACTTAGCAACTCCAGCATCTATAAGATCGCAAAAAGTAGAGTTTCAGAAAATCTCCCTCACCTCAAGCAAATCTTTATATGAATTAATGGTACTCTTTTTATTTGACCGAAATACCTCTATTTTTTTTATTAAAATATGGTATGTCTGAAACTATTGAGATAGAAAATGTTATATAAATGTTATTAATTTGTATGGACAGTCTCTTATAATATCTTCATTATTATTGTATTATATATTAATTGATTAACTGGAAAGTCATAAGAGATACCCGAAAACTTATCAGGAGTATTGAAGAACTCTTAAATTACGTAATGTGTGTTGACATACACCTTTGATATTATAATTTCTTAACATTCCTTGTTTACATCTATATCATTCCACATGTCATCTAATATAGGTAACATCTTGAAACCATAACTTTCCTTTCTACTTTTAAATCGCTTTCTTTTTTTTCTATTCCATATAATAAGTTCACAATTAACCAAAATAGATTGTTGATATAAGCATCTCAAAGTTACATAAAACATAATTATTTGTAACAATCCTCACTTATACTTTAAGAAAATTGATGAACATTTCCCAGATTTCATTTGAGACTAGTCTCACAAATTTTGTTTGCATTTTCAGTCACACCTTCGTTCTCAATGTTACGGTTATGTCGTAATAATTTTTGTGTGTATTACCAAACTCTCAAACTAACCAAACTTTAACACAGAATTGACTGGCAGTATTTCAAAATTCATTGCACGATTTCTATTTTTTAAAATAAATATTCTTTCCCAAACCATTACATCTATTGGACTATTTAATCACTTTAATAATTTAACTTCTGAATTTATTCCATTATAAATATCAGTATTTCACTATTATTTTTTAATTATATTTTTGTAGGGGTTTTTTTTTTTTTTTTTTTTTTTTTTTTGCTTCACCGTTACTAGCTTCTATTTTTTAGTATCTCAATGCTGCTTCTTTGTGCTAAATCGAGACGTTTCATTTGAAATAATTGGTGGCAAATTTTTATGATCAGTATTGTTCCCTTCCTACACCACGTCCGAAACTTTTACACAAAAAATAAAATAAGTAAGGTAAAAATAGAATAGAAATACAGTAATCAAGGTAGTCCATCCTTCTCCACAGTTGCATATTATTCTGCAGCTACAGAATAGTCTGGAAGTCTGTATTCTGAAGAAATTAATAGCTAGACTACTCAACAAAGACTCCCTATCAGGTGCATTATGTCTTGCACCAAAACAACTACAGCGATATTATGCAGTTAAAACGAAACCGAAACCGTTAATAAACCATGTCATACCACTTATTTTTATGCGAGCTTCAGAATATGGTAGGAAACATAATTTGTCATAACACTCATAGCCTGTATCAGGCTAATACTTACCTAAATTAAGTCAAAAGATACAGCACAAATAATAGAGTTTATCTAATACATGGACGTACTATGAAACAAGCTCTAAACAAAAGTATAATATTTGCCGTCCAAACAAAACAGTTCACTTGAAATAAAGATATCTTAATTCTTGTGGAACGAAAATCCAAATGTATAGCATTCACACGTTTTCTCTAAGTATAATATGCACATAAGTAAAAATGCAGACACAATGATTCCAATAAACATCTATGTGTGGTCATTCATACATTAAGCTCTATATGATTGTGCTTTCAGTTCAATAAGGCAAAATCTCCCAAGAGCACGATATAACGGTGGCAAATATTTACTCAAAGCGATTAAGAACCTCGAAAGCAAAAGGGATGAAACTGCATACAGGTACTTCATGTATGTACCACTTCATATAGGCGACATGATATCAAATTTTTTAAAATTCCATCAATGCATAATGCTTTATAAACTCATACTCCTTGCATAATTACGAAAAGAAACGAGGAATGACTTATGACTTCAAAGAAGATTAAAAATTTCAAACTTCAAATCAAAACTATCTCAAGAAACTCTTTTTGAAACAAATTTGCGTTTATTCCATGTGAAAGTTTTGGATCGGCAACTACTACTATAGCTAAGTAGTGCCAAAAGTAAAAAAATGAATTAATTGAATTCCCTTCCGGGATTCGAGAAAGGATGTCATGAAACCAAAACCACTTCCGAGATCAGTTAATTTACAGTCTTAACGCAATAAACAGTACAGTATAACATAATTTTATATTGACTTAGACATTTATATTACCACCAGTCCCTACATAGTGGGGACTCTGACAAAGTCCTCAGATTGTATTATATCTATACCGGCAGAGCATTCCTGTTGTAAATAAGCAAAAATAAGTAATTTTAAAACTTTAGGAATTGTTCCTTATACAACATGCACAAAATGTGTTTTGGTTATAAAATCCTTATTGAATTTAAACAACCTCTATACCATTCGATAACTATGTTTATTTTTTCAAATTGTATTTCATGTCAAAGGTTTAATGTGCTATAAATATAAAAATTCCTCAAGACACAATCATTTGTTGTAAAAGCTAGCCTAAAATTATTCATGCGAAAAACAATTCTGATACTTACAGTAGTTAGAGAAATATACGTTTTGAGATTTTTTGACTCCCCTAAAATTAAATAAAAATAATTAAAAATAAGGATTTTAGAAAAATCTGTGTATGTGCCTGCATGTCTATATGCCTGGCCCATCTCTGAGCAGCGTAACCCCAAAAACGGAAGGTCGGTTTAATACCAATTTATTAGATTCAGCGTCTTCCAATGTTGCTACATGATCTTCTAAAAAATTATCAAATACCTTAAATGGAAGGCATTTGGAAATTCTGATTTTCTCAGAAGCGCCTAAATTGGTTTGTTATTTTCATTACTAAACTTTGGGTTTCAAATATTTTCATGACAAATGAAATGTGTATCTTGAATTTAATTAGCGAATAGTCTTAAAAACTTTATTCTGGAGTAGTTGTCAAATAAACAGAAATTTAAAAGTTGTAGAGTATATTAAAGTTTAAAATATGGTATTTTTTAAAATTAATCATCTCTGAAATATTATTTACTTAGTATTAGTTTCAAATGTTTGGTATTTTTCTCAGATGTAAAGCATTGTTGACTTTTTGTTCATGGCCCATGAAAAACAATAAAAATTCAAAACCATCACGTAAAGATGAGGTTATAATTTGACTAATGCCTAAACCTACTGTACTATATGCGCAAGATTTTTTGAGCGTTCGGACCTCATTCGGTAGGTTTCGCCTAATTCCGTAAACACATATAACAACTTTGAAACATGAAATGCGCTACACACTCTGATATCTAGTGACTAACATGCTAAGCTTTCACATGTGCGGCGATTTTGAGGTTAATTTTAGCTAACGCGTTTGCAACAAATCTAAGAGAAAGACTTAGTATGTTGTTGATGTCATGATTCTCGAAAGGGGACATACTATTATTCGTCTACCTCCGTGAAACTGTGATCTGAATGCAGTTTAGCTGGCGTGGATAAAAATAAACAATGTTTACAAAGGACGTCATGATAACTGGAGAGCTACAAATCTGCGGTAACTTGCTATAAAAGCGACAGATTGGGAAGGATATTGCAAGAAGGACCAAGAGCTGGAAATCCGATATTGTAAAAACGATGGTGTAATAGAAAATGCAATTGACGAAATTATCATCAATACTTCAGAGGACACCAGCGATGAAATGGCGCAACAGACTCGCAAATCAAAAAGAATCACAAAGCCAGTGAGTGTGTATAGCTGTCGTAATATTTGTTTTATATTTTTATGTGTTTCATAACATAGTAAATATATAAGCATACAGTTTATCGGATGGAGTTCAATTTAATGTTTATCAACAGGTCTCATATCTTTGGCGCATATATCCGCTTAGCTTACCGCAATTGACTAAATTGCATTTTCCTAGGTTGACCACATTGCAGAAACAAAAGCGTGTTAGATCTCTCCTCTTCCCATCTGCCCACACCACACCGTAAATCCAGCGCTAAGAAAACGTGCGCATATAGTATTCCCCTATTCATTGCAAGGGAGTGAGTATAGAAAATCTGTGGAGATAGTCATGTGTATAAAACATCAATTTCTTTTCTCGTTTCCTTTTCGTGTTCGTAAGGAAACACTGGCTGAGACTGCATCAGATACAAGCATGATTATCGAGTTTTCTTATATTGTTCCATATTGTATATCACTCTTTACACGATTGCGAAAGAAACAAAAGAATATTAATGGAAATTAATTGTTCTTTCACACTAGCCATGTGTAGGACGCACTATGAAAGGGTGGAAACAGACTGAAAAATTCAGTGCCATAGCCGGGATTTGAACCACGGATCTTCTGGTTTCCGTCCAGCCGCTCTAACCATTTTAGCTGCTATGGACAACGTGCCAACATGACATTAAATTCTCCATTAAATTCTGGCTCCACCCTTTCATAGTGCGCCCTACACACGGCTAGTGTGAAAGAACAATTAATTTCCATTAATTGTACCTAATAGTGGTCCGAACTATAAAGCCCGGGCCTTAAGGTACTTACAGCATAGTAAGTCGCCATTAAGGTAGTTGTCTCATGTGTTTATGAGAACTCCTAAGTGGTTTACCGGGAGAAACACGAGTCAGTTGGAGAATTTAATGTCAGGTTGGCACGTTGGCCATAGTAGCTCAAATGGTTAGAGCAGCTGGACGGAAGCCAGAAGAACCGTGGTTCAAATCCCGGCTATGGCATTAAATTTTTCAGTCTGGCTCCACCCTTTAAAAGAATATTACTTAAAATATCCCAAACAAACAAAAAATGTCGAATATCGCGGGAATGCTGACACTATGGGAAAAATACAGAAAAGTAAAGAATAAATAAAAGAAAAATGCATTTGGTGAACCTGTAAATGATAAATTATTGTATTATTTTATCTCTATCTTAAGTTATCTTATTTATCTTCAACTGTAATATAATAAACTGAGCTTTAAGGATATTCGAAAAGAAGTGCATCTCATTGAAACAGTAGAGTATATTTTATGGATAACAGGCATCCAGGGAACTTCCTTCTTCATAAAGTAGCAAAATATGGGGTAGGAGGATTTCAAGAAATTCTTTACCTCACATGCTTAGGTAGTACTCACTCAAGTAAAAATGTATGTATATGACTTTTGATTTCTAGAGTTAAAGACCTATGCAGTTTTTGAAGGAAGAAGATTAGTTTGGAACAAAAGTCTTCGGGCAAATAATTTTGTAAAGATGATTATGTTTCACTTATTGGACCTTAATATGGTATGTATTCTCGATGAAATCGTAATATGATAATATTGATACTTCTGGTGAAATACAATAATTTCTCCATTTAACATAAGTAAGGGGTAGAGACGATGGGAATGAATTTTTATGTTTTATTCCTTAACTTTAAAACTGAGATTGTTAAAACAGTTTATTTTAAAGACTTGAGTAAGCATGATTAAATACGAAAGTATAAAACATCGTAAGGTATTTTAAAGCAATTTTAAGAGTAAGACAGGAGCAAATCTGTGTTACGCTCACATGATTCGGCCGCGCCATGGCCGAGCGGTTGGACCCCTTGACTCTCATCAAGGCGGCCCGGATTCGATTCCAGGCGACAGCAAAGTAATAAATATTTGTGGTGGACAACATAACATTGGGCGACTTTTATCAGGGATCTCTGGTTTACCCCACAATCTTATTCCACCGGTGCTCCATCTTAATTTCATGTATGATCAATGTCACCGCCTGCGGTGCCGCATGTAGTAAAAGTGGGCATTCAACACTACACATTCATTAATTTTTCCACACATGATTTTCCTTTATCTGTTTATCTCTTGTACAAACTATACTTACTTTATGTGAATTAAAATAAACTATTTCATTACACATTTTTTGTACTTCCAAACGGAATACAGGAGGCTGAAGCTGTACTCAAGAATTTAATATGCTGATGTAGAAAGCCATGCTACACAGTGAGAACAAACTTAATGGCTAACTACTTCAAAAATGACAAGTATTAAAAAATTTAAAGTAATATTAATAATGAGCCCATCACTATGGCATGGATGTAGCTGGTGTGTCTCACATTCAGAAGGTTCTGAATTCAAATTTCTGTAAGAGTGATTTCCCGTATGAGGTCTTCTTCCAGGTTGTTCTCTATCCTAAAATATGAATGTCGGATAGACAGAAACACGAAGTCACGCTGGCTGAAGCTTTTCTGTTTTTATTTAGAGAACTTCGTAATATACATGTTTGGTGAAGTGTTATTTAGAATTTTCGGGTTGAATACAAGTATTCAATTCAGTTGAATTCAATTTTATTTGTCCAAGCTCATATACATAATTGAATAGAATATTATCGGAATAAAAATATATACGTATCATGATTAATGAATTTTACTCTAATACTTAAAAGCATTGATTTAATAAAATGGTATTTCAACAAACCAATTAAAACCCTTTCCTTTAAAAGCACTCATGCTCAATGTTTAGAATTTCGTGTCTAATATCTTATAACATTCCTCACCTTTAACATAATAAATCTCCTGGGGAAGGCAAGTCTACAATTAGGCATATTTAACTTATATTTATTTCTAGTATCAACATTATGAGTATCAAGTCTTTAAATCGTAACTATACAGGTGAGCATATACATGCATCCAAACATAAAATCTGTATTTGCTTTTTAGAATTTTTATCCCATTACAGACCGTGTTTTTATTTATACCGACGGCTCAAAGAGATGGTGTTGGATGTGCATTTGTCTACGTAACCGAACCTTATACATTCGGCCTCCGTAGCGGTACCTCCATTTTTAGCGCTGAGCTTTACGCAATATATCGAGCAACTTTATTTGTATATCGTCGACGGCTGAGTGACTGCCTAATTCTTGGCAACTCACTTAGTGCCCTCCAGAGCCTTCGCCAGTTATACAGCTCCCACCCAATTGTGCAACATATCCAGGATGCCCTCCACGCTTTACACATCTCGGGCTTTAGCGTTGTATTTGCATGGGTTCCTGGCCACACGGACCTGGCGGGGAATGAATTAGCGGATTCGGCAGCTAAGGCAGCAACCAGAGAGCCCAGTGTTAACATACCTTTTATATTTCGGAAGACTTTAGGTCCGTTGTGCGGAGAGCAGTACTGTCGTCCTGGCACGATGACTGGTCTGCTACCCGGAGAAACAAACTTAGAAGGGTGAAGGAGCTTCCGATTCCTTGGGCAACTTTCTCTCGTGCCTCTCGCCGAGAGGAAGCGATGCTTGCTCGATTACGCATTGGCCACTGCGTTTTTAGCCAGTCATCTTTTAAAAAGGGAGCCTGCTCCAATTTGCACGCTTTGCGATGATGCCCTCTGTCCGCCACGTGTTTTTAGTGTGTTTTAACCTGGAACGTCTTCGCCCGTCTATCCAGCTGCCGGCCAGCTTGGCAGAAATACTGGCGGACGACCAGAATGCGGTGGCCAAGGTTTTTGGATTGATTTGAAAAGTTAATTTTAGCATCTATTCAGATATGCCTTTTAACATTTTAACATTCTATCCTTTTAGATCTTTACATATGTATCTTTTAGTAATGTTTTTACCTGTACTGAAGGTTTTTAGCTATCCTTTAGATTGCTTTAAGAACGCTTGGGTTTATAGGGGCGCTGATGACCGCGCAATTGAGCGCTCTTAAACATAACAATCATCAACATAAAATGTGAACAAATTAAAAACAGTATTTTCAATTGGTAAAATAATGACTTAAAATTTTTATTTGATTTCTTTCATGACATTATTCTGATAACTCTTTCATAGCACAGCAAAAGTTCATTAACATGGGGCTATTACCTCATAAATGGATGCCATATAGGATACGACCTTGAAACAATGTAAAGTATATGTTTCTCAATGTTTCTAATGACATTTTAATCTTCTAATTAGAAGTGACAACTTTCAGAGCTTTTGTGTACATGAGCTTTCTATGACAGCTTAGAAACTAGTTCAAATCCTAACAAATTTACAGTTTCAACTTCCTCACCTGCATTTTAATTCTAGTTTCATTATTTGGGTTTTCTCTTGAATAAGCATAACATCATTTACAATGAACCTGTTGTTGGCAGTTACAAAATTAGCATCAATTGAATTATTCATCAACATTTACACTTCTGGATTTCAAAGTAGTTTCATCAGCACAAAAGCTGGAGTATCAGGTAAATCATAAGCAAATATAAAATATTTCTGCCTTCTATAATTAGTCCTTAGAGAAGAAATGGGAGCAGGCATTTTGCATTAGTAATTCCGGGGGAGATGCGCTGCTAGATTATGGAATTTTATTTTCTAGAGAATACATCCTGTAATACAATCAGCCCCGATTCGTATCATAGCAAGCTAAACTTGCCTAGTAGAATGTGAAACCTTGCGGATGTCATTCGTGCCTCAATGGCCAAAGGCGATCATTTTGAACAAATTGTGGAGAGAAAAATATTCATCACAATAATGTGCACGTAAATCATTCCCTAATAGTGAGAGAGGACTTTCGGCAGCACGTATTTATAAGTAAAATTGTAAGTTGGAAAGCACTCCATGGAGTGGATGAACGTTTTATTGCTTACGGAGGTTTTATGAATGTATGTTTGATGACTGTTAACAAAAAGCGTACCCGTTTTATTTCATTATTTCCCCTTCTTCTTTCTGCTGTGTACACTGGGCAAAACCTCGAGGGGACATGGGCGCTTTGCTTCTTTCCATTGCTCAATTTCATACGTGGTGACTCTATCTGTCTCACTCGCTCAGCTTTGTGAAGCCTCGGCTCTTGCCTCACGTTGATGCAACTGAAAATAGAACCGTAATTCGATTTCAAAAATCATTATTGGAGTATGCCAGGCTCTCAACTGACTTGACTTAATTCAATCTGCGTTTTCATTTACTCGTCAGCATTTCGAGAGGGGAGGGGTCAGAGAAGAGCAAGGCAGGGCCCACTAGGAGTTTGTTCCATGTTAGAGAAGCACACATACACCCCCACCAACTGTGTGGTCTCCAGTGGCGAACCTATGGAAACATCACTTCATCACAATAAAAACTGTTTCGTGTTTCCTATCTGCGAATATGTGTATATGCTTCATCATCTTCTCAACCATGTTTAGAGTAACGTTCCGGGTGCAGAGTAAAGATTCGACAGTAAAAATTTAGTTATTTATTTATATGAAAAACACATTCTTAATAATGCGAAATTCTTAAAAACTAATGACTGCGGAACTTGCCACACATATGTGGTTGTACTCGTACAACAGTAGCAGAAGTATGTGAAGTAGTTTTGGATTTGGCTTCCAGGATAGTTCAACATCAGCTGGTTATTCAAGGGAGATTCTGAAGCGTTCAATTTCAAGATAGTAATATAATGGATTGCTAAATACCTTTCTAGAATCTAAAAATGTTTATTTATTTCTTTATATCAAATGAAATATATTCGTTCTGACTTCGTTACAGTCTGTTTATCAAAATGTGGTGACCTAAATGTAAACAAATATTCACACAAATACTTCCATAAAGGGTTAAATAATCAACTAAATAACTAAATGTTTGCAGTCTTTTTTTCGGCGTCTGTATTTAACTAAGGGAATGGTAACTCACACCTTTATCCCGAGATGGCTCCACGATAAAGTGCAAGGCTTGGACCATGGGTTGAATTCCTGTTAAGCATCCACTCTAACTTAGATATTTCATAGCAATTCTGTCCGTAGGTTAATGTTTCCCTTCTACCAATTTCCCTGTACATTATATTCCTTTAATTCCTTCTGCTCTTTCAGGAGTACTTCTAGATTTCGTGGCGTGTGGCGCTCCCTAACAGATAACACTGAAGCTTCCTCAAAGAGCACAGTGATCTACATGGATGCTAGATATCTGCTTGGTCTACGGATCGTTCAACCCCTCTTTCGACAGCTCTAGAATCGAACGGATCCTCTAACACGGAGCTGTTAGGGACTTACTCTGCAGCCTCTCTACCTTCGGTTGACTGAACCTCCTTAGGTTCCTTTACTTCATTCTTTCTACCTAGTGGGTGTTAGGTTTAGTGCACAAGATGTCCATTTCCATTATGTAACTTATGTAACGGGAGTTTTTGGTTTGAAATGAGTTTTGTTTTCTGATCTGAATATTAGTGGGCCATAAAATGACAATATAAAGAATGATGAACGATTGCTAGGAAAAGAAAAGCAATAATCTTGTTTGATGTGAAAAGATGAAAAGATTTTGGATAGAAAAAGAAAATCAATAATCTTGCTTGATGTGAAAAGATGAAAAGTTTTGGATAGAAGAAGAAAATTAACAATCTTCAGAGGTATGTGTTCTGTAATCTTGTTAGTGATGAGTAGACGTGCAAGAGTAAGGAGTTTTATGTAATTAATGGAAACTGTTTATTAAACAAGTAATAATTTATCGATATGCTGGAGGTAACCTACAATGATTGACTAGGACAGAAAGTTCGAGTAAAATGTAATCCAGATAATACAATTAAATTATTTGTTACAAATTGCACTTCTCCAAAATTGTATTTATTTCACTCTCAACCACACCTGAAAACGAGAGATCTCATGACTCTTATTTAAAATAAGATAACTCACACGAGAAGAGAAAGAATTGTGCTTCCAACGAAGAAATCTCGCTACATATTGCGCCCGAACGTGTGGCTGATTAAGATGGGGAGAAATTAACTACGAATAAAAAATATCGTGCTTCACTTATAACACATCCCACACATTAAATCTTTCCGCGCAGTTGAGCGCCCTTAGACTGCATCATCATCATCATCATCATCATCATCATCATCATCATCATCATCATCATCATCATCATCATCATCATCATCATCGTCGTCGTCGTCGTCATCATCGTCATCATCAACATTATCGTCGTCATCGTTGTCGTCATCATCAACCTATATTCAACTGGATATACAGTCACAAGTAGCATTACTGACCGATTGCATAAAACAAATATAACGCTACATACTGACTGTAACCATTGAAATGTATACAAATAATTCCCAAGATTCTTGATCGGCATTTCTCAACAGACGTTTCTCTCTCTTTCTCTCTTTCGCTGTCTCTCTTCAATTCGCTTGTTGAATATGAACCATTTACCACTTATGTTCAGTATAAGAAATTCGAAAATCAGCGTAATTTGGTTAAAGAAAGAAACTCGCATAAACATAGACATTCTAGGAAATATTATCACATGTAGATTTGGTATCTGTTATGTGTTGGTTTGGGTGTCTAACTTTAATGCACCGGCCTACTGATCGCAATGTCGCGGGATCAGATCCAGCTCAGAGCGGTGGTTTTTAAGTGTGCTTAAAGGTGACAGCCTCGGACAGACATGTAAAAGAAATCTTGGCGAACAAAATTCCCGCATAACGGAGACCCCGTATGATCCTGGCAACTGACAGGGTGGTCGACTATCCAAATATGGATTTATTTCACAGCACACGGAGGTTTCCTTTGGTTGTTTTTGAACAACTAGAAGTTACTGTAGCTACATTTTAAACTCTAAGAATTTACACCATATATTGCAGCATGTGGGAGCGAATGAAGAGGTTGGAATAGTGCAAGAAGCGGAGAGCTTGAATCATCGTTTTACTTACAGATGAAGCTTAAATTTACATCTGCGTCGCTATGCTTTACTAGAGTATGCGACGTTACCGAACTAGAGCAAGGAGCTGTTGCATAAGGAACTCAGGTATCGAAAACAGAAAGAAGAATGGTACAGGATTGATGTGAGAAGGCAGTAGAACCTCGGTTATTCGAGGTAATGTGCATTGGGGTTACCCCGATTAAGAGAAAACTGGGATAATACGGACAGTCGCAAGGACATAAACACTGCGTGTAAATGTAAGCAAAGCATCTTCATTTCTAAAGATTCTACAATCCATTTGTTATCACGTCCGTTGTGGAATTAAAAACTGTGCTCTATAAACACAGATCAGTTATGTCAACAGTTTGTACAGATTTTCGGATAAGGATCACATAGCACTCGGCTATGAGTCTAATTGTTAAGGAACAAGTGGGCGATCGGAAGTATACTCAGGTAAAGAGCATTAGTAGAATCGAGTTGTATTTATCGCTCATTTGAGGCCTGCAGATGTAGTACTACTTTCATTGTGCTACTGCCCGCTACTCTCCATTAAAGACATTGTGCATTGTCAACAAAACACTGGGTCACTCATATTATGACGTACCACTACTAGTACTAAAATTCATAACAACTAGAACTCTACAGACTTAGTCTATATTAGTCACTTTGAAAGAAAGAATAATAATTTTTCTCACTATCTAACGAATGAAGTACAAGTCTCGGGATATGCGACCTAAAAGGATACTCTCACGGTACGGTATTTACTGAAAATTAAAGTTAATTTATCGTTTTGCAGATTTGGTTCAGATATTATGGAACGATTATTGCTATATCTTGTGAAAAAATGTGTAGTGTTTAACGCCCGCTTTTACTACATACGGCGTCGCAGGCGGTGACACTGATGATGCATGAGATGAAGATGGAGCACCAGTGGAATGAGATGGCGGGGGAAACCGGAGGTCCCGGAGAAAACCCGCCCCAACGCCGTGTTGTCCACCACAAATCTCACTTTGCGGTCGCCTGGGATCGAACCCGGGCCGCCTTGGTGAGAGCCAAGCGGTCTAACCACTGAGCCACGGCGTGGCCTGTTATATCTTGTGATAACGTGTTATTGATGATAGGATAATCTCTCGTCTGATCAATAATGAGATCAGTATCCGATGATTATCATCTCTGGGAGTTATTTATAGGTGAAATTATGCAATAAATTCTCACATGCTTAACAAATTAAATGTAGAAAATAGGAAAGAAAGGCAATAAGGAAGAGGTATTAGTAAGTGTAAAAATATGAATAAATTGGTGAAGAAACAATTTAAAAAGAAATTATTAGAAGAGTGAGTTAGGAATAGTAGCATAATATCAGGGAATACGCTTTATTCCGGAATAGGTACTCTTTTCATTATAAAAGACTGGAAATGATGTTATAGTAAAATCGGTAGAGAAGATTAGTGAAATGTATAATTAGCATCGAGTAAAAAAAGTGAAGCCAACGAGATAAGCTGAGAAACAGGGAAAGTGAATAAAGTTGGAAGATAAAACAATGAGGGGAGAGTGGGAGCAAGATAATCTTAGGGAAAAGTTGGAAAGCAAGCGGGCACAAACAGGAGATCAAGGATTACCATACAAAACCATAGGGTTCATAGAATAAATTTAAAGTACTTGAAACAGAGGAGGGCTGTAATCTATGTAAATTTTTATATAACCAAATGGAAGCAATGATATGTATTTATTACAGAAAGGACCGAAGATGCGCCGTGGTATCGTGTGCGCCTAGCAGAAGGCATTTTTAAGGTTTTCCTCGATCGCTTGGCGAATATTGGGTTGGTGAATATTCCTGTCATTCCTTTCATCACTATATACCATTTTCTTCTTCACCATACCAGGCCTTGGGCTGATCACCCATCCTAGACATGCAAAGATCCAAACTCTACTTACTCCTCGACAAATTAATCCCTCGGTGGTGCAAGTACAACTAAGAGGAGGTTAATGCGATGAACAAGAAGAGAGACAGATGCAGAAGAGCATAATTAGAAAGTAATTTTGAAGTAAACGATAAGCGTTTTAAATATATTCATATCGTTTCAAATCATTAGCTTATCTGGGGCAGAAACGATAAACCGTTGACTTATGCTGTTAAGATGAGATTCATATAGCATTATCCTGGTACCTGCGGTCTACTTAAGAACTAATTAGTAGCTCACCCTGTAATCTATTCTTTTATTTCATGCAACCATAACCAATAAAATTCCTAACACTTCAAAATCATCCCTAGTGGAAGTAAATTTTAACTTACACTTGGTGCTTAGACTTCACATTAGCACAATTAATCGTAATTTATATAAAAATCATAAAACCTGAACTCCTATATGTTCTACTGCCTGCTAGGTGGCACTGAATGAGTTGCATGTGTATTTCTGACATTGAAAATAACTGCAATTAAGCCATAATTGATTGTAAATAAATTGCAAAAAGAATGCACATAAATTAAGCAACTTTTAATTTCGACTTACGTCGAGTGTCTAAGACACTGTGCTTAGACATTTTGCAATAGTAGGAGAAATATCGGCATTGCACTGCACAAAAATATTCATTCATACTATAATTTACAAATTGTAACCTTCCTCCCTTTAGCAAACAATTAACAATCAACAATTACTGAGTGCTGTAATGTGAGATTTAGATTCTTCACGTTTAATTGTGTGCAAGTGTCACCTGCTCACAATCAAGAGAACTGCATAAAGATGAATGTTTTATACAAAACACGCAAAAATTAAAATTACAAAAAACTTCATATTTGTTCCACTTTTAAAGGTGATACATTTAAAACCGGAATCATTTTCCTCTCTATCACGGTGAATTGTGTAATACTGAGCTTTCTGTAAATCTGGAAATACCCAGGAAACAAAACTGCTCTACAGTAGAACAAAGGGGAGAGCTTTTTAAAAAATGCATCTCAAGAATTCTCATCTCAATTTGCGAATAATAAGAGGTAAGCTAGCCAAATTTAATAATCTTGTAGACAGAAGACTGTTGATAAGATGGTTTAAGTACGGCGGAGGACCTCTCTAACTAAGGGCCTTCCAGATTTTTCATTTGGGATAAACATCAACTTCTGGGGAAGTATGTACATTAAACTTAGGACTGGAATGTTTCCATTCCCAACTTTCCTTCTCAACACCATACGTCATAAATGGCCATTTTCTGTGATACCACTTGTACGAATAGGCGTTAAACACTATTTATACATTTGCCAATGACTCTGACTTTATAGGGGCTGCTGAATTGTGTGTGACAAAACTCGAACCAAAAGCCTGTTGGTTCAAACGCATCAACAAATGCGATACTGTTTGATATGTTTGCCAAGTTCAATATAAATTATCAACAATAATTAAAACTTGAATAATGACATTAATTTTATATTGTAATTATACTTTTGCATATTATACATAATGTATTATAATTGCATGTTGATATTTGTATTATTCAAATGGTCAAACATTACTGTATATTATTTATTCAACGATATTCAATTAACAATGCCCATCTTTTGGTGTAAAGTAAGCAATCTGTTAACAAAGAAGCTAAAATTCCTTGCTAAAATGAAAGGAAGGGGTGGAATTGCACATATTTCATTACTATTCAATGACAATCTAAATCGCGCTGTTCCTATATGGAACCGAACAATTTTCTCTCTGTCTCTCTCTCTCTCTCTCTCTCTCTCTCTCTCTCTCTCTCTCTCTCTCTCTCTCTCTCTCTCTCTCTCTCTCTCTCTCTCTCTCTCTCTCTCTCTCTCTCGGTGTGTGCATTTAAATGAGGGAAGGCTACATCTTAATATGCGTAGTTGAGAAAAATTGATGTGATGACGTGAATCACTTTCTGCTCCAAAATTTTCGGCGTGTCTTACGATCACCATTCATGCCATAGCCGTTAACCAATATTTTAATAAATTATTTGTGTTTGATCATCAAATTGTGGATTCCCGTTGTGTGAGTGAAGTTTCTGGAATATTATAGTGTAACATTTAGCAGTTGTCTGTTCTTTCACTACCATTTCACCAACCGTGGAATTTTTTCCACGTCTTATATGCCTCGAATACCTGCGCCAGAGCGTTGTGCTTTGGTTCCTTCCACCTGGAATCAATCTCACCTCTGGGGGTGCGAATTTTAAGTTCCGAGTATAGAACCGGTGCCCACTCAGTATCGTGAGGAAATTGAATAGATATGCAAGGTAGCGAAAGCCAACCTTCCGGCTAGGGCTACCGTGATGCTGACCACATCTCCTCTCCACATCGGTTGAATGATCTCCCACCTCTGCTGTGCGTGTATGAGTGTGAGGCCGGTGTCGGGTTGGGAGGCTCAGTTGTACTTTGGGTTGTTACGTCGTGGGCTACGTTACGTTTATATGTCTGGATATCCTAAGTGTTCCCCTGTTCCTCAGAAAAGAAAACATCCAAAATCTGATTCAGAAAATAAAGTTGTAACTCGGCACTTATGAACGAAAGTCCCAGGTAGCGTAGCGTAGCGTAGCCTCGGTAGCGTAGATGGTAGCATGTCTGCCTCACGTTCAGGAGGTACCGAGTTCGAATCTCGCTTAGGGTGAGTTACCTGGAAAAGGTTTTTCCGGGGTTTTCCCTTATCCTGATAGACGAATGTCGGGTAACTCTAAGCTCCATGGACCCCGACTCATTTAAGCATCACTTAACCCATTTCATTCATTGTCCGACATGACTTAAAGTTGGAGGACGTAAATTACAAAAGAAAAGATCCCAGGAACCTATTAGCACACCTTCGAAAATTTTAGGCATCAGTGTTTCTAGTCCTCGACTAACAAGGCACTGACTGTTATCCATAATTTATATTAGGTTAGACTAAAGCTTTCATATTAGAGCAGAATTTAATTTTGTGCAAAATTGCTCTTTTGTGTATAACTTTATATCATGTTTCTTTTTGGCACTAAAACTTACTAAACAGCTGAAATACTTAAAAGCATTCCTAAAACAATGGCTATCAGAGAAAGGTAAAATAGTGTATGTTCAGAAGTTAACTTAAGCATGACAATCTGTTTGAAACATGAAAAGCTCCGACGCTCCGCCACTGATACACTTCCAGGATGGAAGAGACCGTTCTGCGTCACATCTGACCCTCTTTCCACCCCCTCCCGGCCACGAATGTTTCCTGCTCAGTTATCTTATTTGACGTCATTGATTCGCTATGACAATGTCATTATAACTCTGTACCGTAGGGCGTAAGAGAATTTACACGCAACATTAATAGTCTTTTAACAGATGAGTTGTTTATAAAATAAAATTACAGGCTACGGACTAGAAAATCGGCGACTTACCAAATAGAATAAGTTAATTTGCTGCCAGTTATTGAATAACAAAGGGTCTTACAACAACTGCATATATCCTGGGGGATATGAGCAACTGACAGAGAAAAACTACGACAATCCTTTATCGAGGCTAGATGGGATTGCGGTTCCATGCGATTCACATTCAGAAGGTCGCGATTTCACACCCATCCACCGCCAACTATGACTTAATTTTTCGAGTAGGAATGTATGCAAAACGAAGTAGCGCTATAGAATAAAACTGTATTAAAATGCGTGTCACCCACAATTTCTTAGACTGTTATCAATGTACTGTTTTATCTATTTCGCATTTGGTAACTTGTCTCTGGATAGCATACGTACTGAAAGCAGTAATTACTAAAAACATGAGAATAATAAATGATGGAGAAACTCTAAGAACATTTTAAGAGCAAAGGACTTCAACTAAACTTTAATAAATCTGACAATTTGCTAGGACTGCGAAATAGCTGGGAGAAAATTGTGAATAATACCCCACGCAATATTTTAATACATAGCTATGACAGTAACATTTAATGTTGATTAATAACATTTTCTGGGAAAACCGCGGCGAAATTAGTTACGATCGATGATCATGCAGAAAGCAACTGCCTTTTCAAAATGAAAATTAGTAATTACTACAAATAATTTTTATGCCATCGACCCATTCTCTTAAGTGGAATGTGCAATTCAATTTTCTGTTAACATTAATTAAGGCGAATCAGTGATAGAACCTTATACTTTAATAGGAGAAAATTTCGCTGTCATATACTTCCATCGGAACAAACGTTAGACTTTATAATGTCTTAGTCTCAAAAACTTTCACTGTATTTGCTCCAGATCGCGAGGCTGCGATATACTCTGGAGAGCACTGCTTTTGCGGACAAGAACACTCACTATTATAATGATTACGTCATAAACGTTTAGTGGCGCCAAACACACAATAAAATTCGCCATTCAGCAGATAAACGCTTTTTGTCGCATTTGTTCAAAAACCAGTAGGTTCCATTTCAAATGGTCATATTAAGTTTTTATTCATAGTATATTTCAAAAATATTTCAGATAATAATTGGCATATAACACAGATGTAATTTTTTCTCAAATATGATAATGCAGGAAGTGCACTTTTCATTTCTCACAACTAGTAAGCCAAAACGACTTGAATTTTGAGAATGTGATAAACTGCTACATTGAATTGCATTGCAAAAATTATACAAAATATATTATTATATTCACCATTTTTACAAATCCATTTTCTCTTAATTCTTTCTTTACATCTGGAGACCTCAAATGCATATTTTGCATAACATAAAATTTACGAGATGCACTTTACCGCCGGTTTATAATGCGCAAAAGCCACTGAAAAAGCGAAGTTTTGATATTCAGAGACTTTAAGGCAACCAGTAAGCTTTGCTTATTCTCTTATAACATTCACAGGAAATTAAGGACCCATTTACAGGACACTCTCCAACCCTTTGCACATATTAGTTGTGGAATGAGTTGTTAAAGTTGTGTGCTAAGTTGAAAAATGGTTGTCCACAGATATGCTCCAGCAGTTTATAGACTTTTTGCAAACGAAAATTTAAAACAGAAAATAAAAAGTCTTTGTGGAGTGTATTCTTGTGCAACAATACGTTGTTAAAGAAAATATAATACTAATTTTATTTTTCTTCCAACAGAAAATACTATCACTGCTAGTTAAGTACTTTTAATATGCCTATATTTAAACGAAAGTAGAAAGTAGAAGACCGCTGTTCTTTTACTATTAACACTGATAACTTTTAGGGTTATAAATGTATATTTTTAAATATTGAACTTTTATCTCAGTTTGCAACAGTACATATTAATTCCAAACTCAGGATTAATTCTGTTAAAATATATTTATCTTTGGATAATATTAATAGCCCATTAATATCACAGCTAAAAAGGGTTAACGCATATAGTAAATTATACATGAGGGCTGTTCAATAAAGAATGATCACAACCTTTTTTTTACAACTTACCTTTACTAATCCTCATAATTTTAGGGGTTCTTCTCAAAATAGTCATCCCTGAATGCGATGCACTTGTCCCAGCGTTTCTGCTAGTCTCCAAAGACATGCTGGAAACCATTTTTTGACAGACCCTTCAAAATCGCCACCGCAGCCTTCACCACTACTTCTGATGATGGATAATGCCTCCCATGACGGCGTTTCTTCAAGTTAGGAAATACAAAAGGTCATATGGGACTAAATCTGGACTATAGGGAGGACGAGGGATGCACTACACGTTGATTTTTGCAAGATATTCGGCATCAACTTTGGCAATATGCGGCCGCGCATTATCGCGGTGCAGCATCCAGCCTGCTTCACGTAAATGTGATCTTTTGCGCCTGATATGGACTTGCAATGTTTTCAGCACATCCCTGTAGTATTGTCCAGTTACTGATGTGTGTGCAGGTACAACATACTGATAAACCATTCCAGGAATATCAAAGAATGAGTAGACCTTAATTTTCCCAGCTGAAGCAACCACTTTTGCTTTTTGGGGGGTTGGAGATTTTCACACTGAGCTTTGCTGTTTGATCTCAGGATCAAAATGATGTAGCCAAGTTTCATCAGCAGTGATTACGTTTGAAAGAAGCTCCGGATCTTCCTCTAATATCAATCTTAACTGCATGCAGACCTGCATGCGAACGTCCTTTTGTTCGGGAATCAACAGTCTTGGAACCCATCGCGCACAAACACGTCTCATGCGTAATGTTTCTGTCACCAACGTATCCAATGAAATGTTCAGTATTTCAGAAAGTGATCTTAAGGTAATTCGTCGATCCTCTGTCACAATGGCAGCAGCAGTGCTGATGTTTTCTTCCGTAAGAGCAGTAACTGGAGCACCGGGTGCACCTTCCTTTGAAATTCATTGCCTCCCCTCTTTAAACATTTTAAACCACCTTCGAGCTGTGCTGTAGGGGAGAATATACTCTCCATAGGCTTCCTGTAACATTGTATAGGCCTCAGCTAAAGATTTGTTGAGACGAAAGCAGAATTTCAAAGCCGCACATTGTTTCTCGCGTGGCAACGGTAGGCGATACTGAACATGTCTGAACTTACCTGGTTCTCACAGGCGGGAACCAGGAGTATTAACAATGAAACTACTACGGCGTGTTTGTTTCACATTAAGCTAACAGAATATAATAAGTTTGAATTATGGTGCGTAAAATTATGGCCGTAAAAAGATTATCATCATTCTTTTTTGAACAGCCCTCAAACGTTTGGATATGAAATTTTAAACTAGATTTAAGGATCAGTTTCTATGAAAATGACATTGAAGTAATTATTACATTAATCATTAATCATATTTGTTTTCAAAATATCTCAAACAGCAAAATTGCAACCACATATCTCAAATACTACGTGTACAAATCAATGCTAAATTTCTGATTTCGAAAAGCTAAACATGACTACCGTAACTATAATATATACCTGTAATACTAAACTCGTAATAACTTTCACAACACTGGTTCTTTAATTCTGGTTAATAAGTTCATGTTCAACATACACACGTAAAATCAACAATTAAAAATACAATAGAAGATAATTTTGAATCTAGTATATTGATAGTATAAAAGATTGCATCAAATATGAAAGCAGCTACCCGTTAGATGTGCTGGTGAAATAAGGAACTGCAATAGGCAGCGGTCCTGGCTTCGCGAGCCAACTTTCTGGCTTGAGGGGGGTTACATGATGCTGGCCATATCACCTTCCAGTATCGATTGGTTGATCTATCCTCTCTGACGTGTGTAATTGTGCTTAAGGCAGGCCCAAGCACTTCATAGGCTGTAGCGGTACAAGATTTATTTCTTTATTTTAAATATGAACCATTACCTGTTGAAAAGCATGTAGTTTATCAGCAATGTCGATCGGTGATTACGTCTTTCATCTTTCTCTTAGTGTTTCAGAGATGTGAAGAAGTTGGTTATTTCCGAAAGTCTTCTACCAAACTCTTTTCTGTCTTTCTCCCAAGAAATCTGGATCCTCTTGTTCTGTTCATTTCCTTGGCAAGCGTCATTATTATTCCAGTTAGTACACACATTTCTCTCTCCGTCGCCACTTACATTTCCTTTCTTACTTCAATTTTCAGTTGTGACACTTTCCTTCAGCCCAACGTGGGCGCATGGTTCGCAAAGGGAAAGAGGGAAATAGATTTTTTATCTAATTAGTCGTCGGAGTATAGCACCAGAAGTGAGCCGTTTTTAAAAAACACCTTCAACTTCTCATTACCGTCTCTTAATTATATTCCACTCTGTTAACGAAATGAAATGCTAATTGACTTTTGCAGCACTAAGGTATGGGGAGGGAAATAAGCTTATCCTGTAACAGGAATACATAGGCTAAATAATTCAGTTCCTCATCAACAGACAGGATAAAGACGTTTTTTTAAAACAAGCGTTTGGTTTCTGATTTCGCGGCTTGCCTGCAGCAAAGGAAAAAGCTTTGAGACACTCCTACACCAGCTATTGAAATAAAAATGAATAAAAGCTTTCAGTACACTGCGCACCGTGCAAAGTAAATTAAATAAGCAATTTCAACTTTTTCTAGAGAAACAATAAAAACTTGGGCATGTAAATTACTTCGAGTTAATTAAAAATTTATGAATGCCGTCTATTTATTACTAAGCAACATAAATAGCCAAATTTCTGCTTTTTATAAACTTTTTCCATGGCAGAAATACATACAATTAGAGCTTAAAAATAATTAAAATTCAAGTCCTTTTTCTGCTTGATTCATTCTATTGTTATCATAATTTGAAACATTTCTAAAAATATTTTACAAACATAAATCGAAAGAATGTTTATTAAAGTTAAATTTAGAATGACTCCTGTAGGGAACATGAAATCATTTGCTGCATGAGCTCATTTCATACTTAAATGTATCATAAACGTAATCGTTTGCATTAAATAACTGGCGTGTTTGACTATTCAAAGTGGTTACTATGAAAACTTGCGAGAGAAGTTTTATATGATTATAATGACTACATGAGACCGTTTTTCGAAAATAAAAATAAATAAAATTGTAAAAACGAAGAGATTAACTAATAAATTTTAGTATGTTGAACAGAGCAGCACACTGATCATTTTTTAAGCAGGACCCCTTGTCCTGAAGCGCGCGGTTTAGACGCTGTACAATGTCTAAGGTAGAGAACTTGTGTCTTAAGTGCACGTTTGAGCGAAAGATAGTCCACTGCATTGAAGTCACCAACACTCTTTAGTATCAACCCATAGGCTGGAATAATTGCTGCCATATCATTAGTCCGTGTCCACTTCCAAAACAGACTAACAGGACCGATCTACCTCGCATTTCTGAGAGATATTTTGCTACCCTATTGGACGACGTCCCTCTTGGACATTCGGCAGGTAATGTGGCTGCAACACAACGGAGCTCCAGCACACTGTGAGAGAAATGTACGTAATCACCTCACCGTTACATATCCCAATCGATGGTTACGGCCGCCGCCACCGCCGCTCCTATGCCTACTGTGGAGAGCAGGCGCTCTGCACCCTGCATCCCTGCAGACAGGTATCGCCTGTCCCACCAGTGCCGTCAACTCCTCAGCAGCAGCTAAGCACACAACAGCCACCACACCAGCAACCTCATCAACAGCCAGCAGCACTAGATCACACCATCAGCTAGGAGCAGCTCAGGGAGGATGTCCGGGGCCTAGAGGAGGCCCTTCAGGATCTTTATTTGGAGTTCCTGGCTATAGCGGCCAACCTGACCGCCCTGGAGGACCTCCTAAGTGAACCCCAGGCGTCATCAATTCAAACAACACACTACACAACGGAACAACACACCGTTCACCGGAAGCTGCTCGAACTCGCTGAGAGCCTCCGGGATTCCCTCAGGAATGTCGTCAGCTTCAACGACCAACCACCAGCATCATCACCAGAGAACCTGCAACATTCACAGCTAAACAGAGGCGAAAACTCTACAGTCGAATGTACGTGGAGGAACTCAAGTCTCGCCGCGTGCGTAGGCTCATCGTCCTCACCATATATCCCGTACCTGTCCTTACCCATTACCACCTCTAGCCCCTAGGCTCCAGTCAGGTTTCATGGCTGTAGCCTTACCTTCTCACGCGCTCGTATCCAATGGGTACCAGCTTAGCAGCCTTCAAGTACTAACGCGTGTGCTATGCGGGACCGCAAGAAGCCACGCCATTTATCCTATCAATTTCCTTCTTATATCCGGTGGAGGCTTTTTAGTGGGTATTGCCAAGGACAGGCGAGCCCCACAGTCCCCATTGTACCCACCAACACAATGGGACTCCGTAAAAGGACTTTTCCTCCATTCAAAAAGAAAAAAAGAGTCAGACGGGAGCCTCACTTCAGGAATACATGGAGCGATTGCCATTCTTTCAGGTCAACAGCATTGGAGCATGTACGTGAAGCTCAGCGCTGCCGACGTAGGAGGTACCCAGTTTGAATCCCATTTGTAATGCTAAACTGCTTTGTGCAGCATATCTTTCGTTTGTTGTATTGAAGACATGTGGAACGGATACTTTGATGGTTTAATGCACCCAAACCGTGTGTTTCCGGACTTGGGTTGCTCCTTGGCAAATAATCCGTTCACCGAACTGTGCAACATAGTGAGCATTCCGGTGGCCTTTTTTTACTCATACTGTATAATTACATTGACTATTCTATTCTCAGAATACGCCGTGTATTTGATACAGCTATAAAAGTTTAGCAATGTCTTCTAGCAGTTGTTTAATTTCGAACGTCAAAACATTGTTATTAATCTTATATTTGTTATTTTTATTTTATTTTAAAAATCCCTATAAATAAATAACTGTAAATAGTTGAAAGTGATAGTGAAGTAAATGAGATTTTATAACGGGTGGAATAAAAACGTGTAGTATAGTGAATTTTGAAGACAAAATCAATAATTTTAAGTTGTTTTAACAATGTTATTATAAGTTTAAAACTATTTAAAGTTATAGTTAAGTATTGGATTGTTGACATTAAGTTTTAAAAATAGATACTAGAAGAATAACTAAGTATTGTATGGTTGCATTGATCGTTAAGATTGATGTGACATGTTTAACTGCCATGGTGTAGGTAAACATCAATAAACTTCATTTAGGAAGATGGAAGCATCATTTAGTGTCGGGACACATGTTCTTGCACGTCTTCAAAAGTTTTATGCATTGAGATGTGATAAAAGGTGTAACTTAAAATATGCTTAGTATCGGAAAGTGATTGAGGATGGACGTGAATTAATACGATACAAGATTTTACATTGTAAATATATTGTAAAGTGTATTTGTAAATCATAAAAGAGAATTAAAGGATTAGATTATTTTAATTTAAAAACTGGTTCAATTATTTCATAATTCAATAGAAAATAGATTCCTCAGATTTCTGCCCGAAACCGCACCTGAAGTGAATCAATTCCATGCTTCGACTGCAGCAGTTAGTGTAACTGTCAGGAAAATTAGTCACATTATAAAACATCAGATCTGGAAATTTTAGGTTTAGATGTCTTGTCAATCCGCTGCATCAACTTCATCCCATCTAACGAATAGGAAGAATCGTCTTAGAACCATTTAATTCCGTATTAGTCTCGATATCGATCAACCACGTCGTTTACATTAAGAAGAATGCAGTAATGCCCGGCTCGTTATTTAACCGTATTAGCATATGTCAGTACCTATGTTGTTCTACGTGGTCTAGGGATAACATGCAAACTTCTGGTTCCCAAGTTTAGGTTTCAAATCCGCTGGAAAGAAATGAATTTTTGCGGCTTACCGTCCAAAATATGGCTTCCATCAGAGATGTGTTCATCTAAAATTGGCGATTGCTGTGTTTCTAAAAACTTAAACGTTCAAACGTTATTGCACTTATCGGATTGACTTTAGAAAAAGAAATCACCCTAGCAGAAAGGGCTATTTACCCCTCGTCAATTATTCCAACAAATATGCTCATTGACTTCATAGCTTTCCTTTCGGTAATTTGGCTCGCGTTTGTTGGCAAGAAGCAAAACAATTTCTCGAAGTAATTATGTTGAAAACAAGTTAATCCTAATTGAAAATAGGAAAAGTATTAACAGTCATCGTTTTTCTGCAGGTATTGTCTAATGTTGCTATATGATGTAATCACGCCAGTAACTGCACTTTCTTAAGGGGTTTTAAAATATCTATAATAAGGGTGTCTTCCAAAATTCTTGAGCATCTCTTGCTTCAACGAGCAGAAGTCAGAAACATTTGAGTAACAGCAAACCCAAAGCATTTTATTTGAAAGCATACAAATCAGTCGTTTTAGGTATCAGAATAATATTACGGCCCGCTTCTGTAGCATGACGGCAGAGTGGCTGCCTAAGATTTAGAGGTTCGGAGTTCGAAGCTCGATCAGGGTGAGTTATCTGGATAAGGTATTTTCCGGTGTTTTCCTTTGGACTGAAAGAATAACGTTAGTTAACTCTAAGCTCTATGAACCTTGAGTTCGCTTGAGCATGTCGTTCATCGTCTGATATTACTTACATTAGAGGACAGGTTAATTTAAAAAGAAGAAAGAGAGACACTATCAAATGCATCAATTAATTAAATGAAATACTCGGCGTTGTCCGTGCTTTGAGGATTTATTACTCTAACTTAGAGTTGAGTTGCGCTTGCCTAAGATTCCTTCATTTCCTTGGAGGTATATAAAAATTGTTTATTAATAATTAAAGTAGGTAACTATAAATAGGAAAAAATATAAAATAAATAAAAATATAGAGAACGCACAATACAAAAGCACTATGGAACAATCACAAACACAACAGGAGGAAATTTCATGTGAAAATGAATTACAACATTTTGTGCTTAAAAAGCATTACATTTATCTATCATTTATACAACTTAAGCAAGCATTAACTTATTTTATAGTCAATACTTGAAAAACACAAAATATAAACAGCCCAAATTTGGTCACCCTTCATTCGCAACGAATTCATTCACACATTACACAACCGTCGTTGTGTAACAAGAAATTATAGTGGTGTCTCCTGTTAGTTTACTTAGCTACGGAATCAGATTTCAGTATCCCTAAAAATATTAACATTTACGATAACTTATTACCTATACTCAGTCAATTTCTAAAAGTGGAGAAAAGCTAAGATGAATGTCATAAATACCAAGGATGGCTCAGGTGGTTTCTTCTATGACCCGCATTCTGGAGGCCCGGGTTCGATTCCCGTTGCCAACCTACGTGATCCATAGGCCTTTTGGGGAGTTTCCGGGTCGCTAGGTGAATGTTGGGAATATCAATTACATCCCTTGAGTTTTCTGTCCCTCCATTTCATCTTAATTACTTCCTCTTTCGATTAAATGGTTCGCGGTCTCCAGGCCGATCTGGTGGGCCATTTCCGAGTCACGGTGGCTTCATTGCTTTCTCTTTCGATAAAACGGTTTGCGGTCTCCAGGCCGATCTGTTGGGCCATTTTCGAGTCATGGTGGCTTCATTACTACCTCTTTCGATAAAACGGTTTGCGGTCTCCAGGCCGATCTGGTGGGTCGTTTCCGAGTCACGGTGGCTTCATTACTTCCTCTTTCGATAAAACGGTTTGCGGTCTCCAGGCCGATCTGTTGGGCCATTTTCGAGTCACGGTGGCTTCATTACTTCCTCTTTAGATAAAACGGTTTGCGGTCTCCAGGCCGATCTGGTGGGTCGTTTTCGAGTCACGGTGGCTTCATTACTTCCTCTTTAGATAAAACGGTTTGCGGTCTCCAGGCCGATCTGTTGGGCCATTTTCGAGTCACGGTGGCTTCATTACTTCCTCTTTAGATAAAACGGTTTGCGGTCTCCAGGCCGATCTGTTGGGCCATTTTCGAGTCACGGTGGCTTCATTACTTCCTCTTTAGATAAAACGGTTTGCGGTCTCCAGGCCGATCTGTTGGGCCATTTTCGAGTCACGGTGGCTTCATTACTTCCTCTTTAGATAAAACGGTTTGCGGTCTCCAGGCCGATCTGTTGGGCCATTTTCGAGTCACGGTGGCTTCATTACTACCTCTTTAGATAAAACGGTTTGCGGTCTCCAGGCCGATCTGGTGGGTCGTTTTCGAGTCACGGTGGCTTCATTACTTCCTCTTTCGATAAAACGGTTTGCGGTCTCCAGGCCGATCTGTTGGGCCATTTTCGAGTCACGGTGGCTTCATTACTTCCTCTTGAGATAAAACGGTTTGCGGTCTCCAGGCCGATCTGGTGGGTCGTTTTCGAGTCACGGTGGCTTCATTACTTCCTCTTTAGATAAAACGGTTTGCGGTCTCCAGGCCGATCAGTTGGGCCATTTTCGAGTCACGGTGGCTTCATTACTTCCTCTTTAGATAAAACGGTTTGCGGTCTCCAGGCCGATCTGTTGGGCCATTTTCGAGTCACGGTGGCTTCATTACTACCTCTTTAGATAAAACGGTTTGCGGTCTCCAGGCCGATCTGGTGGGTCGTTTTCGAGTCACGGTGGCTTCATTACTTCCTCTTTCGATAAAACGGTTTGCGGTCTCCAGGCCGATCTGTTGGGCCATTTTCGAGTCACGGTGGCTTCATTACTTCCTCTTTAGATAAAACGGTTTGCGGTCTCCAGGCCGATCTGTTGGGCCATTTTCGAGAACGGTGGCTTCATTATTTCCTCTTTCGATAAAACGGTTTGCGGTCTCCAGGCCGATCTGTTGGGCCATTTTCGAGTCATGGTGGCTTCATTACTTCCTCTTTCGATAAAACGGTTTGCGGTCTCCAGGCCGATCTGTTGGGCCATTTTCGAGTCACGGTGGCTTCATTACTTCCTCTTTCGATAAAACGGTTTGCGGTCTCCAGGCCGATCTGTTGGGCCATTTTCGAGTCACGGTGGCTTCATTACTTCCTCTTTCGATAAAACGGTTTGCGGTCTCCAGGCCGATCTGTTGGGCCATTTTCGAGTCACGGTGGCTTCATTACTACCTCTTTAGATAAAACGGTTTGCGGTCTCCAGGCCGATCTGGTGGGTCGTTTCCGAGTCACTGTGGCTTCATTACTTCCTCTTTCGATAAAACGGTTTGCGGTCTCCAGGCCGATCTGGTGGATCGTTTCCGAGTCACGGTGGTTTGATTACTACCTCTTTCGATAAAACGGTTTGCGGTCCCCAGGCCGATCTGGTGGGTCGTTTCCGAGTCACGGTGGCTTCATTACTTCCTCTTTCGATAAAACGGTTTGTGGTCTCCAGGCCGATCTGGTGGGTCGTTTCCGAGTCACGGTGGCTTCATTACTTCCTCTTTCGATAAAACGGTTTGCGGTCTCCAGGCCGATCTGTTGGGCAATTTTCGAGTCACGGTGGCTTCATTACTTCCTCTTTCGATAAAACGGTTTGCGGTCTCCAGGCCGATCTGGTGGGTCGTTTCCGAGTCACGGTGGCTTCATTACTTCCTCTTTCGATAAAACGGTTTGCGGTCCCCAGGCCGATCTGGTGGGTCGTTTCCGAGTCACGGTGGCTTCATTACTTCCTCTTTCGATAAAACGGTTTGCGGTCTCCAGGCCGATCTGGTGGGTCGTTTCCGAGTCACGGTGGCTTCATTACTTCCTCTTTCGATAAAACGGTTTGCGGTCTCCAGGCCGATCCGGTGGGTCGTTCCCGAGTCACGGTGGTTTCATTACTTCCTCTTTCGATAAAACGGTTTGCGGTCTCCAGGCCGATCTGGTGGGTCGTTTCCGAGTCACGGTGGCTTCATTATTTCCTCTTTCGATAAAACGGTTTGCGGTCTCCAGGCCGATCCGGTGGGTCGCCCCCGAGTCACGGTGGCTTCATTACTTCCTCTTTCGATAAAACGGTTTGCGGTCTCCAGGCCGATCTGGTGGGCCATTTTCGAGTCACGGCGGGTGGGATGTTTAATGTGCTGGCCTGCTGGGGAGTTTCCAACTTGTAGATAGTAGGGATCCTGCCCCTCTGCTTTCTCTAGTCTTATGTTTCCTCCCAGGGATACCTCTCTTGGAGCTTAGGTACAATAAACTACAGGTTTCGGTGCCTAATCCCCTCCGTAGTAATCATAAAATTCCCTCCATAGTAATCCTAATCCGGAGTTGATAATAAATGGTTATTTATTGAAGGAGTAGAACTTACTCTTTGATAAAACATAATCTTGTTAACCCGTTCGTAAACACAACCGTGGCGTCATAGCCTAACACAATTCACTGTGAGTGAATTTCGATAATGAATGACCCTGTCACATTATTCATATTTGAGTGAAAACACAAGGAAAGTTATTAGGCACTGGATTGCTGATAATAATTCATCACAGCAATTACATCTTAAGACCATAAAACAGGAAGGGAAACACGCGAATTTTGTATACATGTTTTATTAACTTCAATCCTGCCTACATGACTACTTCTACCAAAACCACACCTAATTTTGCCAACATCTAAGCTAAAAGGTAAATTTCCTCACCCCTTTAAGATAATAGGAGATAAGGGTAAGAAAATCCCCCACCCCAAACTGCCCTGCATGTGGAAAAGTTTTGGAAAGACCTTGATTTTCTTAATAATGTCGCTC
The DNA here is from genome assembly GCA_030765055.1 of Mantis religiosa. Lineage (NCBI taxonomy): Eukaryota > Metazoa > Arthropoda > Insecta > Mantodea > Mantidae > Mantis > Mantis religiosa. Next base: position 86,197,407 of record CM060951.1, read on the forward strand.
GCTATGTTTATTAAAATGCCACACGTTTAAGATATTTTAATGCCAAATAAGATGTATGTTTTGAATTTTCTGGGAATGTTGGTAGAGACGATCTTTATTCTGAATGGATTTTGCATTATTGGTAAACTGCAAGAGATATACAAACTCAATACACAAATTATATAGATCTCTTAAAACATATAATGATTGTTATATATTTATACTGCTCAGCATGATTTTGGCACCAAAGCATCTGATAAGTGATTAGAAGTAAATATTTCCTCTGATTACAGAAATCTCACTGGCTTTACCGTACCACATCTAGTGTTCACGCTAATTGTAATTTACTGTCTTAAAATACGTCAATGCGGCTCCGTGCTGCTTTTCAAACAGGCTGTTGTTAGTGTGGCTGTACTTTGTTTTGTTATTCTTGTGTGTGCTTGTCAATCCAACACCAATTCATTGAACTGTCGGATATCAGTCTATTTTTGGAATTGGTTCTGATGAAATGCAGGGTTATATTTGTAATTCGTGGTAGTGGCAAAATCCATAATGCTGCCTAGTTCCAGTGACATCATTTACGTCGGAGTGTGGTTTATATATTTTGTTCTGCTGTGAAAATGGCGAGTATGTGAGTAATAATAAGAAGGTTTGTGAATATAACATTCTGTTATGTGTCTGGATGGTACATAATGTAGGGGCAGAGGCAGCCAATAACTTCATTGGTGAAACGCTTATACTATGCGTTTTAAAAGTAAAATTACGGGACCAGAACAAGGTATGGGCTCCCCATGTTATTTGTAAAGCATGACAGTGGGGCCCTACCATTCGGCATAGCGATGATTTGGCGTGAACCTCAGAACCATTGCCGTGAATGCTATTTTTGTATGTGCAATATGGCTGGATTTAATCAGAAAAACAAGGACAGTATTGTGTACCCGAATGTAAACTCGGCGATAAGGCCTATTCCCATGAACCAGAACTTCCAGTGCCTTCAACTCCTAGCAGTTTGCCTGGTTCCAGAGTTTCCTCATATTCTGCTGACGAGCAAGTTCATACGGATTTTTCACCAGCATCAGTAACAGCAATTCCAGAATGCTTTAACAAGTTCGCGTTGAGTAACCTAATAAGAGACCAGCCACGCGGTGGCTCAGTGTTTAGACCGCTTGGCGCTCACCAAGGTGGCCCGGGTTCGATCCCAGGTGACCGCAAAGTGAGATTTATGGTGGACAACACGGCGCTGGGGCGAGTTTTCTCCGGGACCTCCGGTTTTCCCCGCCATCTCATTCCACCGGTGCTCCATCTTCATCTCATGTATCATCAGAGTAGAAGAAGAAAGCCTTTTCTAGATACTAGACGTCGCGACGCCGACGTCGGTGGGAGGGTGGAGGGGAGGGGTTGAGGACCACCCAAGATGTTGCAGGTGGTATGGAAGGGACAGACATGTCTCGGCGCGCATTCCCAGGGCTTTTTGTTAATGGAAGCCATAAATTATTGTATATGTATGTTTCAGATACAGGCGTCGTGACATCTGGCGTCTGTGGAAGGGGCAGATGAGATCGACCACCTGTTACTCGACAAAGATTATGTGGGAGAAAACACTGAAATGCATTCCCAGAGATTTTTAAGGGATGTCATAAATTATTGTAAATGTATGTTTCAGATACAGACTTCGCGATATCTAGTGTCTGTGGAAGGGGGAGATGAGATCGGCCACCTGTTACTCGACAAAGATTATGTGGGAGAAAACACTGAAATGCATTCCCAGAGATTTTTAAGGGATGTCATAAATTATTGTAAATGTATGTTTCAGATACAGACTTCGCGATATCTAGTGTCTGTGGAAGGGGGAGATGAGATCGGCCACCTGTTACTCGACAAAGATTATGTGCGAGAAAACACTGAAATGCATTCCCAGAGATTTTTAAGGGAAGCCATCAATTATTGTTTCCAGCATCCTGAGAGAAGCAGAGCCTCTGGAAGATCCGTCCCCAACTTGTAACATTATCCACCCTACAAAGTGATAGGGGACCACCTGTCGCGCAAAGATTTTTTTTGTTGCGAGAGGTAGTGTCCTCTCTCAAGGCAGGGCGCCAGCAATTAATGCTATTTTTTAAAAATCATTTGTAGTAAATAGTCCTCTGGTTAAGATTGAAAATAGTACTCCATCTATAGAATAACATGAAAATTGATGGGAAAACAAAAAAAAAATAACTTCAGTGGTTGATAGCCAACGCATCTAGGTTCGAATCGCAGCGATATAACGTAAATAATGCAAATAGTTTATTTAGTTTTGAGGACGCAGCACGCTTCCAAAATCTAGCGCTGGATTACTGCTTTTCCAGGCTTATTATAGAAAACAGTTAATGTATCTTATAGGGTAATGCTGCTAAATACTTAATTAACTACATTGAAGGACTCCAAATAATCTCCCATTCAAGGAAATATTTAATGTATTTCTTCATTTACAGATGCTTGTAGGAGAACATTCTTCAGTTTTTGTAAAAGGGTTTTAGCGCTAAGAATGAAAAGATAACCGTAATTGGTGAACCGTAATAACGAATGTACACCACTTAGAGAAAATTTAAATTGATCACACTTGGAAATCAATACCATTCTTTTACTTTCAATGTTTATGACCAATGCAGGGCGCCAGCAATTAATGCTAATTTTTAAAAAATCATTTGAAGTAAATAATTCTCCGGTTAAGAACGAAATAGTACTCCATCTATAGAATAACATGAAAATTGATGGGAAAACCAAAAAAAATAACTTCAGTGGTTGATAGCCAACGCATCTAGGTTCGAATCGCAGCGATATAACGTAAATAATGCAAATAGTTTATTTAGTTTTGAGGACGCAGCACGCTTCCAAAATCTAGCGCTGGATTACTGCTTTTCCAGGCTTATTATAGAAAACAGTTAATGTATCTTATAGGGTAATGCTGCTAAATATTTAATTAACTACATTGAAGGACTCCAAATAATCTCCCATTCAAGGAAATATTTAATGTATTTCTTCATTTACAGTTGCTTGTAGGAGAACATTCTTCAGTTTTTGTAAAAGGGTTTTAGCGCTAAGAATGAAAAGATAACCGTAATTGGTGAACCGTAATAACGAATGTACACCACTTAGAGAAAATTTAAATTGATCACACTTGGAAATCAATACCATTCTTTTACTTTCAAAGTTTATGACCAATGCAGGGCGCCAGCAATTAATGCTAATTTTTAAAAAATCATTTGAAGTAAATAATTCTCCGGTTAAGAACGAAATAGTATTCCATCTATAGAATAACATGAAAATTGATGGGAAAACAAAAAAAAAAATAACTTCAGTGGTTGATAGCCAACGCATCTAGGTTCGAATCGCAGCGATATAACGTAAATAATGCAAATAGTTTATTTAGTTTTGAGGACGCAGCACGCTTCCAAAATCTAGCGCTGGATTACTGCTTTTCCAGGCTTATTATAGAAAACAGTTAATGTATCTTATAGGGTAATGCTGCTAAATATTTAATTAACTACATTGAAGGACTCCAAATAATCTCCCATTCAAGGAAATATTTAATGTATTTCTTCATTTACAGTTGCTTGTAGGAGAACATTCTTCAGTTTTTGTAAAAGGGTTTTAGCGCTAAGAATGAAAAGATAACCGTAATTGGTGAACCGTAATAACGAATGTACACCACTTAGAGAAAATTTAAATTGATCACACTTGGAAATCAATACCATTCTTTTACTTTCAATGTTTATGACCAATGCAGGGCGCCAGCAATTAATGCTAACTTTTAAAAAATCATTTGAAGTAAATAATTCTCCGGTTAAGAACGAAATAGTACTCCATCTATAGAATAACATGAAAAATTGATGGGAAAATAAAAAGTAACTTCGATGGTTAATAGCCATTGGATCCAGGTTCGAATCTCATGGATGTAACTCAAATAAATCTGAATATAAATAGGGTACGCTTGAAACAAAAAGATTTAAAATGAATATATCAGACATACACACGCACGCACATACACACACACACTCACATGCACACACGCACGCACACATACACATACTCGCAAACAAGCAAACATGTATACGAATGTACTGAGGAGAAGCGTCATTTGCAGTTATAACATCTTTTTCAGACTGTACCGCGCGTAGAAAAGGAAATATCTTTGGATGACAGAGGGGAGAGGGAAAATCTAAAGTCTCAAAATGCTCTATACAGGGCTCACTAGACTAGTGGAGGGGAGGATTTTGAAATCGCTATAAAAAACGATTGTCTGATAGACACATTATTCAGTCTGAAATAGTGCGCAGCCAACACATCACACAACAATTTTTCCTTCTTCGGGATATTCATCCAGACTTCATTTATAAAAAGGTAAGCGATTCATTTATAATTACAGTGATATAATTACAGAGAGTGTTTATTTGCAAGAAAATATATTGAAGGGAATTTTCTCTTATCAGTGATAAAAGATGTATAGACTGCGTGCATTTTTCAAGAATATTTCTTGTTCAAATCACAATTGAAATTATTAACTTATAAGATGCTCATTGCTTCATAATTATACCGTAATCTCTATTATTTCAGGAAAACAAGATGCATCCAAGAAAAAATTGGGTAAATAAATTGACCCTGGCCGGCAGAAAGCGTAAAGCTCCCGACAGCGAGCAAGGATCACCAGCGTCGCCAATATTGTCTGGGGTGGATTACATCATTCCACCACCCCCAGATTTTCAAGATGAATGTTCCTGTCGGAATTGCGGCTATAGGATCGCACTAGAGTGGCTTGAAAACGCTAATGCCAGTATGCAATACTCTTTTCATAGTTTTGTATTTTTACTTTTTATCACTTTCCCCATTGCATGCAACTATGAGTTTCTTTCAGAAGATTGTGGTAATTATTAATTAGTTTTTCCACCGCATCTCCCGGTCGATAAGACATAGGTCACTCTATTGTAACTTTTAAACTAAGGGCCTGAACATAGGCGAATTTATACTCAAATAAATTCTCTAATTGAGATCTTCAAGTATATATAGTTATTTTTTGTATATATTAATTTAGTTATTTTACTTTCAAATTTTGGGATGTCACTCAAACTCATAGGAAATGAGACGCAGCTAAAGTCATATCTTTCTTGAAGATTCTTATACTTGCTAACACGTTGAGGATCCTTGAGAATGAACTTGGCAAGTACGGCGTACATAAAACATTTCTCATCATCATAGTTGTGCGGATTTATACATGCTCCTTTAGCTCCAACAATAGCCGGTAGAGGGATGTAACTGCTCCCTTTTAGACCATTATTCTTGTTGATCCTAACACGCACACCATCAACAGCTAATAAAGCCCAGCTGCTTCCTTTAAGTTGACTTTCCTCCATTTCAGTACAAAGTTTCTTGAATTTACTTTCCAATATGGCGTCCAAGTCACTTTCTAAAAATATTGCTTGATTTGGTGTTTTAAAGGCTTTATCAGTAGTGTCACCAACGGCATTCACAAACCGACATTCAGCCATGAGGTTAATTTTCACACTTTTATGCATCCTCAGTTGCTTCTGAACGGCTTGAATTATCCGCTGTTTTGATTCCTGGAGATATGTATTCAGGTCTTGGCATGTAGAGCACTGGATGAAATATGATTTCAGTCGATCCTGGAAAGCTGTTTCATATTCTACGACATCGTCTTCATCAGGAACCATTAACAGCAATTTATGTTTGGTAGGCTCGATCTTGAGTTTCTTAGCAGCAGTTATTCTCTCGCATCGTTCTTGATGAGTATCTCTGCGATTCTCAGTATCATAAACATTACCACAATGTTTACATTCGTAAAACCGGCCACATACCAGCTCATGTCTCTTTTTATTGTAGCTTTTCAGGAAACTCTTTGCACATATGCTACGCCTATTTTCAGGTATAGTGTCTAACAGAGCTTCCATCGCTATAGTTTTTTGTTGTGTGCAGGCTAATTCTCGGGGAATATGCTGCCAAGTAAGTGTATTGATACACTTTTCACTTCTCTTCTTCACCTTGATAAGTTATCAGCGCTACTGATGATGAATTTCACTGTAGAAGCTGATCCGCTATGCTATAAACACACTAGCATAATTACAATCTAAGATCGATCAAGCTCTCTTTATACACTTAGCACAGACCTAATAGAAAACTTCATCATCCCCTTCACCAACGGGATTCGAAGGTGGCACTCCTATCGGAGAAAACCTAAAGGAAAACTTCATCACACCACCACCACCACCACCACCACCTTTGTAGTTCGAAGGTGGCGCTCCTATCGGAGAAAACCTAAAAGAAAACTATTATCTTGCTACCACAGGGGTTCGAAGATGCTTCTACTATTGGAGAAAACCTAAAAGAAAACTCTATTAATTTTCCAGTTTTCGATTATTCTTTAACTACTATACAATTCACATGAGAGAAAAATTAGACAAATTAAAATTGAAAAAGGAAATAAATAGTTAGATTTGAAGATAAAATTTAGACAATTCAAACGAGTATAAACACGACTAAGCTCCGCCTTTTAGTTTTAAGGTTACATTAGGAGCTCCCACTGCCACCCGTAGACACCTCTCCGTCATCTTCAACCACGTGTTCTTGATTCTTTTCACACATATCTTAACATAACAGTTCTATTTTTCTCAAGTTCATCTATTACACCGTTTAACTGATTCACGGGGCACCCTTAGAATCCCTCACTTCATCCTCAAACACACCTTCTTAAACCCTTTTGATATATTTTAACCTATTTATGTTTGTTGCTACGGGCATCCGTTCTCTTTTCTTAAGTTAAATTATTACGGCCATCTTGTTATGTCTGAGTCTCATGCTTATATATTAAACTTTGTGATTAAGTATTTTGATTTGAAAGTCTATGTAAATCGGTTAAGGTAAACATCTCTTCTCAACATGAGACAAGTCATGATGTATGATCTTATGGGGTGAGCTTGTCAACACGCCTAAAGGCATTTATATTCAAAGGTATTTAAATTATCCCACCGAGATTTGAAACCTGATCCTAAGGTGTAAATTACCATTTCAACAACAATTCAGACCTAAAGTATATATGTATACGCTATTTCATTGCGCTAACGTTATTAGTTCCAGAGTTATTTAAGATTCAAGTTATTGCGAGAGAAGCGGTTATCGAACCACGGGTCTGTAGGATACGGAATCAAATCATTCACAGCATATGTTGAATGAAAAAACCTGCGCTTTCCCCTGCTGTTCTATGTGCAATATATCAGAAATAGAACACAATTACATAATTCAATGGACGATGGGAACTGAACCAGGGACCCTTGAGCTACACGTTGTCAGCATATGATTAACTATGAGAAGCATAACCATGTAAAGGTTATTTCACTTCTCTAGACCCAGTGGTTACAGAGATATTTAAATTAAACGATTCAGGACTCGAACTAAGGACTACAGGTATACAGTATATACCCTGCGAACCTAGCTAACCATATGTAAGTAATAAAGTTTATCCGAACTCTCTATCATAATTAGTTTCGGAGTTATTCCAATATAAGCAGTACTCTTCTGCACGAGATTCGATTAGGGGACCATTGATAAAACTACAAGTCAGACAGTCAGTAAGGGCATGGACACCCCTTAGCAGGCGGTAGAAAGGCAGCATACATCGTCTTTCTCCCCTACTCATGTTTCCCACGGTTGAGGCAAACTCTTGTGCAGCTGTCTAGTGACAAGGGTTTGACAAGGGTTTGACAGGTGATTAATCAAGGAGTAGTATATAAAGGCTTTTTCCATTCCAGATGTTCAGTCTCAACCCTCCCCCACATGCCTCAGACACATGTCGAGACATGTCTCCCAACCCCTCTTCCCCCTCCCCCTCGTTGTATCCAGAAAAGGCTTTTATCTACTACTCATCAGTGTCATCGCCTGCGGTGCCGTATGTAGTAAAAGCGGGCGTTAAACACTATACACTTCATTTAATAAGAGACCTCAGGCTCACAAAGGAAAAGAATGAGCTGTTAGGTTTATGACTGAGAGAAAAATATCTTCTTGCACCTAGAATTACCTTTCCTTGGCACAGACATGGAGATAAGTTCAGGAAGTATTTCAGGAAGGAAGATGGCCTGACATGTTGTTGTGATATTCCAGAACAACAGCTGTGGAGCGATTACCAATCGGAAGATTGGAGATAGTTTGTGTATTCTTCTAAAAGGAGCTTGAAGGCTGTACTACTTCGTACTAGCTTCGATACCTGTGGCACCTTCTTCGTTGCACTGAAGGAAAATTTTTCCACAATACAAACTGTTTTGGATAAAATCAAATACGAGTATCATGAGCAGAGGTGTGATGTGTGCAGTGATTTGAAGTGGTTAGTATTCTGTTAGGACTACAAGCACGCTACACTAAAGTCCCTTTTCATTTATGTGGATGAGATAGCAGAACTAGGAACAAACACTGATCTACACCTACCTGCCCCAGAAGACAAGCGTTGTAAAACTGCTACAAATTCTGCATTAGTTGTCTCACAGAAAGTTATTTTGTCACCGGTACACATCAAACTGGGATTCATGAAGCAGTGTGTAAAGGCCTTTAACTGAAAAAGCCCCTGTTTACAGTACTGTCACCGATCGTATTGTTGTAATGGAACTGCGGCAAACCAGTGCCGTGCGCGTGGACATGAAAGAAATAGACAGCGAGTAGCACGCAGAGCTGGACGCTTGCCGAGAGAGAGGAAGAAACAGAGAGAACTCGGGAATTTTCCGCTTTTCTGATGTCGCGATTGCTATCGAATGATCTACTGCATTCTAGAACAATGACGCAGGTATAAATTGCAGCAAAGTGTGAGAAGCAGACAATTATTGTGTTGTAATTGTGTGTGTTTGACGACACCCTGGACACGCTTGCTGGTGCGCAGTGGTTCTCGACGCTGGACCTGAAGTCGGGTTACTGGCAGGTAGCTCTAGACACGAGAGACAAGGAGAAGACCGCATTCTCGACAGGGTAAGGGCTTTGGCAGTTCACAGTTATGCCCTTTGGTCTCTGCAATGCACCAGCTACCTTCCAACGCCTCATGGAGTCAGTACTGAGAAGATTGACTTATGACACCTACCTGTTAAACTTGGATGACATTATCGCCATTGGCAAGACGTTCGAAGATCATCTCGACAACTACTGCAGGCGACCAACCTGAAGCTGAATGTGAAGAAGTGCCAGCTTTTCCGAAAGGAAGTGAAGTACTTGGGCCACATAGTCTCACCAACCGGAGTTGCCACATACCTAGAGAAGACACAGGCTGTGACAGATTGGCCTCGCCCGAAGGACAAGTGGGATTTGCGCAGTCTCCTGGGGCTGTACAGTTATTTGTAAAGCTTCATATAGGGCTTCTCCAACATCACCAAGCCCCTCACCCGCCTGACAGATGATCATCGGCTTTATGTGTGGACGCAGGACGCCTTCCAGTAGCTGAAGAAGACGCATAGCTGTGCTCCTATTATTGGATTCTCACAACAACGTGGTGGTCATAAAACCAACATTCCAGCTGGGGATGCCGAGATGCTGACCACATCTCCTCCCCATATCGTTTGGATGATGGTCCACCTCTGCCTTGCGTAAGTGGGTGTGAGGACGGCAGTCGAGTTGGTAGGCTCAGGCCCACTTGGGACTGCTACGCCATGGTTTAGGGGATACAACCAAGCGGTGTTTTCATTGCGGACACCAGAGCCAGTGACCATCCTATCTATGGAGGCGTCCTATCCCAAGCACAGGACGGCAAGACGCAGAGAAGAACTACTGCTTCACCCGGCGAGAGCTACTGGTGATAGTGAAGACCTTGGAGCACTTCCACAAGTACCTGTACGGTCAGCCATTCTACCTGAGGACTAACCACTCCACCCTAACTTGGCTACTCAGCTTTAGAAACTGGGAGGGCCAGACAGCCGGTTGGGTCCAGAGGTTGCAAGAGTACGACTTCACCTCTGAACATCGTAGAGGGAAGAGCCATGCCAACGCAGAGGCCATGTCTCGAAGATCCCGTCCAGAAGAATGCGGCCAATGGACAACAGTGGAAGAGGAGCGTGTTGCAGCTGTTAGAGTGGTCACAGCAGTGCCTGCGGAAGAATGGAGTAGCGCAAGCCTCAGGAGGGAGCAGCTGGCGGAGCCACTTTTGAGAGAATTGGAGGCAGGGACAAGACCAACCTAGGAGAACATCGCACCCAGAAGTGCTGCATACAAGTCGTACTAGGCGCAATGGGACCCACTGAAGGCCAAAGAGGGCATGCTGCTCCGGGTATGAGCATCATCCAATGGAAGGACGCAGAGACAACAGTTGATACTTCCCCGGAGTAAGATCCCGGAAGTCTTGGAGGAAGTGCACGCAAGTATTTCAGGAGGATACCTGGGAGCAAGCCAAACGATCGACAAACTCTGACAGCGCTACTACTGGCTGAGGCTCCGAGCAGACGCTGATAGGTGGTGCCCGCAATGTCACGTATACGCAGCGAGTCGTAGCCCCAAACTAGGAACCGGGGTCACATGCTACAGTAACAACGTCGGCGCGCCTTTCGAACTCATCGCTGTCGACATAGCTGGACCATTCCCAGTGTCCGACCGAGACAAGTACCTGACGGTTACCGTGGACTAATTCCCCAAGTGGCCGGAGGTGTTTGCCATCCCGAACCAGGAGGCGAAGACGATTACAGACTGCCTAGTGGAGCAACTGTTCTGCTGTTCTGGGGTGCCGTTAGAACTCCACTGCGACAAGGGCACCAATTTTGTGACCGACCTAATGAACGAGGCATTCTGACTTGGGGTGAATAAGACCCGCACAATACCTCTACACCCGCAGTCGTACGGAATGGTGGAGAGATACATCAAGACCCTAGAAGAACATCTGAGGAAGGTCGTGGCCAGCCATCAGCGAGACTTGGACGTCAACGTACCACTGTTCTAGCTGGCCTACCGCTCTTTAACACACGACACAACTGGGATGACGCCGAGGGCAACACCTCCCTTGTGACCTGACCTTTGGTAGCTCACTGAAAGAGAAACAGCCAACAATCGAGTATGTGGAGAAAATCGTAGACCATCTTAACGACAAATATGAGATGGCTCGTCAGAACATCCAGATGTCGAGCGACGGTATGAAGACCCGATACGACAGGCAAGCCAACACCGAGGATTCCAGCAAGGTGAGGTGGTCTGGTTGTACCGTCCTAACCGGACCTAGATATGCTGCCCAAAACTTCAACAACCGCGGCAAGGAATATACCATGTAGTAAAAAGAATTAACGACGTGGTCTACAGCATCCAGATGGTGCCGCGAGAAAATATGTTGGTAGTACACTTGGATCATCTAGCCCGTTACGATGATACTGTTCGGGACTTGCTTGTATATATGTAGCTCCATTTTTGTATAAAAGCTTCATATTTCATATTATTTTAGTAACTGAGATTTGTTTTATTCAATTTGTCACATTAGGTTACCCTTTAAAACATTTGCTTCATTTGTATTTGCACTTGCATAACACTTTATTTTCTCATTTTTCGTTTGACCTGACATTGAACCAAGTTTCAAACATTTTACAAAGGGAAAATGAAAGATAAGATATAAGCATGAAACAAAAGCTATTACATTTAATGTCGCCGACATTCTGCTAAAAATGAAAGCCAATTACGGAACATGGTTTATAACTCATATACGGTACAGATAATAAAGGTCACGAAGTTAAACATGACCCCTAATAAAAGATAAAAATAATGATAGCCCGTGGTTACCCTTTAAAGGTCAAGGCCCCAACTACCTGCCGTTAGGGTGGGTTCGGCCCAACTTAAATGGCGAGCAAATCCCTATAGGTTCCTAATTATTGGACTGTAATTCTTATGTCTTTGGCTCACAAGTGAACCAATAGCAACATTAAAACAATTAATAACTAAAATACAGACAATAAAGATTGGGAGAACGAAAAAAAAAGGAAACTATGTGACGTCGTTTCGAGCCTAGCCTTCGTATCACCACATACCACAAGCTAACCCACTCCGCCAGCTGCCATTTACTCTCCGCTGTCTTTTGGGAAAGCATTTGTTTATCACCTTGCTAGTATTATTATATACATGAAAAACCGTTTATTTAACCTTTTCGCAACTTCTTGGTGCTCATTCAGGGCAGTAAGTATTAAGGCTAGGAGCACAGAGAACCTAATAGAAGAGCAGAGTTGCAACAACAGATTTTATGCTAAAGGGGTCAATGTTTTCACGTTAGACTATAAACTGCTGATTGCATAGATCAGAATAAATAAGGGCAGAAGACTCACCTGGTACATAGCACTAGTGGACTACACCAAAGCTTTCGACTCCTTGGAATACGAATTTATACTGCAAGCACTGGAACATCAAGGAGTAGAAAAGAAACTTATCAGAATACTCTCCATGCTATACGAAGGCAGCACGGCCAAAGTAAAGACCGAAAGGAAAGGAAGGAGCTTTACTCTTGAGAAAAGTATCAAACAGGGTTACCCGATGTCGCCAAAGTTCCTCAGCAGTTTTCTGGAGCACCAGTTCCGGAATTTTCTAGAAAAAGAAGAATGGCATAAACATAAACAACCTTCGATTAACGCATCTACGGTTTGAGGATGATATATTATTGGGTCCGCGAAGGAGCTGCAATCCATGCTAACAGAGCTAAACAGAGTAAGTATGGAGGTAGAACAAACCATGAACCCAAGGAAAAGCAAGCTGATGACGAATACTGTTGGGGAACAAATAAGTGTCAATGCAGAGAACATGGAATATGTCAGTGAATGTCTACCTTGGTCAAACAGTATCTTATTCAAACAGTTCCACATTGGGGATAAAAAGGGAATCAATCCGGCGTGGAAGAAATTTTGGAGCCTCGAATTTATCTTATAAGACAGGCTTTTCTTTAACTTGTAACATTTATACTCCAATGGTCATATCGGCGGTCGATCTCCTTTGGAACATACCGAAGGAGTTAACTCGAATTCGTTGGGTTTTGTTTTATTTATTAGATCACACACTCATTCATACTCTCATTCATACTTCCATACTCTGGGGAAGATCGGGAATTATCTTGGACGGAGAAAAGTCCTCACCCCCACCGCCGGGAATCGAACTCGGAACCCCTAGCATGGCAGACAGATGCTCTACCGACTGAGCTATGGGGCCAGCCACAGACTTCTACCATATCTGCTCTCTAACGAAAAAAAAAAAATAAAACAGGAAACAATGCTTCAGATTTACCAGCGAAAGATGGAGAGTAAATTACTGCACATAATAATACGAGACAGGATGTCAAACGAGACTATAAGAAAGAAGACAGCTATGACTGTCTCTGCTGCACGAGCGGAAGAGCTGAAATGGAGATAGGAAAGGCACGTCGTCAAAATGGGCTCCGGCCGATAGACTCAAGGAACAACAATGTGGGATTTGGTAATATGACTAATATCGATAGAAAGACCGAAGACAGAATGGGCGGACGACTTTAGGAGGACATCAGGAACACTATGGACGAAAAAAGCTAAGGACAGACTAACGTGAAAGAGAAAACTGGAAGGAGCAGACATTCACATATACTCCACCTCCTAGTTTGCTTTAGGAGAGCATCAGGAACACTATGGACGAAACAAGCTGACAGATAAACGTGAAAGAGAAAACTGGAAGGAGCAGCCATTCACATATACTCCACCTCCTAGTTTGCTTTAGGAGGACATCAGGAACACTATGGACGAAACAAGCTAAGGACAGACAAACGTGAAAGAGAAAACTGGAAGGAGCAGCCATTCACATATACTCCACCTCTTTGTTTGCTTTAGGAGGACATCAGGAACACTATGGACGAAACAAGCTAAGGACAGACAAACGTGAAAGAGAAAACTGGAAGGAGCAGTCATTCACATATACTCCACCTCCTAGTTTGCAACAGAAATGTCAGTGTTAAGTTGAAGTGCGATTCAAGGAGAAGTAGGATTAATGTAAATTAGAAAACTCAGCTGCAAAAGAGGGAAATTAAGATTATGGATCACCAAATTTATGAGCGTTTAAACTATAGAAATATCACAGATCCATCACCTTAAGCTCAGTGGAACATAGGTTACAGAATATAGAATATAAAAAATCTAACATAGATCTTAAGTACACTGTGTATAAATAGAACGTTACTGGTGATCACAATATGTAAAGAGGTACCGGCAAGCAAGCATGAGGCTCTTAGGAGTTGCTACCCCAATGAGCTCATAGCAGCAACTCCCTGCCCTTTAGGAATGGGTTGGCTAATAATTTATTATTTATACCCACCTTTTGCGTGTTTAAGCGCAGAAAGGGGGTTTTCACGGAATTTTGTACGTTGGGTTATGAGGGCTATATAGGAGACGTGCATGAATCAGCTAATACAGTGCCGGTGATTGGGTTACTACGTCTTTTAATGACTATTTAGTATCAAAGCGCTTTCCAGAATAACTCTGAAAAACGTTTTGGTGGTCATTTAGTCAAGCGTGCTCAAGTTACTCTGAGGATATTTGGCAAACAGGTGAGAGCAGAACTGGCTTACATTTAGGCTTATTCTGCTAGAGAATCTTGTATTGGCAAGTAATTCAATTCCATAGAATAATCATATAAATAACGGCATGAACATTAGTCACATCCAACAACAATGACTAGTTCTGCACAAGAATGAGTTTTGCTAATATGTGATACCTGATATATTTTTTAGAGTACGGCATAGCGTGCTACAATAAAACATATATTTATTTATTTATTTAATACAAATTTCGACTAATATTTAACAGATATAATAGGAAATGGAGACAAAGAAACGTCATTTTTATGAATAATTTGTAGGATATCTATGAAAACAATAGGACAGAACAAATGTGTGATTCAGCACATCAAATTTTGGTGAACACAAAAATTAATGAAAATATGTCCATGTAAATATCATTTCAGGTGAAGGTGATTACATGGTAAACATCAATTTGCGCCTCATAAAGATGCTCGTTTATATATTAATTAAACTTGAAATTTTATATATATTTGAATTATATATTTTACCTGTCTTACAAGATTTGTGGTGGACTACACGGCGCTGGGGCGGGTTTTCTCCGGGATCTCCGGTTTCCCCCGCCATCTCATTCCACCGATGCTCCATGTTCATCTCATGTATCATCAGTGTCACCGCCTGCGGTGCCGTATATAGTAAAAGCGGGCGTTAAACACTATACATACCTGTCTTACAAGAAATGGATACTCGCGCGCTTGCACACAAACACACACACACACACACACACACACACACACACACACACACACACACACACACACACACACACACACACACACATACAAAAATATGTCATTTTTCTAAAATATATGTTGCTAGAAGAATTTCTACGTAATTTTTAGATCCAGAATACTGGGGCATAGAGCGACATAAGTCAACAGAGAGGGAGGAAGGACGCTAAAGTGACTAGAAGAGGTAGAGTTCGAACCAGGGTACAGGGAAGAAATGGAAGAGGAAGTGGGATAATGAAAAGAATGGTAGAGAAGTAAAAATAGGTGATGAGAGAAAAAAGGACAAAGAGAAAGATATCTAAAGTTGATACATGTGAGAGGAAATAAAGTTCTACCAGTTATATTAACAAATCGCATTTTTGGTAATTTAAAGGCAAAAAATATAACGAAATTTAATTAAAATCGCAGTGATCTATGAGCTACAATTTTGGAAAATAAGAATAAATGGAATATTTAAAATGAAAACCACTTAAAAAAGCACTTGTTCATGGAATAACATTCTTTAACAGTAGAACCATTACTTGTGTGCTGCAGGCATTTACTTGATTGTGGTATAATATAGATACCTTGTAACAAAAGTCCATTATTGTGCGTTGTTAAGCCCGCCAGTTATGGAGAGGAAAACTTAATTTCGAACGGCGGTTTTGTCGCTAGGTAACAAGGTAGCAAAACGTAACTAATGCTAGCGTCATTCTGCCTATTTTGTGCTATGATGTGTTTTATCACAAATTGGCGCTCGTTATCACACACACAGCGCCATCATCTGAAGGGCTGAAAGTGTAATCAACTCCATCACTATTACCGGCTAAATATCGCGCAGTGCAAATCGTATTACGCCATGGTTATTTTAATCTGGTTCCATCGCAGCATGCCCTTTCTTTCTGTCCTGTTAACTTCTTTTCTTTCCTTTAACGAGTTTAGCTGCTATAATTTCAAAGCTATTTGCGAGTATTACTTATTAATGCACAATACACGGCCATTAACAATTGTGTGCTCTGAATTGTGAAGCTATTATACAACTTAATGTCATTTGGAAAAATCTTTAGCGAGAGAGATTCAGGATGATACACTAAAATTGGGTACCAGGACATCTAATCCCCAGTTCATAGAAAGCTTTAATGAGCAGAAAGCGTAGTCAATGGAAAGAATCCCATCAGTGTTCGAAATTTCCTTTAAAGAGAGTAGAAACAACCTTTTCAGCTCATATGAAAACATGGTATTTTAATGTGTTTATTTTTATAATTACTTTTATATGTATTTTTATTTCTATGCTTTGGAATTTTAGTCTTTGGAATATCTTTAGGCACGTATACATTTTGGGTTTACCTATAAAGCGTAAAGTGGCGCTGTGCATATTTATTTACCGCATTGAGGATTCCACACAATTAAGGACAAGCGTGCCAATAACGGAATGACGTTTTTACTACAGTAATGACGTAATACCGGTATTCCAAGTTGTTATATGAAACATTTTATAATACTGATTTCATAATAACAATATGCAAGACCATATTTACATTATTAAGTGTAGAATACGGCTTTAGTCAGGCAGATCCTGCATAGATAACATCTTTTAATTGAGCCAGATTATTGGAAAACTTCGCCAATGTAATTCATCTAAATTTGAGGCATTTATAGACCATGAGAAAGCATCTGAGAGAGTTCTTTGATCAAAATTGTGCCTCAGCATTTACTAAGAGCAGTACAAAGTTTGTATATTAACAATAATATAAAAATAAGGCGCACTGAAAAAACTGGCTCAATAGTTAGGTATATTCTACAAGGAGCAACACAAGGGTGTTTTCTATCACCTGTGTTGTTTAATATATATATAAATGACGAAGCTAAAGTTTAGAAAAAAAAACAGTTGATTCATAATTTTAAATTTAACAAAGTTGGTTTAAATACACTCCTTTTTGCAGACGTTCAGGTTGAGTTTGCAGAAACAGAGGATAACTTACAAAGGGCTGTCCGGGTGTCGCAAGAAGTGGTAAATTCTGCAATTTAAATATCTCTGTAAAGAAAACTAAAGTAATGGTATTTTCTGGATAACAACATCTTAGAGCTAAAATCGTAATTGGGAAGGAAATTTTAGGTCAAGTTCCTCTTTAATTTTCTTGGTTGTGACATTTCTTACTTGTACTCTAAGGACCTCGAGAAAAAAAATTAAGCTCCAACAAATGCTCGTTACATAAAAAGAGCGCTGTTTAAAAAAGTAAGGCAAGAGACGATCCTTAAATTTTGTAAGGTGTTGGCCATGCCTATGTTACTTTACGACGCAGGGTCTACTGCAAGATCACAAAAGAAACCAAAAAATCCGAGAACAATAAAATATTGAAGGAATTAAACAGCAGATAGATCAGTATAGAAATAAATGGGATGAGCATATGGCACGGATGAATAAAGACCATATCCCTAAAGTACTTTATGAATACAAACCCCAAAGGAGAAAAAATATCGGACGACCTAGAAAGGGGTGGAAAGATCAGCTGTGAATTGCTTAATTTCGGAACAAATACTGCCTAATCCGAATTGTGTATTATGCTGATTAAGCATAGGATTATTAACATATGAATTTATAGCTACATATTAAATTGTTTTGATAATAGGCTACATCACAGTTCGTAGCGTTTATTCACTTCTGTCCCAGAAAGTGGTAATATATAACAAATGAAATGCTGAGAAAGCAGCTATATGAAGAAGCTCTCGCTGTTTCAGCTATGACTACTGAACGTTTCTTAAATGATTTGCTAAAATCATGTAAAATGTTAAATCCAATTAGCGGATAACCTCTCGTGTGAATGTCGTATAAAAAAACAGCGCGTGCGACATTCAACCGTGTCATAATCATCACAATCCTCCGTGTTCAATACATAATTGTTAAAGTAGAAGTGATAAAGTAAAATTATATTTTGGGTGCACGCTAAAGTTCACTGAAACATTTTTACTATGCCAAGGAGAAGACCACCTGATTTAGGTTGTAGAAGTCAGTCAAATGTGCGGCGAGCTACGTCAGTGCTGACCGTACTGATGAGCAGGGAGAGGCAGGTTATGTTAATAGCCGTGCTCGTATGTCACAATTGCGTTCTAGAGTGCCTGCTTCTTCCGGGGAAGTTGTTTTCGTTTAAATCAGTTGACAGGTATAAATCAGGATTACGTAGTCACCTATTCCACAGAGTTTTTAAATTCATTAGAATTGCCTGGACTACCACCGCATAATTTAAAATTAAAAGTAGGATCAGTTGTGAGTATGCTGCGTAGCATTAACCAACAACGACTGCACAATGGAACGAGACTAATTGTGAAAAATCTAATGAATAACGTCATCGAGGCAACAATCATCAAGGCAAAGTACAAAGGAGAGGATATCTTGATCCCGGGTGTTCCTATGTTTCCAAAGAATTTACTCTTTGATTTTTATGCGTCTAAAATTTTCCGTGCGCGTGGCCTTTGCGATTACCATAAATAAATCGCATGAACAGTCGTTATAAGTTTGCGGAATCAACTTAGAGTTTCTCTGTTTCTCTCAAGGACAATTACACGTCGTGTGTTTGCGTGTCGGAAAACTATCATCTTTATATATTTACGCACCACGGAAAATACGAGATTATTGTCTATCAGAAAGATTTAAATTGATTAACTTAATTGTAAACTGTGTTGTATTTAAACTTCACCCACAATTGCAGAATAAATAACTAGCTAATCCAAATTTGTTTTGTTCATATATATATATATATATATATATATATATATATATACTTTATATATATATATATAAAGTTTGAACAAGTTTTATACGATGTTCGTCTGGTCAGCTAGTAAACTTATAAATAAGTATGAATCTCTCTTTCAGTTTTTCTCTGTCCCTTTGTCTCCATCACCTCATACAAACACATGTGCGCGCGCCCACACACACACACACACACGCACGCACATGCACACGCACAAACACACACAAACTGACAGAGCTACTTACATCAGGAGAAAGATTCAAAGCACTTCAAACGTGATTTCAGTGAAGTGAAATAAGTAAATTTTGAACTGAATGCAATAATTCCTCTTTGAAAAGTAAGCTTTTGCAAAGCACAAATAAGTTACAAAGTGTTAAAATATTAAATTCAACTCATCCTTTAGTTCAGAGTTCCTTAGAATAGAGAGATATTCATGCTTTTAGGTAGTGTACGTGGTTATATAGCGGTTCCATAAGGTACTGTTGTTGATGAGTGTAGTGCCGAAAACAGAATTTAATTTAATGTTGGACAAACGTAGAAAGGGAATAACGCCACATCCTGGGGTGCGGCTGCAAACCAGCCTCGCCACAAATACCCCTGTCAGTGGTGAGACGGAATCTGTTTGCAAAAAATGACAGAAATTGATTGATTTTTTTAATGTCCACTTTACTCAGAGTCCCTCGCCGCCGCTAGAGAGCACCACACTGGCTAAACTACAAAGGGGTTCGACGTACAGCTAACGTACCCACATGCTACCTTCGATTACTATGTATCAATTTTGTTTGATAACAGTTGTAAAAAGTATAAAAATTTTCGTTAGGAATTAACTGATGCTTTCGGAGACTGCAGTTAAACTTGGTCTTAGAGACAGAGCGGATTTCCTCTGTTTCCCGCATACGGTAGGTCTGGGTTCGATTTCCCGTGATCGATCTACCTGACCTAAGGGTTTTTTGTAGTTTTCCCGGATTGCCAGGTGAATGCTGGGTAGGTTAATTACATCCCCAGAATTTCCTGTCCTTCTATTCCATTCACATTATCATTTTACATCTGTCTACTGGTGGTCCCTTTCAGGATAGAGGTATCGATGGGCGTCTCGGCAGTGCATGGCAGGATGATATGCTCCTGGTAAACACTATCCCCTTCGGTAGGACGGTCTACGGTCTCCCTGCCCGGTCTGGCGGGGCCGTTTCCGAATCGCAGTCGGCTGAGTTTAAGTCAATTGCCCAGTAGGACGCTACCTCCGCGGGTATTTCCAGTAGGTCAACATCTGTTCTATACGAAGATCCCCCCTCCCCATTACAGGGTGGAATTTGATACACCAATTATACCCATCAACCCATCCGCAAAAACTACCGAAAAAACCTCGGTTGAGGCACCAGTGATCTAGCACACCATGCTACTTGCGGCCAACGCCTGACGTCCCCAACCTCCCATGGATTTCGGAAACCACATGCCCATTGAGGCCAACGCAACTCAAACAACTCCCAATCAGAGAGAGGTTCGAATGTTCGACCCGATGCACTTCTAGTAACGTCAGAAGTAGCACCACGAGTGCTAGGGCTCCGCAGTGTTCTTCACCACAGCAACTGAAGAGGACCGATCACCCCGAGGTTGTGCTATCCTGTCGGGAATTTCTAACTGTAAAATGTAGGGACTATGCCCTCTGCACTGCCGTGGCTCCTTGGGCCGTGGCGGGGTTTGAAGGAATGTCAAACTGCACAGTCAAACCGCTCCCCTGAACCTATTATTTTTCTTAGGAGTGCGTATTTTAAACCTTTGTGTACGTGACACTATCTTGTGAATAAGAAGCACTCATTGCCAGAATACTTGCAGCGTTTGATAAAAGCTACTTGGTAGAGTGCCCCAGAATTTTCTATGACCAATTATGCCTCTATTGACTGTGGGTCGCTCTTACAAACATCTTTAACAAATCAGAATTATTGAGTTAGTATGCTAAATAATCAACGTAATATACTGATTAGTTTGATATTTTCGTGCTAGCCCTGACTTAGGATTGCTTCTAAGAACGTTTCATCTATTTTTAAACTCACTGCTTTTGACTTCTCTCCTTAAAATTGTGAGCAGTTTGAGTCACACTGCATAAAGAATGATAAGCAGATGAGTTAGAACAGTTGCTGAACGCAACGGGGAAAATCCAGTTAAATGCACGGCAAGGATATGAGTGAACTTTGTTCTCCTCCAAGGGATGAGGGGCAGTTACCAGACATGAATTATCTATGTAGAGTTGATAATGGACAAGAACGCGTAAATAACCGAAAATATGTTATAATTTTTTCCATATATGTTACAGAATATCTTCTAGAGAATAAACTCACTTTGTGCACTGGCAAATAATTGAGTTTCCATTTGCCTTGACCGTAGATAACGATAGAAAGTTTTACTTTCTCTAAGTAGAAAAAATACTATAGTCTACCCAAAAAATTATATTCCGAGATTTCCGTGGAAATACAAACTTTCTGGTCACCTGAATCTAAAAAACATTTTATAAGAATTAATGTGCCCGCTGAAATCTCGGAATCTAGTTTAGGAGTGTAATGTAATATTTTTTCTACTTACTGTAAGTAGGTAGTAGAGAAAAACAATAGCTATGATTATTCACGTACAAGTCAACTGAAAACTGCTCAATTATAGTAAATTATATTATCAATTATAAATAATTATTTACCCGTGTGAATGAGTTTATTCTCTCTAAAATACCCTGTAAACTACGTAAAATGTCCTTAATTTTTATGCCCTTGTGTAGTTAATGCTTACGTTCAAGAACCGGAGCCTAAAATGTCCTAGTTCAGGACTTTGAAGATCCAGGGATCTTCAATAGTTGACAGCTTAGTTAAATCATAGTGTTATGTATTTTATTGTAATAAAGGTAATAGAGGTGACCATTGATGCATCATGCCATAAACATAAATCCTATCATGGTATGTTTACCTACTGATTGATATGATATCCAAGCATTTCCTGCTCTTCAGAAACAGGAAATACGTTATTTTTAAAATAAACCTGAACCCACTTAAGAGTTCCCCTCCTCGAAAGCTGCACAATGCCGTGTAAGAAAACAATCCAATATTACGTTAGCGTAAGCTGCTTTAATCGTTCAAATTCAGTACTTAGCAAATATAAATAAAATTTTGTTCTTTCAAGACAAAATATCTAATTGTGAATGAGGTACCAGAAAAATTCGGGAATGCTTAGAAGCAGATGTGTCTAATATATTACTGAATATTTTAGCTTCGTGTACACAACTGAAGGGAATTTTTTCTAACTAGTTCTCTGCACGTAATCCTAATATAAATTTTACTTCATTTAAAAAATTGGAGAAGCTTGTAATTCCATATTATTTACATAAAGTGGAAGATGAAGTGTATCATAATGATATAGGAATTATTGAGCCAACGAATAAATTCATACTTGTAATAAAATAAAATATTAATATTTTGTGAACTTGTAATTTTTTTGTGTAATTTACGTCCGCCCCAAAATTAAGTTATATCGGACGGTTGTGAACTTGTATTATATTTTAGATTATTATGAGTACAGTTTGGCTCGGGATAAGATGACGTTAAGTGCGGTAATTAGCAACGGCTGGTTTCTAGGCAAATTCGTAGAAGTAGTTCGGTAGGTTATACGACAAGAGGGTAAGGTCACTATCCAAAATTGCTAGATTTGGTATGGAAGGCTAGCTTGGAATTCTTGGAACATCTGGCGTTATTTCTTAGAAATTAACAAACGGAATCGGAGTAAAAAAGTAGAAAATTTTAGTATTGTATAAATGAAGTGGCAACATCATATTAGAAGCTAGTAGTGGGGGTCTTAGAGCCATTAGCAAAAGGAGAGACTTTTAGGAGAATATTAAAGCTTACACTTCCCAGCATGAGTTTTACCTCCGCGAAGATAATACGTGTTTTTAGTCCACTTTCACACGCAGTCTCTGAAAATGATGCTTAAAATGGCACATAACGTGACAATTTACGGTATTTTTGTATATACATAATCGAAAACGAGTTCGAGTACCAGCCGGTAATACGTGTGTCATAGGTTGTTCACCCTTGTCCTACACGATTACTTACGCAGGTACATACATACAAGATGTAAAGATGAAAACATACTGTACAATTTAATCAGGCCTCTACTTCAAAACATCCTGACTTTCAACCAGAAAATTCTGAAAGTGAAAAACATTTTGTAGAACTTGAATGATTTGGCACGTGACATAAATTTGTCAAAAGAAGAATGTGAACTTCTAGGTTCCATGCTGCAACAATGGAAATTACTTACATCTGGTACAAAAATTACAGAGTTTGAAACAGACATCTTTTGGAAAATATTTTTGAATGGAAGAGAATATATTCTTCTGATAGACATCAGTGGTTTAATGAATGAGTTAGAAATTCAGCATAATCCAGATAATTGGCTATTGGTTTTAGATTCTTAAAAGCTTAGATTAAAGGCAGTTTTACTTAATAAATAATGTTCCAGTTTTCATTATGTAGGCTTTAAAGAAGGTTATGAAAATATGGTCAAATTGTATGTGTTTTAAAATATAAGGATCATTGTTGAAAAATATATGATGACCTTAAAATAATTGGTTTGCTGCTTTCGATTACAAAGGAGATTCACAAAATCTTGCGTTTCTGTGTTTGTGGGACAGCCGTGAAACATAACAGCATTATGTAATACAATAGTGGAGCAAGAGCAGAAATATGTCTTAGGGGAGAATAATGTCAAACAAACACCATTGGTTCAGCCCGATAAGATTCTTCTCCCTCCCTTACTCATAAGAGTTGGGCAGATGAATTTTGTTAAGGCAGTCAATAAGGATGGTAGTGGATTTACATATTTGCAAGGCAAGTTATCACAGTTAGCTTTTGTAAAAATGAAAGAAGGATTTTTTTTGGACCTCAAATCCGAAAATTTTAACGACGAAATCTTTGAAAAAAACATTACAAACGGCGGAAATAGGAACATGACAATCATTTAAAGGGGTTGTGTATCATTTTTTTGGAAACACAAAGGCAAAAAAAAAAAATATAAAACTGGCTCTCACATTTTGAAATGCTACAAAGGGTTGCAGAATGTCTTTGAAAATCGATTTCCTCGATTCACATTTAGATTTTTTTCCGTAAAATCTGAGTGATATTAGTGATGAACAAGGGGAACGGTTTCCTTACGATATTTTCGTCATTGATAAGAGGTACCAAGGTCGTAAGGATCCAGTAGTGATGGGACATTATTGTTGGTTTCTTGTGAGGAAAACCAGACAGAAGTACAAGAGGTAACCTCTTGCTACTAAGCACATTTAACCACAGTTACAGGTATATTCCTTAAATATATAGTCGAAATACTATTGCATGCATGTAAAATATTTTAAATTAATCTTAATTCACCAGGATATATAGTACTATACCATATATCGTTATATCACAGTAATAAATACAACATGATATCTTATTGGAAACCTCGTAGGTGAGAACCTAAATGTCGTCACATCCTTTTAACCTGACGTGATTTTTAAAATCAGCACATCGTTTTCCTTAAAAATTCCCTAATTTTATCGCGGAGGTATGGGGAAAAAAAACTTTTTTGTTAGGTAGTGCTATTAGCACACTCTGGGCATAACCTTACACACTTCTCGTCTGATCGCTGGTGGACAAGACGGAGCTGGATTAGGCGTCATTCTTGCCTCAACGGTAGAACCGCGTGTTATCTCTTGGTACAAGATTCAGATACTTTAATAAAGGACATTCAGATAATAGTTTCCATTGGTCGACAACTTCTCCGTTAAAGTGAATACTGTTTATTAAACGTTTCAGAGTCAGATTTAATTGTCACACTTTCCTTGAACCACTTTCGTGAGGTAAGTTTCTCTGAAGTAGCATCGAACTAGAAATTAGCGCTACAAACTGATGTAGCATAACGCAGCACAACATCGCGAAGTAGAACTATATGTTTTCAAATTGGCGAAATAATGTGAGATAGTACCAAGCGGCTACAAAATTGGAGCAGCATCGAAGGACAGCAATAACCATTGACTAGATAACACAAATTTACTGTCTCTACCAGTCTTTATTTTTTATTTTTTTATTTTTACTATCTAAAACCATAGAAATCTGGAATTCAGGCGACTTTTATACAAAAGAATCTGTTTTAAAATCCAACAGGTACCAAATGTCTGTGTGAACTTTTTGAGTGAAGATTTTTTTTAATCTACGTCCTCCAACCTTAAGCTATATCTGATGATGAATGAAATGGGCGAAATGAAGTGAAATTATGCACTGTGGAGGGTGGAATTCCGAGTTCACGAGATGTAAGACGAGTAGAATTGGAAGGGCTTCTTTGAAATGCTGCACAATGTCAACGCTCGCTTCTGTTACGGATGAACGAGAGGTTAAGTTTCAGTCCCCTTAAAGTGTGTGTACTAACCAACGTTTCATGGTACCATAAAACACATTGCTCTTTCTCCTAGTTTGATGAGATGTTAGAATATACCTGAAACAAACGAAACAAAATTAAAAACACAACTTGTCTGTCATCTGCCAAAAACCACACAACTCTAGTTGTAATATTTTTCATTTTATAAAAAGTTGTAGTGTTGGAAAGGTTTTCAGTCTGACTCTGTCTTTCCATACTTTAGCCCACACACGGCCAGTGTGAAAGAACGATTAATTTCCATTAATTGACCTAATAGTGGTTAACTATAAAGCCCGGGCCTTAAAGTACTTACATGTAGTAAGTCGCCATAAAGGTAGTTGTCTCGTGTGTTTATGAGAACTCCTAAGTGGTTTACCGGGAAGAACATGAGCCAGTTGGAGAATTTAATGTCATGTTGGCACATTGGGCATAGTAGCTCAAGGGTTAGAGCAGCGGGACGGCAACCAGAAGATCCGTGGTTCAAATCCCGGCCATGGCATTGAATGTTTCAGCCTGACTCTATCTTTTCATATTAGATTTTTGTTTGTTTATAATTCTAGCCGCTAAACGGCCCAGTTGTAAAAGTTGTTTTAATTTTTCCCCGAAACATAAATATTGCTTACTTATTTGATAATATTATTTAGAGCTTAAAATATTTAAAGAATGTTTTAAAACGTTTTATGTTTATAATAGGTATGTAAAATTGATATTGTAAAAAAGAATGGGCAAGATGTTTAGATGAGAGATATAAATGTTTAATGAGTATGTGGAAATGTATGGTTGCTATAAGGACAGAGAAAACTCAACTGTCTTCAGAGATAGAGATAGAGATAGATAGATAGATAGATAGATAGATAGATAGATAGATAGATAGATAGATAGATAGATAGATAGATAGATAGATAGATAGATAGATAGATAGATAGATAGATAGATAGGTAGGTAGGTAGGTAGGTAGGTAGGTAGGTAGGTAGGTAGGTAGGTAGGTAGGTAGGTAGGTAGGTAGGTAGGTAGGTAGGTAGGTAGGTAGGTAGGTAGGTAGGTAGGTAGGTAGGTAGGTAGGTAGGTAGGTAGGTAGGTAGGTAGGTAGGTAGGTAGGTAGGTAGGTAGGTAGGTAGGTAGGTAGGTAGGTAGGTAGGTAGGTAGGTAGGTAGGTAGGTAGGTAGGTAGGTAGGTAGGTAGGTAGGTAGGTAGGTAGGTAGGTAGGTAGGTAGGTAGGTAGGTAGGTAGGTAGGTAGGTAGGTAGGTAGGTAGGTAGGTAGGTAGGTAGGTAGGTAGGTAGGTAGGTAGGTAGGTAGGTAGGTAGGTAGGTAGGTAGGTAGGTAGGTAGGTAGGTAGGTAGGTAGGTAGGTAGGTAGGTAGGTAGGTAGGTAGGTAGGTAGGTAGGTAGGTAGGTAGGTAGGTAGGTAGGTAGGTAGGTAGGTAGGTAGGTAGGTAGGTAGGTAGGTAGGTAGGTAGGTAGGTAGGTAGGTAGGTAGGTAGGTAGGTAGGTAGGTAGGTAGGTAGGTAGGTAGGTAGGTAGGTAGGTAGGTAGGTAGGTAGGTAGGTAGGTAGGTAGGTAGGTAGGTAGGTAGGTAGGTAGGTAGGTAGGTAGGTAGGTAGGTAGGTAGGTAGGTAGGTAGGTAGGTAGGTAGGTAGGTAGGTAGGTAGGTAGGTAGGTAGGTAGGTAGGTAGGTAGGTAGGTAGGTAGGTAGGTAGGTAGGTAGGTAGGTAGGTAGGTAGGTAGGTAGGTAGGTAGGTAGGTAGGTAGGTAGGTAGGTAGGTAGGTAGGTAGGTAGGTAGGTAGGTAGGTAGGTAGGTAGGTAGGTAGGTAGGTAGGTAGGTAGGTAGGTAGGTAGGTAGGTAGGTAGGTAGGTAGGTAGGTAGGTAGGTAGGTAGGTAGGTAGGTAGGTAGGTAGGTAGGTAGGTAGGTAGGTAGGTAGGTAGGTAGGTAGGTAGGTAGGTAGGTAGGTAGGTAGGTAGGTAGGTAGGTAGGTAGGTAGGTAGGTAGGTAGGTAGGTAGGTAGGTAGGTAGGTAGGTAGGTAGGTAGGTAGGTAGGTAGGTAGGTAGGTAGGTAGGTAGGTAGGTAGGTAGGTAGGTAGGTAGGTAGGTAGGTAGGTAGGTAGGTAGGTAGGTAGGTAGGTAGGTAGGTAGGTAGGTAGGTAGGTAGGTAGGTAGGTAGGTAGGTAGGTAGGTAGGTAGGTAGGTAGGTAGGTAGGTAGGTAGGTAGGTAGGTAGGTAGGTAGGTAGGTAGGTAGGTAGGTAGGTAGGTAGGTAGGTAGGTAGGTAGGTAGGTAGGTAGGTAGGTAGGTAGGTAGGTAGGTAGGTAGGTAGGTAGGTAGGTAGGTAGGTAGGTAGGTAGGTAGGTAGGTAGGTAGGTAGGTAGGTAGGTAGGTAGGTAGGTAGGTAGGTAGGTAGGTAGGTAGGTAGGTAGGTAGGTAGGTTTGTAGGTAGGTAGGTAGGTAGGTAGGTAGGTAGGTAGGTAGGTAGGTAGGTAGGTAGGTAGGTAGGAAGGTAGGTAGGTAGGTAGGTAGGTAGGTAGGTAGGTAGGTAGGTAGGTAGGTAGGTAGGTAGGTAGGTAGGTAGGTAGGTAGGTAGGTAGGTAGGTAGGTAGGTAGGTAGGTAGGTAGGTAGGTAGGTAGGTAGGTAGGTAGATAGATAGATAGATAGATAGATAGATAGATAGATAGATAGATAGATAGATAGATAGATAGATAGAGAGAGAGAGAGAGAGAGAGAGAGAGAGAGAGAGAGAGAGAGAGAGAGAGAGAGAGAGAGAGAGAGAGAGAGAGAGAGAGAGAGAGAGAGAGAGAGAGAGAGAGAGAGAGATGCTATCTGAAGTTTCATCGTGAGAGAAGACAATCGCGTGTGTAAGACGACACTAAATTGAGAAAGTGAATGTGATCAAAAATTAAATTTAGTATATAGATAAAGGAAGCATATTATTTGTTTATTTCGGAAAATTAACATAAAAAGAGAAAGGCATTAATCTCAGACAACGAACTAATATAGAATTTTCATATGCTGGCAGGGACATCGAAGTCTAGTTCAAGACAAATCCATCATGGTTCGGGCCCAAATGACCTTGTTGTCGACGGGCCCTAAAACACCACACACTCACTCACTCCATCATGGTTCTGTAAATTCTCACATCAAATATATACGTACTGTCTGTAAATTAATATTATTTCAAGAAGCAACACAATAAAAATATTCTCTTACAAAGAACGGAGAATAATAATGATTATCTTTCAAATAACTTTCATAACTTGGCGCAGAAAAAAATAATACTATATGGTCCTTAGATTCTAAGAACAGGATGAAAAGGCATTATGTGCAATGTGCTAGATTAGGAAATGGATGTAGCAGAGCCAAGCTTTAGAAGGTGCCACTTTTACTGAAAATGTTTTTAAAAACTGTGACTATAATATAAAGTATTAAGCAACAGTTGCTGTTGGGACTTCCGCCATGACACTCTGATCGCACTGCCACTGAAGATGTATGACGCAGCCGCAGCAGAAACGTCTGGGAAGATGAAGAAGGAGCCCAGTAGAACACGGTCCACAAGCCCGGTTAATACTTTATATTATACTGACACCGACTGTGAAAGCTTACGAATTTTAATTAACTGTGACTGTTTAAAGGAAACGCTCATTTCACCAAAGAATTAAGTAGAACAAATAGAATATTTAAAAACATCTGAAGCAACATATCCATCCACAGATTGATTTGGAATTGCTATCGCAATCTTCTAGAGGCTTGATACATAAATTGTCGATAAAAGACACATAACCGTAAGACGAACCGCCTGATACGGTCACATAATTTCAAATGTGCTCCTTCTCGGTAGGCAGCCCACATTGAGTGTTTGACGTCTTGAGTAATCTGATATGTATGTTGCTTATAATCTTATCCTTTCAATTTTGCGTCAGTTCACAAACGGTGCATCTTCGCCTAATTCTTGTTTCACATAAGCTTGCCCCGTATCTCTTAACGGTCACGTGACCTTATCACCTCTCATTGGCTGCTATTGTAGTATAGAATATTGTGCGGTAAAAATTAGTTCGTTATTTATCATGATATATCTTTATATTTTTGAAGAGAATTGTCAAATTTGAATTAAATATATTACGCAACAGAGTTGACTTATCTGAAATGCATGTTAATTCTTAAACGAAGTAAAGAGGAGGTTCCTTTGCTCTCAAGCACATGACACGATAGCACGTGCTTCAGCGGTAGTGATAACATATTTGTTTATATGACTTTTATTACTGAATTGTTTTGAACTGGATTAGTCATATATCGCCATTCGAAGATGTGTAAATTATTTTATTGATCGTTTATTGAACGTGTACTTATTATATGTATAATGGCAGATCGCTGAAGCATCGCAAGGGAAAGCCTTTACAAAGCGGCGAAAAAAGAATTGTGATGCATGTGTTTAATGCACTCACAGAGAAGAATCCGTCTTTGTCAGTGAGAGAAGTCGAACA
Organism: Mantis religiosa; assembly: GCA_030765055.1. Lineage (NCBI taxonomy): Eukaryota > Metazoa > Arthropoda > Insecta > Mantodea > Mantidae > Mantis > Mantis religiosa. Next base: position 86,227,316 of record CM060951.1, read on the forward strand.
GCTGTGCTCTGAACTTACAGGTGTGTTAGATGCGTAGGAACATCGCGACATGAAATTCAGACAATAGGAAAACTTTACACTCCAGGGGCGATATTGCTGTGTGGCGAAAACGTCATTTAAGGACAATCAAACTGTATCGGGATACAAATCGCAAAATATACTACCTAGACGAGACTTGGGTAAATGAAGGACACACGAAAAGTATGGCGTGACACGACTTTAAAGACTGAAAGATAAGCATTTTTGCAAGGTATGTGTGCTGGTTTAAAAAATAACAATGGAAAAGACCAAAGGCCTTTCATTATAAACTTGTTTCAGTTTCATTGCTTATTCTTTCAGTTTCAACTCGCTCAGTTTCATTATAAACTTCATTACTTTTGCATGCCTTCATATTCTTATTTGTATGATTTTATCTATCTTCCTGGCAATTATTATGACGTTTACTGAAGGTTTAAATCTGACGGGAAGGCACCACCTACGGCGCGAAAGCATTAGCCAATTAGGGTGAGGGGGAATGTAGTTGCACACGGAGTGATACATGTCAGCGGGGCAAGGTTATATGAAACAGAGATTATTTGTCACTTAATCATTATTTCAGTAGAATTTCTTTATATAATTTACCTCCTTTAACCATTTTTAAGTTATATTGGACGATGAATGGAATGGATGAAATGATGCTCAAATGGGCCCAGGGTCAAAGGAGCTTAGAGTTACCCAACATTCGTCTTTTAGGATAAGGGAAAACTCCGGAAAAGAAAAACTTATCCAGGTAACTCACCCTGGCCGAGATTCGATTTCGGGACCTCTTGAACGTGAGGCAGACATGCTACCATCTACGATACCGAGACGGAAAGAATTTCTTCTTAAAAGAATCAGCCATCACTACAAAATCTTTTGTTTATAATGTGATATGCTTGGAGCTTCTCGACAGTTTCTACCCAAAGAAGACAATACAGTATAGACATTATCAAATATACCGATATTGTCAACATGGTCGTAATGGCAGACCTGCTCAACGCCAATACGCAGCTTTCCATATCCTGGCACTCACTCATACCGTTGTGTAACTTCAGAGTAACAGTTGCGAGAAACGAGTATCTTCAAAGTTAACTTAACAGATTCCAGTTGTGCGCTTTGGAGGTGCTACACTCTAGATAGTTAAGAGGAGTTCCTTCACCGAAATGAAGAGAATTCGTTGACGAGTATTCGTATCTTTCCACGTAACGCGAAGAGCAAATCCGATAGATTGTATAGATATAAATTATTGCGCATAAATCTATAATCATGCCGTGGACGTTCATCTGAGTTACTTCAGCTTGTTGTTCTACGAATGAAACGCATTTTTACCCGAAAACAGTGAATTTAACAGTCAAATAGCCACAATTAGGATAAAGAAAATACACATGTTATAAATTCTCATGAATACAACTGTTTGGCAACAAATGAACCTTATTCTGGGACGCCTGCCAGATACTACCGAAGTACTTGAAATTCCTGAAAAAGTATTGGATTACTTATAGGGCAATATATCACTGCATATAAATATTACTTCTTTATAAAAATGTCTCTAGATATTCTTAGAATACATATGTCCATGACAAATAGATGCAAGTGCATATATTTTGACTATTCTGCAAAAAGTCTATAAAGCCTAGTTTAAAGTAAACGCATACATACTTTTTTCTACGGTAATATTTTCTGATCCACTTCAGATTCATGGTATGAAAGTGGAAAGTTGAATTTTCAACATTCTCTGCTGGTTGCCTAACCTACCTGCAGTTTATATATTTTGCTACATGCATTTTCATGAACTATGTTAAACCTTCTGGATTGTATACAGGTACTATTGCAGGTGTACAATCAATCATATTTGGCAGTTGAAGTTCAACAACCAAGATCGAGAAAGGATCGCCTCTTTGCCACGATTGTTAATTTTGGCAGCTTTGTCACTGGAGCCACCATGTGAAACAGCTCCTAGCCATTTCCCATTAAATCTATATTCGTGTAAGGCCATTACTGCTCCTCACTATCGTCTAACACAGTGTTTCTCAAACTCTTCTGCCTCAAGGAACACCTTAAAAACTTGTTCGGGGACCCCCATAGTTTGGCAATTCAATTTATATACACGAGTCGACTTTTGTTGAATGTTATGATTGGAATTTAAATAATTACTGTATATATAATTTAAGATATTTTCTTATATATTTAGTTTTAAATTTAATTAATAATAAATTAAGAAATAAAAGTTAATCCAAATAAAATAAACTTGTATATAAAATGTATTTTAAATAAAAAAATATATTTTTAAGTTGTACTTATTAAAATTAATTTTCTTTTCACTTTTAAGAAAATTGTATACAAGTTTGCCCAAATAGACTTTTATTTAACTTTAACTTTACATCAGTAAAATTTGAAATACCACACTCTTTGGATTACCCAAGGATTAATAACATCACGCACATGTTATGAAAATGAATTTATTTTCTATGTAAAAAACTATTTTTATACATATAAAATCGTTATTCATAATGTTCTGAATCCACCATTTGAACATTTCAACAAAGTTAGTATTGGGTTACTAAACAATCAGTTTACGTGACGAAAGCTTGAAATTCTGTTCTTTGGGATGTATTAATGTGAACAATGCAACTGTTCTTTATTGAATAAGGTCAGTTAAGCTTGGCTTAATGTTGGTGATGTTAACTCTTAAGTCCGTTGGCAAGTACATTGATAAGTCTGTTTGTCTTCAATGTCTTGATGCTGCACAACTCTGAAAATGTTTGCTCGCACATATAGCTGGTTGGAAAGGTCACAATATACGTCCTTTGGTAGCAAGTTCAACAACCTTCCGTCGCTGCTATTATAGCGCTGTGCTACACGCTCCCAACTGTTAGGTTGATTGCACCTCTCAGCTGTTACATCGTTACGACATAGCTGTATAAGAAATGTTAACTAAAACGAATACTATCCGGCACTGAGCAGATAAGTAACTCAGTAAATATACGTTTTCTATAGTTTTAATTCAACATCATAATTTGACTTAAGGGACCTCCTCGCTGACTCCCTGACATTCCCTCGCGGACACCCGGGGGTTCACGGACCACACTTAGAGAAGCATTGTCTAACAGACAGATGATTCAGGTGCGTTGGGAAATACCGCAAGTAGAAAATATTTGATTTCTTTTCAAATTTTCAAACTACTCCTAGTTCTACTACAATGACGTACTTAATATATTTGTGACGGGCTGGGCGTCAGTTGGCTTACTGATCTAGACCGCTGGTTCAACTTGTCCCAGAGCAATGACTTTTGAATGTGCTTAACAGTTTAAGTCTCATGAAAGTAGATTTACTGGCATATAAAAAACTCCAGCGATACGAAATTCCGGCATACTGACGGCGCTGATATGATCCTCCCAGTTGATAGTATCGTTTAATTAATTTACTGTACTTATAACACAATACACTTTCATAGAGCTTGGAAGCATATTAGAAGCAACTAATAAAGTATGTACATCTCTTTGAAAAAAGAAACAAAACGAATACAATTTGACATTGGTCCAACAGTTCATAATTTTCTTTTTCGAGCGAGTCACTATTCCGTTTCCCTAGCTAACTATCCATCCATATATCCGTCTTTCCATCCCTCAATCCATCCCTCCAGTCCACCAGCTATCCGTCGGTCCATTCATCCATTCATCCATCCAGGAGCCCACCTAACCTCTTCTATCGCTCGGTTGCTCGGTAGATCGGTATGTCTGTCACCCAACTAAGGCCATCCAACTGCCTATGCTTCCATCTGTTTGTCCATCTATCTTGCAATGAGCGGAATTTCAAAAACTTCAATAGAAACATTGTTTTCTGAATATTTTACTACTAAGATCCATTAAGCTCTATTAGTCTATTAAGCAGATATTAATCTTATAGATTTATCTATAAAGCCTGTTCTAACTGCAGCTATAACGAAATTCGCAATACAGACAAACGGCAGGTAGAAGTATAAGAGTTTGTAAGAATTGCCAGAAGAATGGAGAGAAAGAGTCGCTTTTCTCTCTTGATAGGCATCACCCAAACACCAAGATTGTGTAGGACTGCTTTATAAAAGGGTAACCGAGCGGGATATCTACCGGACACATTTTCTTCGGCGGTTTCTCCGTTTCCCTAGACCGATGCAGGAAGGTAAGATTATGAGTTTCCTGCCCCTCTATTTCATCTCACTTCACCTATCATCCAATTGGCTGTTTCGGGGATCTGGTGTTGGTGGGAGTTTCTCGCGTATGGCAGGGAATTTGCTCTCTATAAATCTCCGTCTTCCGGATCAGAAGGGATCTCTAGGTCGCAAATCTCCCAGAGGAGTATAAGACCGCACGGTGGATAGAACCAGTTCAATGAGCTGTCACCGCGCAGTATGGATCTATAGCTGTTAGGGGCCCTGCCCTCTGCTGTCATCTATGTACAAGTCAGATCTCTCTGATCTCTCACCCTAACCCTTCCTCCCTGAGGGGCATTCGTGGGCACAAAAAGATATGTAGAGCGAGGTGATAAGTTGCCCTTCCAACCTTATCATAGAGTTGGTAGAAGTAGTCATGACAAGATGACATCAATTATAATTTTACTTCTCTGGCACCTTCATACTGTATATTGAGGAAGTATGGCATTCCATCCAAAATTTCAATATCTTCTTTTTTTTCTAATTACCTTAAAGTTTTAATGCTATCAAGAGTTCACTTTTCCATATGTCACACATTATGGAGTGTTTCTATAGCTATATAATACAGTTTTAGTAGCTCTTTTCTGTTTTACTTGACGCAAGGAAACAATTTGTGTTGAAGAATCAGGCAACAGCATATGGTTACAATCTCTGTGACTATTTCTCTCTCTCCAGCTATGAGTAGTATTCAGCTGTTTCGTCACCACCCAGCTCCATATTTTCTAGATTTGAAACAATAATTCATCAACCTTGACTGAATCTCCACCATCTTCTAAGAACCATCAGATCAGGACCCATTCAGAATTTTACCTAAGAGGAAGAGCTCCCGTGCAGTAAGCTTTTTGAACCTTATTCTTCTCTTTTGTGTGTCTCCTTTTTTTTTTAAATTATTTTCCTGGAAAGATCTTTCGTTTTTTTTTTCTTTTTTTATTAATCCTTTTCTTTTGTTTTCTTTTTTTCCCTTCCAGTCTTGCAAAGGTCATTGAGAATAAAGAGAGCTTTTTACCTTTTTATTTTATTATTATTTTTTATAAACAATCAGGATCACAATCCTTTAAATCAAATTCTAGTTCAAGCTTTGTTTTCCATAACAAAAGTTATTCCACTATCACATGTGTACCTTGAAATGATTCCCTCTCGGCTTCTTTTGCTTCCTTTTCTTCCTGAAGAGCTTATTCTTGCCGAGTTTTGCTTATTTCATCCCACTTAGTATGCAACAAAACTTGAGCGCAAGAAACTAATGTAAGGATAATTACTGTGTCCAAAGTTTCTTCTGCTTTTTGTAGTATATGCTCCCTTAATGCCTTTTCGTCCGCATCCTCAAAATTCTCAGGGCCACGTATTTCGATTTCACGCATTTGTACGAGATACTGAGACGTGTAAGTGAATATCACCTCACATGTTATTCCATTTTCTGTGTCGGTCTCATACTGTTCTGATTTAATTGGAATTATAAATATGTATCTCGGCTTTGTTGCTATTATTTCTATATGACTACAGTATATGGAGTCTAAAGTCTCAATCTCAATATTTTGCTCATCCTGATACCTATTTGAAATACACCCATTCAAATGCATTCATTCATTCTGTTCAGTTGTCATATTGTCTGTCCATATTTCAATTTATGGATTGCCGATGTTGAAATTGAACTGTAAATATATTTGTTCAAGCTTCCTGAATGTTATAATACTAATACTAACACTACTACCACCACCAATAAAATAATAATAATAATAATAATAATAATAATAATAATAATAATAATAATAATAATAATAATAATAATAATAATAATAATAATAATAATAATAATAATAATAATAATAATAATAATAATAATAATAATAATAATAATAATAATAATAATAATAATAATAATAATAATAATAATAATAATAATAATAATAATAATAATAATAATAATAATAATAATAATAATAATAATAATAATAATAATAATAATAATAATAATAATAATAATAATAATAATAATAATAATAATAATAATAATAATAATAATAATAATAATAATAATAATAATAATAATAATAATAATAATAATAATAATAATAATAATAATAATAATAATAATAATAATAATAATAATAATAATAATAATAATGATAATAATAATAATAATAATAATAATAATAATAATAATAATGATAATAATAATAATAATAATAATAATAATAATAATAATAATAATAATAATAATAATAATAATAATAATAATAATAATAATAATAATAATAATAATAATAATAATAATAATAATAATAATAATAATAATAATAATGATAATGATAATGATAATAATAATAATAATAATGTTAAAATTTAATTAAATACATTTATAAATCTTCAGAAGTTAAAGCAGGAGTAAGATAAGGAGATGGTCTTTCTGCACTAATCTTTAATTACGCTCTTGAAAAAGCAATAAAAGAATTGGGTAAACATAAACTAATCCTTAAAATTATTCAACCAATCACATTAAGGAGAGGAAAATTAAAGATAGACTGCCTAACATATGCCGAAGGTCCAGCAATCTTAACCGGTGATATCATAACGCTCAAATAGCAAATTGAATTATTAAAAGAAACTGCAGAGAAAGCTTGTCTATAGATATCTTTAAAAACACTAAATATATTTCGTGCAATAAACAAGCACCAAAATACGTAAACCAAATATGCTTTCTCAATTTATACATCTTGGGCAGGAAATCCAGGAAAATGAAATGGAAAGTAAAGCAAACAAAAGCAGATGCCAATAATTGAAAGCAACATTTCCGTTTACTCAAAACAGATATAATAAAAATTCACGTCTAAATATGTAAAATTAAGATACTATAACACTGTAATTAAACTAGAGTGACTCTATGGGGCAGAACCATTAATTTTGAACAGAAAAGTACATATCGAAAATATATGAAAAGAAGAACGTCAAATTATATTAAAACATTTTTGATTCACAATTCGCAGAAGTGCACAGACTTAGAATTAAAAAGGAAATAAATATATAGAGACATGCATAGTAATATTAGGAAACGAAATTGAAATATTATGGACATATTAACCGATTACTTAAAATAGGCTCATAAAAGTTATGGAATTTTACGAAACCAGAAGCAAATGCATTGGTTACGTAAAAATGATTTAAAACTGGAAGGAACCACTCAAAACGATATCCTAGAATGAAGGTGCATATGTGGAAAGTGGACCAAGAAGGCAAACCGAAGAATACGATTGAAACAACGTGGACAGACGAGAGAAAGAAAGCCAAAGAATGAGAGAACTTTGGTTTCATAGAAGAGTTAAGAAACGGCCCGCCTCGGTAGCGTGGTGGTAGCATGTCTGCCTCACGTTCAAGAGGTCCCGAGTTCCAATCTAGGTCAGGGTGAGTTACCTGGATAAGGTTTTTTTCGGAGTTTTCCCTTATCCTGAAAGACGAATGTCGGGTAACTCTTAGCTCTATGGAACCCGGGCTCATTTGAGCATCATTCCATCCATTCCATTCATCGTCCGATATGACTTGACGTTGGAGGACGTAAATAACAAAAAGGAAAAAGCTAAGAAACGTCCTTAAGTACTTTACATTGGCTCATTCGCAAACGAAAAAAAAAAAATGTAATATAAATAAATAAGATTGAAAGAGAACGATTGTGAATGGTATAACTGTAAAACCAAATGAAAATATACCAACCTTGGTATTTAAGTATAGGTTAGATACGTTTTTCAACAATGAGACACGAGAAAGTGTGCCAAATTAAACTGACTTTTTTATACGAAAATATTTATTATTCTTGTTCTCACAAAAAGGGCACTAACGATTTTATTGCAATACCATATGTTTAAGGTGTTTTCATTACTAATATATGTATTGAATTTTTGGGAGGACCAGACTGTAAAGTTCTCGTCATTTAGGATAAATTTTATACTATTTCGTATAACTCATAAACACGTAAAAATAATTTTTGTGATATTTGTCGTTTCCATGGTATTCCTTTTTTAAGGCTTTAATTTTTAAACAATTTAGTTTAAACTGCTAATCCGTTATTCTTCTTTAGTTTTATTTGGACATGGCAGCGTGTAAATTCCAAGAGGCCGTATAGCGACATCTTGCACAACGAAATCTGTAATAAAGGTATCTACAAATCTTACTTCGAATAATAAGAAGTAGAAACAAAGTTAGGCATTTTTAAACGTAGTTTATAAGAACAGCTAAACAAATTAATGTGAATAAAAATTTTATCCTGTAGTGCTATCACCGTTCAGTCATTTCTCACGTTTACATGGCCAGCTTATAGAATTTCAAAACTAGCGTAAAGACGGTTCAGCTTCATAGGTACCGACAGGTACCTATAATGAAACCATAACTGCAAATGTTTATTTCAATTAAAACCACTTGATAAAATATTAAGCTTTTGCCAGTAGATATCATTTGTAGACGCGGTATAAAAATAAACGAAAAAAGAATACAAAACCAGCAGAAATATTTTGGTACTCTAAAATAATACCCCTTATAAAGCGTCATCCTTTATAATTATTTAGTTAATGAGCAAGTGGGCCATTATATTGTACTTTTTAAATTACAATTGCTACTTACTTATTTACTTTTAGTTTTTATTTTAATTATATCTTATTAAGCTTTATTGTTGTTAATCCTTAAAGGTATCATGTACGACAATTAATGAAATACGTGAAATGTTCAAAACAAACACATATTTCTTAAAGCTTCTTGACATTTACCTTCTGAGAATAAGAGTACACTCCAATTCCATGAATAGAGCCTCGATAGAGCTATATATTCTTGTTTGCTACGTTTCGGTATTCTCTATCTCTTAAGAACCGCCACTCATTACATAGTTTCCTTTGTTGCATGGCAGAGACATCCAGCGAGCAGCAGGAGTACATAGTGATGCAAAGAGTGACCACCAGATCGAAGCACACAGCAATAACTCTAAACCAAACCCTTCCACTCTCTGTTATGTGCGGACCTCTTGTGGTGTAGCTTAGCAAGCAGCGCGAGGTTCGATTTTTCACTCGTTTTTAACAATTCAAAGATTTGATCTGAAATCAACATTCTACAGCGCATTTAACAGCAAGTAGAGCAGGTATTGTATACCTTACCACCCAAAAGTTGAATATCAAGTTTACATTACATTTACATCTTTTGAGGCTCCCTAAGTATGTTAAAAGCATTATGGAAGTACACATTGTGTGTCTGTCTGTCCGTCTATTTGTTTAAAGTATAACTCAAAAACTAAAAGTTCATCACCTTCTTTGGATACTGTACAAAACATCGTAAAGACATCTCCAGCACAAATAATCCTTTACATGTAAAATGTTCAGGGTTTTTTTTTTTTCAGATTCTCAAAAACTGTTCTCATGATTTTGATTAAAATATCATTGCAAATTAAATGTTATTTTGAATGTTCTATGGTCCTTTTCACTCTGGTTGAGGTCTGCATAACTTATTAACAAAATATTCGTAACAAATAGAACATGCTGATCTCGTAATTGCACACACCCACACCATGTCAAATAAAGAGTTAGCTGGGTTAGCAATCTATACGTTATTTGTCATTACTTTGAATTGTCAAATATTTCATGCTTTCCTCAAGATAAAACTTATTTTTTTGTTATAATACAAATAAATCCGAATTACGAAGCCATCACATATCTACCACTCTTAAAAGACTTGATTATCGTTTAACCCCGCTGTATTTCCTTGATTTAAAAGTGCCTACAATGTAACAGTATGTAATAAAATCAGTTTTGCATGTGTATGTGTGAATAACATTAATTATAAACAATAATACCTTTTTATGATATAAATTTGTTGAAGAAATTATGTAAATTATGTGAAGATCTGTGGTGTGTGTCTCAGTAGAGGATATTTCAAAAGTATACCAAACTTATTTCATTTCAGCGTTTTTCATAGATACGAAGCAGACATTTTCAAGAAGATCTCCTACCCTAAATTAACTTTACATCAGGAAATGTACCTTATTCTCGATTTTCTCCAAAATGATTCTCAGCTGCTAACCTTTTTATTGGCAAATCGTATGTGTAAAATATTTGGCTGACAAATAAAAGCATATCTAGAATTTTCATGAGGTGAAATCCAGTCCATTGTGAGTGATTTTGGTGTAACTGGTAAACTGCAATACATAGATAAAATCTTGCAGTGCAGAAATATAAACAAATATCATTAAGGCAGCAATTTATGTCAAATAAAGAGTAGTGCATTAACAATTTCTCGTATATTTCATGTAATTAGTTTGAATTTACTTTTATTTTCAACTGCAAATGACCCCCCCCCCCTCTCTCTCTCTCTCTGTTTCCCCTCACTTAGCGATAAAACTAAATACTTTTTGGGTATTTCTAAACAAAAATTTAAATATATTAAGGTTAACACCGCAACTTGTCCTAAATACATGAATACAATATTTAACGTTGCTGAGAGAATAACTGAGGCACTTAGTACCATATGGGCCTAAAGGACAACATCGTCGATTTTGACATTTTAGCACACATGTATGCTCCCGACATTTGCCGACCTTGTGCTTTGTAGCTAAGCTTTAAGCCCACTTTGATTTAATGAAACATTCATATGAAACTGTTTTTCCTAATATTCAGTTACAAAAGGGCCCAAAGGATAAAGTATCATTATGTTTGCTGTGCGCTGTTCAATTTTTATTAAATGTTGCCAAAACAATTTACCCTTTACATAACGTTCGCAAATAGTACTTCGTAATGGAAATTTTGATTTTAGCAAACATCTGTTTTTCTCAAAACTATATTTCAGTATTTTCGGTACTTATGGTTCTCAGAGTCCCAACTTATTTAGATGCTGGGTCATATCAAAATCGCTATGAACATGAACTCAATAAGAAAATCAGCCTAATACAAATGCTATTTCAAACATAGCCTCTGAATTTGAAATAAAATATTTCATAGACATTAGTTTTTAATAAAATTAGAATGAACGAAGTTGATAATGCAATTAAGTAGCAATTATTCAATCCTATGGTTTTGCTGCTTTAAGAACTTTATATTCTAGAGAAGTTAATTGGACTCTTATACCTTTTACAGTATGCGTTGAAACTGCAGGTTGCGTCAGAGAAATGTATACACACTTTAAACCGTCAAAGAAACTATTTTCAATGCTACAAGGTTCAATTTCTGGGTGAATATTATATTTCTTTTATAGGTAGCAGCAGAATTGTCACTCTAGTTACTCAACCCAGTTGGTGGCGAAGCAGTTACGGCAAGTTGTCCTACGTACGTTTGAGTTTGATTATCCTCCAGGCTCTGTAGACCTTATGCCGCTAGATTACTCCTTATGGGGCACAGTAAAACATGTGTATAAACGCAAACCACGTAACCTAGACACATTTTGGAATAAGATTGAAGCGGTGTGCGCAGAAACCCCAACAGGTCACGTTGGTATGATGTACAGAAGTAGTTGAATGCCACCACTTTGAACAGTGATCACATTTGCACCATAAAGTGCATTTGTGTTACAAACTGGTCTTTAATCTTTCCATTTCCAGCAATTGAACCTTGTAGAACATAAGATTGACGCACGCTGTATTAGAAAACATATCAACTAGTAATAGTAGTGACAATATAAATGTTAATAACGTTATACGATTATTTTTCAGTAGTTGAATAAAAATCTAATCGATGTACCCTTTATAAAATAATTATAGTAAACTAACGAAATCTCAGGGTCTTTTCTCGAGATACTGTACTTTTCTAGGGGAAGAAAGTTAAGTCATAAGCGGGTTCAGGATATGTTAACTTTTATTTACATCACAAACACCGTTGTATATCTGAATTCTTGTCAACGTCCCAAATTTATAGTATTAGGTTATTTTTGCTCATTTTAGAACTTATTTTCCGAGCTTGACATTAGTATGCCACTTTGGTGCGTTGAGATTGAATACACACAATGTATCTAACCTGTAAGTCAAATGCATAAGGATTATATTTGAGCATTTTGACATAAGAAACCAGTGGTCGGAAATAAATATTTTCCACACCAAACGATGGTGCTATGGGGCTGTTTTCATCCGTGATGATGTTCAACTGCCGCTATAGCCATATCTGTGGTGACAATACTCTACCTGCCATCCACGTGCCTGGTTACCAACAGAGCTTTACTACATTAATATGTGGGCTAGAATCGTGCAGGAACATCTCATTGGACCATATTCCTGCTGCCCCGTTTGAGTAGTCAACGCCACCACGTGTTTCTACGAGATGTGACACGAGAACTGCTGGACACTGTTCCACTTGCCAGCGAGAGGTTTCGTATAATTCTTTTACCACTGCTCCCTTAAAACATAGATCAACTAAGGTGTAAATAAGTGAGTTGACGTAAATGGGAATTAGAAGTTTACTTTAAAGTATATTCAAGTATATCTGTGAGTTTCAGTATTTTGAAATTGGAGAATTACAGAGGCCGACAGAAGTATTCGAATAATATAACATGTAACATTGCAGGTACTACAAATACTGTAATATTTATTTGACAGCGTTGAACTGTTAAACTGGCAAACATTAACTTTTTGTGTCTCGGAAACAATATTTAAAATATCACTTTGCATGTATTTATTACACAATCTGTACTGTATTTATTCTATTGTCCCTCTTATTGGAGGACATAAGTATTCGAACGTACCCAATCGAACAGAGAAAAAGGTGGTTGGACACATCCTACTAGCCCCTACAACATAGCAGTTGTGTTTATGTTATGCCTCGAGACAGTGTGCTCAAATTTATTCAGCCGATTGTGAACTCCCAGGTAATATGGGACGTAAAGGTAAAGAGACAACGGTGGCAGAGAGGAATATCGTGATAAATATGTACAAACAAAACAAATCTCTCTCTGAAATTGCCAAAACCATTAACAGAAGCAAAACCACAGTGTTCTGCATAATTCAGCGCTTCAAATAGACAAATACTGTTGTAAATAAACCTAGAAATGGCGCTCCTTCTAAACTCACCACCAGAGACACGAGGCAAATAATAAAAATGAAGCAGAATCCGAGAGTCACTATATCTGAGATTAGACGATGCCTTGAGCAATATTCTGGCCCCGTGGTTCACACCAAAACAGTTGAACGGGTTTTAAATAGTACTGGGTACAATGCCCGCGTTCCTAGGAAGAAACCATATGCTAATAAGGTGAATAAGAAGAAGACTATAGAATTTGCTAAACAGCATGTGGTGAAACCAACAGAATTCTGGGATAAGGTTCTCTGGTCGTACGAGAGTAAATTCTGCTTATACAAGGGTGATGGACATCTTAAAGTGTGGAGACTGCCAAATACAGAACATGGTAGCTACAGTGAAACATGGTGGCAGTAGTATGATGGTATGGGGCTGTATAGCTTCATCTGGCTTTGGGTAACTTGTGTTCATAGATGGGATCACGTACAAATTTGAATACAAGAGGATTCTTGAAAACAATCTTAAAAAGAGTGCAGAAAAGCTGGGATTAGGGCATGGTTATTACTTCCAGCAGTACAACGATCCGAAGCATACTGCCGAAATTGTAAGGCTTTGGATCGTGTACAACACTCCTCACACTTTGAAGACACCGCCCCAATTTCCAGATTAAAATTCTATAGAGAACATCTGGAAGGAACTTGAGGAGCGTGTGAGGAAGCATAACATCAGAAACAAGGACCATCTGAAAGAACATCTTCAAACAAAGTGGAGAAATATGGACTCTGCAGTCACTAAAAGACACATACAGACAATGCTCAAACGGTTATCAGCAGTAATTCAAAGAAAGGGGATGATAACTAAATACTAGCTGTTCTCTATTCGAATACTTATGTCCAGATGTAAAGTAACCGTTTTATTTCTCCTTGTAGTGCCAATAGTTTCAGCTGCTATTTATGAGTTTATATGTTTAATGGAAGACTCAAGTTTATCTTGTACCAGTTGTATTTACGCATGCCTACTCTGCGTAGCTTTAAAATAAATAATATAAGTAATAGATATGTTTACGTTCGAATACTTATGCTGGCCTCTGTATATACATCGGAATATATATATATATATATATATATATACAATTAGGGACCGAGTACAGATAATTTAATAACTTCCTTATGCAAGTTAAAAGATTAAAATTATCCGAAAATGCAAACTTTGTTGCATATCATACAATTACACAAACATGTTTTCAACATGTGAAAAGTTAATATCTAAAACCTAGTGCTTTCAGTTTTAAACAAAGAGAATTAATATCTAAACTTTCAAAAGCTGAAGAAGAATAAAACAGATAATGTAGCTATAGGAATAGCTTTATCGTGTATAATTTTTAAGTTCTCACAAATATTTTCCGTAGATTTGCCAGGAAGGAAACCATGTTAATGCGCAGAAGTATATGAAATTTTTTATAGAAAATCTAACATTTTATTCCATAAAATACTTTCAGATATAGATATATTTTAGTAGTGAAATAGTTAAATAGTTGTTTACACAGTTATTATTACAGCTATTATAACCAGACATCGGAGCCCATACAACTTTAAAGGGATATGAAGGCTCACAGTATATAACTGCTGACGTCAGTCCCGAGGACAACAAGCAGATATAGTCCGGTTCGCAACGCGTATTTCTGGTGACGTCTTGGTTGATAGAGATTATTACATCAGCTCTCGTTAGAACACTCTACAGCTGTTTACTGCTTACGACTCTCGCTACTGACTCTTGGCAAGTCGTCGCCTTCTTAAATACCTCACTGATAAATCTTCGATATTTCCGGAACAACAAAGAAACCGAATAATAGAGCCTTGATGACTTACGCCTTGAAAAGTTGATGATGATGATGATGATGATGACGACGATGACGATGATGATGACCTGTGTGTATGTGACGTAATGTTGTTACGTGAGAATTAAACAGTGTATTTCTACGGAAATAAAGAACATTTGGAGTATCTGCAACTCGACCCTTTAATTCTACGAACCCACAAAGTCACAGTATATAGACACACGCAGCTTCAAATCGCTGTATTTATGTTTCGTAACTTACTGTACATCAACTTACTAATATTTCATTCCTCTAATCGACCAAATAAGACCCGATAAGAGCCGATGCAGCACTGCTCACCTGATGATGATGATGATGATGATGATGATGATGATGATGATGATGATGATGATGATGATGATGATGATGATGATGATGATGATGATGATGATGATGATGATGATGATGATGATGATGATGATGATGATGATGATAAATCAATTCTGCACTACCGTTTTTCATCAGAAATAATTTTCATGAAGTGTTTCTTTTTGTATCCATAAATATAAAATGACCTTTTACGGATATATACTTTAAAATTTTCGTGATTTCTATGATCGTAGGTTTTATCCAACTGTTATGTTTTCCTGCATTGAGTTATTAGCTTTATTACCTGAAGCTAGTAATACTGTTGTATTTAAGAGGAGGAACTTGAAGAGCATTAAATGAAATAATGCCTATGAATATTGAGTTAATGAGTTACAGTAATGAGTAACCAAACTCACAAAATGCTCGCCTTGGTATCGTGGTGGTAGCGTGCCTGCCTCACGTTCAACAGGTCCCGAGTTCTAATCTCAGTCAGGGTGAGCTACCTGGATAAAGTTTTCTCCGGGGTTTCCCCTTATCCTTAAAGACGAATGTCGGATAGCTCTAAGCTCTATGTACGCGGGACACATTTAAGCATCATTTCATTCATTTCATTCACCGTCCGATATGACAACGTTGGAAGATGTAAAATTACACAAAAAAAACTCACAAAATCAGTAGACACACTACCAAGAGTATGAATCCAAATTATACATTGCACTAATGACTAGAATGCTAACAGTTTCTCTTAAGTCAATTAACGTACATTTAGTTCTCTTCTAATATTTATTTCGTTCTAATTCATCAATGTGCATTTAACTGGCTAAATTTGTATCAAAGGTTAAGGTGAGATGATCTCCAAATTGGGTTGGTTCTGTACTATCAAAGTTCTTAAAATCGTCTGTGAATTATAGTCAAACTTAAATCATGATATGTGTCATTTTTTGTTTACAAAAACTCTGGTTCAACAAATTCACGTCTAAAATGAAAACATCTCAAAACAAGTAAGAATAACTTACGTTTCTCCTCTATAAATATATATTTATATTAAGTCTCAACTGGGATAAAGGATTTTCAATCTTTTTCTGAAGAAAAAAAAACTTGCAAAGTGAAGAAGGAGGTTTAATTGTGCAAGATACATAAGTTTTATTGATGAAATAGGTGACTGACGTTAGTAGTATAATAGCTTTCATTTGTTTATCTCTTTTTTTCTTCCTTTTTGTGTGAATTAAAAAGCCTCCACTTGAATGTTTTCTTCCCCTAAAAGTAGTAGCAGTGAAAGTTGTACAAGGTATTGCGTCATATTTACTATGGTGTTCTGATGCAAAAGCTTCCAATAAATTTAGATTAATTTATTAGTTAAGTATGCACATTAATATTAGCTAAATATATTTTAGTACCATTCAGTTCTCTTTTAGAAAATGATTGTCTCTTAAAGAATACCTAAGTCCCTAATAGCCATATTACGGAACCCTTTGCTTTGTATCGATTTTCTATAATTTTTGTATCTTTAAACTATAAATATATATTAGCATGTTTTGTATTTATTGATTTGCGTGCTACTTCTGGAAGACTATCCTTAAGACGTTTTTGGGCTTATTGTTATATGGTAGGATCCAATCTAGAAATAAAAATAGGCTTTCCAGTGTACCGCATTAATGAAGTTGTATTTAACATTACTACTACCTCCGAGTATCACCTGCTATTTTCTGCTCTATACAGTATGATAGTGGTATTAGCGCATATCATTTGATAATTGCTACCTTAATAGGTATTTCACTTCGGTATTTTAGTCGTTTTTCTCATGTGTAACAATTTTCTCACGAGCATATCAAATAATTTACTAACCTGTTCATACTTCGATAACTTACTTGCTGGCCCAGCCTTACACAAAGCATTCGAACTCAGTAAAATTTAATTGATTTATTGGAAATTCAAAATTAAACATTATACACACAATTACACATATTTAAACTTCAATTCGCATTTCTTTTTCCACGGAAGTGTAAATGTAGATAATACGAGTTATGAATATTTTTAAGAGCGGTGGCTGTTTCCACCATTTGTTATTAGTTAAATGTAACTGACGTATCTGTTATCGTGAGGACTGCTTTACCCCTCACAACAACCTGCCCTGCGCTCTCGGAGAAAATAAACTGAATATGCCACGCGTGCATAAAAGTACTATCCAACCTGAACACATACTACTCTTATTAACTAAAATGATGAGTCTGCAATTGAAACAAATATTGATGTAATGTTGTTTACTAGTAACCCAAAGAAACGTTTGCGGTTATGTTTCTAACGCTCTGTATGTTTCTTGATAAACTCCACGCGAGGAAGGTATTCTGAGATATCTGATTTGCTAAATTTAGATATAAACTGATTCCCACTGGATGGAATTGTAGTAACGAACTCTACTTCGGTCAGTGAAAGGATGAGGTCGAGGGATTTTTCTAGCTGAAAGTTTTATCAATATTTTCAGAGCGTAAATACAATAGTCAATTTTCTTGTCCCAGGACAGGAAAGCATTATGATACACTGTGAAGAAAGATAGACATATGCATTTGTGTGCAATTCCTCTTTAATTTAAATTAATTTTCTTGTTTCGTAGACTACCTTACCAAATTTCTAAGAAAATTATTTTTATAAGGGAAAATCAAGTTCTCAAAATGCACCAAGTGATTAAAATACTAAAGTGAATATTTTCTGCAGTACATTTATTTAGAATCAGTGACTAAATTTTGTGTAACAATAAAACGTTTCTAGAAAAGAAAATATATAATGAACTGTATTACGCCTGTCTTCATTAAATTGGTATACAAAGAAGGGACCTTAGTTAACTAATGTACAAAAAAAGATTTTGAACATTTGCAATGAATTTAATAAAGATTACATGATGAGAAAAATTGTCAAAATGCATGAAAATAAGATGATGAAAAGATCACATACTATTCGAATGCAGTTAATGTATGCCCATTTAAACTTCGCGATCATGTATTTAAATGATAAAAGGGCAAAACCACAGTTTTAGTCCCATTCTGTACTGCTGAAGACTTTGGTCCTTCAATATCCAAAACGCTTAAAAAATAAATCTATATATAATGTTTATTTATTAAATACACATTCACTGAAAAAGTTAAGGCAAAACAGGTAGAAAAGCAATCTTATTCTTCTGCAGGCTGCTAAATTCAAGTGTGGAGGAGCTATTGCCATCTACTGCCAAAATCTTGAAGCTACAGGTAACTGAATCGATTTAGTAACAGGAGCTACGCATTCCTGACGTTAGATGGCACAAGCTGCAACTTCAAACAATAGATTCTAAACTCACATTGGTGTGAAAATTGCGCTGTGTTTGAAAGGTTCAAATACGTATACAGTGGGAGGGGAACGATTCCTTTAACTGTTATTTTTATCAGAAAATGAGGAACTTAAAGACTTAAATGTTCTCTTTACAACCCTCATTACAAGTAATTCTAATAATTGCTAGTTTTATATTATTCATTGGTCTCTTATAAAAACAAAATGTTAAAGATATTAACGTTTTATTATAAATAAAAATATTATATTTCTGACTGAAGCCTGTTTTTCTTGCTATGAATTATGTTAATACTTTGATACTTCAAAGTATGCAATACCAAAACTTTTTGATATGCATACATTAAGTATTAGGCAAGTAGTTTTAAATACGGAACTTTAGGTGACAGACTGAAACGGAGTTTTGGATAGATATAAAATAGTTTACTTATATGAACATATAATAAAATCAAAATTATTCCATGGCTTCTTATTAAGCCGTGTGAAGCTTCCTTCACAATGTAACACTAAAATATTTACGACATTTCAGCTGAATACATGTGGCTAACTTGAAGCCAAAATTAGGATACTGAAAACATGCCGTATTTACTCAGCTTTCAATATGAAATGCATTGCAATGAAGGTATTACATCAGAAAGTTCTAGCACTAAAAATGAAGTTTGTTTATCTTAGTATGAGCATAACGCTTTGAACAAATCAATTGCACTAGTTACGAAAATGTGGTGGTAGGCATTTTCGTCTTTCCTTTCAGATTTTAGTTATGTTGCACCAATTTTCGCTGCTATTTCACTTTGATTTATAGAACATTTTAAGCAGAAAATGTCTAAAGCCATTCTCATATAGGTTAGATATGAGTGGGTAATGTCTTCCTCTTACTAACTTGCGTACCACACAAACGCAATAGTTCGATATAGTCGTGTGTTAGGTGACCTCCACTCCTCCCTTTCTGTTTGCTGTTTACAACGCACATGCAGTATTTTATGGACTTTTTGTGAAGAGTTGGGAATAAAGAAGATAAAACGTATTATTATAAAAAGCAAAACATGTTTATTATAAAACCTTTATTGGTTACTTGTAAGATTTTCCACATAACGTGTTGAAGACTTTTCCATTGTAGCCTGATATGAAGACCAGAACTTCTCTTTTGGATCTATGTGACATCGTCACTTATTTGGATAGAGTCAGACTGAAAAATTCAATACCATGGCCATGATTTAAACCACGGATCTCCCGGTCTTCGTCCGGTCGCTCATAACTATTGAGCTACCATAGCCAACTTGCCGTCATGACATTAAATTCTCCAACTGACTTGTATGTTTTCCAGTATACCACTAGGGGTTCTCATACACAATGAGATCCGCACTTTGTGGCGACTTACTACTTATGTTGTAAGTACTTAAGTTCCGAGCTTTATAGTTACAACTATTAGGTCAATTGATGGAAATTTACCAGACAGTTGGAGAATTTAATGTGCCATGGTAGCTCAATGGTTAAGGACGGATACCGGGAGATCCGTGGTTCAAATCCCGGCCATGACATTGAATTTCTCAGTCTAACTCTATCCGAATCTTAGCCTACACACGGCTAGTAGGGAAAAGCGTTTAATTTACATCGTCAT
This sequence comes from Mantis religiosa, assembly GCA_030765055.1. Taxonomy (NCBI): domain Eukaryota; kingdom Metazoa; phylum Arthropoda; class Insecta; order Mantodea; family Mantidae; genus Mantis; species Mantis religiosa. The sequence goes on from CM060951.1 coordinate 86,247,604, forward strand.
TTATTCTTTTAAATAGCGATCAAACCTCAATCCAGATTCATGAGTGCAGTTTCTTTAATTCCAATTAAGACAACTTCAAATTGTTTCTAGCATTACTTGTTCCGCTCAAGATGACGTCACTTTGTATATTTGTGCCTTCTTTTATAACCTCTTTATAACGACTCTTGAGTGTCAACCAGCTTTCGCGATAAATTTCACGAACATCTCGCTCTTCTATTTCCACTTCTTCATCTCTTTCAGTTTCACGTATATTAAATTCTTTCTAAATTAATTGGTCCACTTTAATAGTTCCTCTGCTTTGTCATGAAATAGTTTAAAGCTAACCGGTAGCCTGTGAATCCCGTACCTTAGTTTCTAGCACATTAGCAGCACTCGAGAACAGGCTTTTCATTTGCGTCCTCTCTTTAATTAAAAGCTGTCCATATTTCTGTTCCTCTAGTTTTGTCGCGGTCGCCATACCCCAGTGATTGCAGTCAGTTAAGAGATGCATTACACAATAGTTGGCGGGACACTCAGAGAAGTATGGTCTGTTTCATATGCTATACTATACAAGAATGTTGCAATCGTTGTGTATGAGTATTGTTGATCATTTAGTCTAAAATTTATCAATGAAATTGTATGTATTTCCTCAATTTGACAAGAAGTAGAGATATGAAGTTTCAAATGTTATTATATGAACACCTACTAATGAAAAAGACACTTAACTTTCCATTGCTGTTTAGTACATTTGTGATATTTCAATAAACATTCTTCTTAAGTTTTACGAACTCAAAGACAGCAATGCCCCACTGCTCTATCAAGGAAAATATGGATATTACACTCGATTTGCCCATTCCTGCTTCATACCTTATGGATGTTCGATATTAAGCATAGCTACACATACATACATACATACATACATACATACATACATACATACATACATACATACATACATACATACATACATACATACATACATACATACATACATACATACATACATACATACATACATACATACATACATACATACATACATACATACATACATACATACATACATACATACATACATACATACATACATACATACATACATACATACATACATACATACATACATACATACATACATACATACATACATACATACATACATACATACATACATACATACATACATACATACATACATACATACATACATACATACATACATACATACATACATACATACATACATACATACATACATACATACATACATACATACATACATACATACATACATACATACATACATACATACATACATACATACATACATACATACATACATACATACATACATACATACATACATACATACATACATACATACATACATACATACATACATACATACATACATACATACATACATACATACATACATACATACATACATACATACATACATACATACATACATACATACATACATACATACATACATACATACATACATACATACATACATACATACATACATACATACATACATACATACATACATACATACATACATACATACATACATACATACATACATACATACATACATACATACATACATACATACATACATACATACATACATACATACATACATACATACATACATACATACATACATACATACATACATACATACATACATACATACATACATACATACATACATACATACATACATACATACATACATACATACATACATACATACATACATACATACATACATACATACATACATACATACATACATACATACATACATACATACATACATACATACATACATACATACATACATACATACATACATACATACATACATACATACATACATACATACATACATACATACATACATACATACATACATACATACATACATACATACATACATACATACATACATACATACATACATACATACATACATACATACATACATACATACATACATACATACATACATACATACATACATACATACATACATACATACATACATACATACATACATACATACATACATACATACATACATACATACATACATACATACATACATACATACATACATACATACATACATACATACATACATACATACATACATACATACATACATTTATACACGTCTTTCTCTGTCATTATTGCTTATTTTATATAGTGCGACTTTGTGGGTTCGTAGAATTTAAAGTCGCATTTGCCAAAATTCTAAATGTTCTTTATTTCCGTCGAAATACACTGTTCAATTCTCACGTAACAACATTACATCACCAATACAACACAACCTACAGCACCAAGGTCGATGACAATAACAAACATCATTTCTCGTTACAACAACACTCTTGTTACACAACTACAACTCTACTGTTTTACAAACTTGCAACTCCTCTTGTTTCACAACAACTGTCCGGCTGGCGTGTCACAAGCGCTTATATATCTCATTCATAATTCGATACTCTTCCAGAAGAATAAAGAAACCGAATAATCAAAATATTGCCAGAAATTTCCATTTATCTCAGTTTGTTTGTTTCGTTAAGTCTTTTATTTCAAGCGCTATGTTTATCTGCTTATGCAAGCTCGTTATCTACGTGAAACCTATCAGTTCCTTTATGTACGCAAGCCGGCTTATTGCGATCGGGTTCGCGACATTAGCTTTTTATAAGCTACTGCTACAAAAGCATATTTTTATCAATTTATGTTAATTAAAATAATCTGTTTACTGAGTGCTCCATGACAGCAAACATATACAGCTGTATAAAGATGATAAAAACCACATCTCTGTATGCTTTTACTGTAAAAGTACTACTTCAGTACTCTCCAAGAAGTACTAGAAACACCTGAATATTGAGAATACTTGAAAAAGTTACGAAGTATTAAAAAATTCAAACCCATATTGGAAATGACTAATGCCACAAAATATTGAGGTACATTTGTGTACTTTAAAGAGATTTATAGTTTTACTCAAAATGTCTTCTAAATTAAATATAATTCACTATTCTCACAAAATTCAAGATATCTACATGTGTTATTTGTTACATACATGTATAAATTATATGATTTTATAATCAAAATAGCATATAACTTTCTTCCTGTCGTATTTGGAGCATACGACACTTAAAATCTATGTTTGGCATTTACTCACATTTTCGTTTTTGAGTTATACCATTCATAGACACACCTTTTCCATTCTAGAAGCCTCAAAATTTATATTCATTGATAAATTTCTATCATAGTTTGTAGGTGGAATCCAACACTACTTTGCCTCTCAGGTAAGTGAGAAAATAAAAGTGGGGCGTACACTACAAAACAGACTGGGTGGTAAGCCTATACTGTACGTTGTTACATCCATAACTGGAGTTCAAATCCCTTCTCGTTCTTTATATCGATATGTCATTTATCCTCTCGAAAACTTCACAAACCTATACGAGGGGCACCCTGTATATTTTAAGCCTAATAATTAAAACAAAGTAATTTCTTATTTAAAACTGCTTTATTGTTTTTTAAAATATCTCCTTTATGATCAAACTTTTGCATCCGTTTGAAACGTTTGTCAAAGCAATTTACTCTAGTCTTCTTGAGACACCTCCAAAACATGGTTTTTGAATGCACAACGGATTCTTCTGCCGACGAAAATCGTCCGCGCTATTCATTCTTGACGTCCGGGAACGAAAAGAAGTCATTGTGTACCAAATGAGAACTTTATGGTGCATGACCCATCAATTCTATTTTTTTAGCCTTCAAAAATTCTGTTGTTAGACAAGATTGTGTGTGCGCTCGCATTGTCTTGATGAAGAACGATCTTACAGTTCTTGTCGGTTTTCCTTACTTCACCAAAGACTTCCGGCAATCAAATGGTTGTGTACCATTCGTCATTACCCTCTAAAGACACTGTTGCCACATAGACAGTTTTGCTGAAAATGCAGGCGACCATTTGCTTCGAAGTGCTTCGGGTGCAAACAATTTTTGTTGGATTTGCTTCTTGACACACCCATACAATTGACCCCTGTTTACGTTCCGCTCATACGCATAGATGCTGATTCGTCATCTGTCACAATTTTATATACGTTTTTTGAGGCACCACCATTGTATTTCTTAAACATTTTTGTACATCAATCAAAACGAGCATCCTTTTGAGATTGCGTCATATTATGTGGGTTCCAACGAGAGCAAACCTTTTCCACGGCTAAATAATCATGCAATATTTTATATATCCTGATGCAATTAATGCCTAGGTTTGCCTCAATCTCATAATATATTGCATGCCGATCTTGCATTATTAGTTTTTGCACTGCATAAATGTTTTCTGGCACAAAATTTATTTTGGACGACCCTCACAAACTTCATCAATAAGCGAAAGGTGGACATGATTAAATTCGTTATATCAGTTCACAGTGGCAAAGGATGGAGTTCCGTCACCAAATGTGAAAGTTAGTTGATCGATGCACTCTTTTCTTGGAAATCCACGTCGAAAGTCGTAATAAATCAGTGCACGAGTTCAATTCCATGTTTTTGCCGAAACACAATTTTCAAGTTAATGTAAACAAAACAAATGACGCTCTATTGACAAAATGTCTGAAGTAGATTATGGTCAACAGTTTCAAACTTTCCACTGAAAGCGTCAGATGGAACCCACAACATTCAGGGTTGCCAAAACTCAAAATATAAATATGTACTACCCCCCGTAGCGCGAATAAAATAAAGCCACGAATGGTAAAGGCAAGACTGATTGTTTGCGGAGTGAACATGAATTTTTGATTCATTATTATTTTTTGCATTATTTAATTGAATATATTGCATACTAATATCAAGACGTAGCAACGCCTTCTTATTAGTTCACGTAAAACTTACTTCATGATTATTTAGCATTAGAATACTGCACAGTTTCAGGCTGTCCATATGGTTGACCTATTAGGATGGCTACCATGAAGTCAAAAATAAGAAAATGCGGCATTCAGTTACCTTATGCTATAATAGAGTCCAACACTAGCTACAGGACTCAGGGAGTTTAGATTCCTTTAAAAATAGTCCTGGAAAACTGACATTTAATGCATTTTAAAAACTTATATACCTACCCCTCTTGAACTCATTGGAAATAAATGTTTTCTAACTCACATCACACACACCCACGCACACACACACGCATGAACACACGCACACACACACATGCACGTATTAAATCCAGCGTCTTTCAAGTGTGCATTACAAAACTTTTTACGAAATCCTATACATTCTTATTTTTGTTTTAAATGAAAATAATTTCATGAGTTTATATTTTATCAGAAATAGTTGTAAGGGCTTTAACTCATAGGGATATTTAAGGTTCAGAAGTTGGATTATGTGCGTCTAAGCTACTGGTATTCGTTGTTAATAAACTGTCACACAGAATTGTTACTTATGCTATACCTATAACCTGAGTTGGTCGAAAGAACCGAATCCAAAGTTCCAAAGCATATATTCTGAATGCTCTCTAAATGGCGCGCTAATTTCTGTTTGTTCTGGTTGAGTAATATATAGGGGAGAGTCATGCAGTATCGGCCGGCATGCAGTATAGGCCACTACAGTCGGATTATCTTGAGGTAGCAGCTGAGTAAACATGTACACTAAATAAATTAAGTCTATTACCACATCTGGAAGGAGAGTGAGAATGATTTCTACATGTGGAGTAGTTGATGCATGTACCATCAATGGCACAACATGTAGAAATAATTCTCACTCTCCTTCCAGGTGTGATAATAGACTTAAACATTTAATGTGCATCTTTACTCAGCTGCCACCTCAATATAATTGTACTATACTGTGATTTCCCTTTTTAAGCATATGTCCATGGAGCCGAACGCTATACATTCGGTCTCCATGGCAGCACCTCCATCTATCATGCCGAGCTTTATGTCATATACCAAGCCATTCTACATGTGCGCCGCAGAAGGTTGTGTGACTTGCCTTGTCCTCAGTGATTCCCTCAGCGCCCTTCAGAGCCTTCGTTAGCTGTACAACCCCCATCCTCCTGTACAGCGTATCCAGGACGCCCTCCACGTTCTATTCGCCACTGGCGTCAGCGTGGTGTGTGCATGAGTTCCTGGACACGAGGGGTTGAGGGGGAATGAACTGGCGGATTCGATTGCTAAGGCGACGGTCACAGAGCCCAGGGTTAGGATTCCCTTCTTAACCTCAGAAGACTTCAAGCTCGTCGTGCGGAGAGCAGTACTGTCGTGCTGGCGGGACGATTGGTCTGCTCTCCGTAGAAATAAACTTAGAAATGTAGAGGCGCTTCCGATTCCCTGGGCAACTTCCTTCCGTGCCTCTCGCCGGGAGGAAGTCGTTCTTGCTCGTTTACGCATTGGCCACTGCTTTTTTAGCCATCGGTATCTTTTACAAAGGAGCCCTGCTCCAGTCTGCCCGCTATGCGGCGATGCTCTCTCAGTCCACCACGTTCTTTTAGTGTGTCCCAAACTGGAGCGTCTTCGCTGATCTCTTCAGCTGCCGGCCAGCTTCAAAGACGTACTGGCGAACGACCAGCAAGCGTTGGCCAAGGTTTTTAGCTTTTTATCCAATGTTAATTGTATGATATAGCCAAATATATAGTTTAACATTTTTAACTTTTTATCATTTTAATGCTTGACTAGCGTACTTATACGTATATTTTAGTCAGGATTTTATCGCTAATGACGGTTTTAGACAAGTTTTAGATTGCTTTTTGAATGCTTTATATTTTAGGGGCGCTGATGACCGCGCTGTTGAGCGCCCCTGGAGCATAATCACTCACTCCCCTTTTTTAAGCAGTAGCAAGCTTGTGCATCCACGTGCGCTATAGTCGGGTATCTTGTTCCTCTCTTCAGTTTTTTGTCTGCTCTGAGTGCTTGATGGTGGTTAGTGTAGCTCCTAGCGCACGGAAGATATCCTGAAGCCTATAGTAGCGCTATATTTGCGATCTCTGTAAACCAGCGAGCTAAACATTTGTGAACTGAGTAGAAATAGTGACAATATGTTCCCATGCTTTAGTATTCTACTGTTCTTCATGTGGCACTGCAATATAGCACTGACAACCTATATTGTAACAGAAAAGACAGTGGCCGATACTGCAAGACACGTTCTACAAGGCTTACAATTCTAGCTGTTTCACTTTCGATATAATAAAGTTATATAACTAAAAAAATAAAAATCATTTCATTATACTATCTATAGAACATGACTTGAGGTAAGAGAATAATATATTAAGATTTCGATTAACCACCACAGTTACAAAGTCCAGAAAAATAAACTTAACCCAGCCGATACTGCACGACCTTCCCCTACTCTCGCAAAACTGGGAAGTCTTAAGGGATATAACAAACTTATTATAGGAAAATTGAAGTTATCGTTAAAATATTGGATATACAGCTAATATTTAAGGATACATGCATGTGTACATTTTTCCAAGTGTACTGGACTTCTGATAGTAAATGTCCAAATGTTTATGATTCTTACTAAATGAATCGTTATTAGACTTATAAACATTTGATGTTGCTTATTTAGTTTGTAGATAATCAAGACCCTGTTGCTCAACTTGTAATAATTTCTATGCAAGTACTAATGTAAGAAAACATGGATAGAAAGATATGTGAATTTGTGTAATACATTTCGAATTTTTACAGTAACTGTAAGTTCTTTAACCGACTTAACGATATAAAAAGTGATTTAAACTTTTTGCCACTTTTAGTTGAACTTTAGTTTTAGGAATGGTTAGTTGTCAATACTGTATTAAGGAATTATTATGACGCTGTTACTTAGTCCTTTCAAAAATATTGTCTAGCTTACAGCCCAATCTGAAGTCACTGCTTCTTCTTTAATGTATATTTGTGATATCTAAAGCACATGTAAAAGCCCATTTATCAGGTGCGCTGTATCAAGAATTTATATCTTAGGTTTTGTTGCTTTAGCCGATCGTAATATAGTCACTTACATAGACATATATGGTGGCTCGCATTCGATCCCAGACGATCGCAAAGTGAGATTTGTGGTGGAAAACATGCCGCTGGGGCGGATTTTCTCTGGGTCCTCCGGGCAGTATTTTCCACCGATTGCTCCATCACCTTTCCTAACACCCCATCTCCCGTATTTTCACTTCCGGCGTCTGGCTGATCCCTCATTCCGGAATTTTTCTGATCAGGAAACCTCTGATTCTCAACCCTTTGCCTACGGGCCTCAAGGTTGCTCGGTTCAAGAAAGCCCTATGTTCCACTTAAAGGAATTGAAGGAATTCATACACAGACATATATAAATAATGAGATAAACTAATTTGCTTTGAAAAATAACTAAGAATTAATTGAAGCTCTTCGTAATACAATGCATTACAATCAACACTATCTTGTTTAGACATCTTTTCCTGCCTAAAGTTTTCAATACACGTGGGACATTAGTCCGAGTTTATACTGTTGTAAAGTTAACTTTATTTGCCGCTTATAATCTAAGTATATTGTGTTCAAATCAAGAATAGTATTCCGAGATCAAAATTTTTATTCAGGGTTATGAAATCACTAATTTATATGTGTGAAAGGAAGAAGGGCGGAAATAAAGAACAGGTTGCATATTATCAGTACATTTAAACTTCGCATTTTACAGTTGCAACCTGAAGATAGGGAATGCTCTCCATTCTATCAAATTAACTACTTCTGTGGCTAAATATGGCTCTACAAGTTTTAGAAAAAGCTTCAAAGATTTTATTAAAACATGTAGCTTTGATATATTGGTATGAAAATAAAATTCTTATTTCGATTTTTGTGGCGCGTCTTACTCAGTTGTGTACACCTGGGAACAGCAAATGCATACAGCTGTCCAAATAGGTTACATAAATGAATACAATATTTTTCGAGTTCATTACGAATTTAAAAATAACCTTTAGTGTTGCGTCTCAATCATATCGGTTTGTTTGGACTTGGCACTCGCTCACTATGCACTGTTGATTTCACAACCTGTGGTACAGTTACACTCAACCTGTTTCATTGGTGTATAAATATCACTGCCTAATCATAATGTGTGTGTGTGTGTGTGTGTGTGTGTGTGTGTGTGTGTGTGTGTGTGTGTGTGTGTGTGTGTGTGTGTGTGTGTGTGTGTGTGTGTGTGTGTGTGTGTGTGTGTGTGTGTGTGTGTGTGTACGTTTGTGTTAGAAATCAGCACACATGAAGCACGGATTAATACAAGCCTGGCTCTGTAGGAAGTTTCGGTGTTTCAGTTTTCTAGCTATGCATAATCCAATTTGAGCAAAAACGATTTAAATGCAAATCACGAAACCTCGAGCACATTTTTTTTTCCAAAAGTTTTTTTTTATTTGGATTGAAAATTTTTGCTTTTACTTTAAGGCCTAATGCAACTCCTCGTCTATCTTTGGTTTCATGTGGTAGATAAAATTAAATTGCTTTAATAACAGTAGCAATGCAAGATTGTAACGGCGTTGCCAGTGTGTCTGAATTTTTCTTCCACTGGAATTGTTTTATATGGTGATCAGGTTTAAACCCGCAAACTTCTGCACAAAAAACAACTATTCTGTTGAAGTCAATCCGAAGACCAGTTAAGACAGTTTATATGCACATTTGTAAGGTTATTGTGGAATAATTATATACAGAATAAATTGTGTTCTTTTCTTTGTTTCTTGAAGATACGTCACTGATGAATTATTCGAATCTTTTTATTGTCGATATACTTTATTGTGTCCAAATACATTATGGTTCTTATAGTTGTGAGCAAGAGTAATGTTACATCACTTGAAGCGTGTGTTAGTATGCTGTTCAATAACAGTCCTACATCAGTTACATTTAAATATTAACAAACATATTATATTGTGTCGTTTTCTTTTTAGTCTTCTATTTTGCGGTTGTGGAGGAGTGTGTAGGAAAATGTCTTGTAGCAGTATATTTGGATGATTGGCAAGAGTTTGGTGTAGTCTGGTGTAGCTGGTCCTGATGACATCCATCACTTCTGTTCAGGTCCCTGTGAAGTGTGGTGTTGCTAACATACCATGAGGCACCTGTAGTCAATCTTAGGTATCTGTTCTGGATTACTTGGATTCTTTTTACTTCTGACACTGCAGCAGAGCCCCATATGGAGCAACCATATTGCCAAATAGGTTTAATAAGTGTGTTGTATAGAATGCGTTTGTATGACATTGCAAGAGGCGATTATGACTGTATCATATGTTTGATTTATTGGATTCGGTGTCTTAGTCTTGCCAGAAGATACAGATGTGGAGATTGCAGGTTGGTTTACTGTCCAGTATAAGGCCGAGGTAACTAACTGACTGGACGGTGGGTATAGCGATTCCTGCAAGAACTATGGGATAATATGTTATCTGCTTTTTATATGTAAAATATACTATTTGTAATTTCTGTGGATTTATCACCAATCTCCACATAGAACACCATTTTGTGATTTCAGAGCAGAAGTTATATAGTTTCTCAGCTGCTGATTCACAACTGTCTGTACTAAGGATTGCAACATCACCAGCAAAATGCGCAATGGTTATTTGAGCGAGTTGAGGAAATTCTGGGGTATACACTGTATAAAGAAGTGGGCCTAGAATACTTCCTTGTGGAACACCAGAGAAGGTCGGTTGTGATCTAGATTGTACACATAGATATTTTACTGAAAAAGAGCGCTTATGCAGATAGGATGCTATTATTCTGAAATATGTATCAGAGACATAATCCCTGATGTTCGTATTTATACAAATGAACATACCATAATTAATTCACCTATATCCTTATATATAAGACTGTTTAATATAGTTCCTTTATATCGTTCATAATAAATGTGTAAAATGATTTCTAATTGAACACTGGGAATTTAATCCATACAACTAATCTTGAAATTGGCTCTACAACAACGTATGAGGCTCGCATTTCGGCAGGTCCCGAGTTCTACTCTGGTCACCGTAATCTTAGGGATTCCTTGATTTTCCCTGTATAATAGGCGAATGCTGCGGTAGTTTCTAATCTACCAAGACTTCCTTTTCTTAATGTTTCTTTCATTCGACTTCTTTCTCGTCTTTTAAGTGTGCCTTTAGGCTTCGTGGACTATTCTAGGCAGCTTAAGCAGTGGGACGGTTTTCGAGCATGGAGGTATTAGATAACTCTATGGGTCTCTGTGGTCTGCGGTCCTAGGTGCATTCACTTCATCATTTCTTTGTTAACCACGTTACATATATGGACACCACCTGTCAAAATTTTTCAATCACTTACGAAAAAACTAAATACTTTATTTCAAATATACAGACACGTCGTAAAAATTAACCAGACCAACAAAATTAATTATCTGGTATTAAATACAATATAATATGGCGTAGATTTTAGCCTCTTTAAGGTATCCACCCTTTGTCCTTTGCTGGACAAACTCTTGTAATTCTGGAGATAAGATTGTGTAGTGTTTTCGCAAATATTGCACTTCAAATGTCTTGAAATTATTCCACAGATCTTCAACATTAAATTGCCTCAGTTTTCTCACTTCCCTGTCAAGTTCGTTACATAAAAGTTCAATGGGATTTAAATCAGGTGATTGACTTGGCCATATCATATTTTCCAGTTCGCCACATTGCTCTTTTCTATTGACATACCCTCTGTGCAACCTAGTAGCATTTTTTGAATCATTGTCCTGGTGTTGAATAAATCCGTAGCCAATAAGTTTCTTGCCAGATAGATGAACATTTTTATGAGTGTACTGTAACTTCTTTAATGCTTCATTAATTCTCACTAGATCATCAACTTTTATCACCTGGAAAACATGCCCACACCATAACCAACCGTCCGCAATGCTTCACCGTTAGCATCATACATTGACTCTTCATAGGTTCTGCATGAAGTCAACGAACAAACCTTATACGCTGACTTCCAATCACTTGAAACTGGGAATCGCCCATGAATAACGCCTTGGACCATTTTTGAAGCTCCTGTTTTTATGTTGTTGTGTCAATCTAATCTTTTCATCTTACTTTGTTTCTCTATTATAGGTTTCTGGATCCTTTAAACCTTGTTCATGAAGACGATCTGCCTTCAGAGACAGAGATTGGAGTTGTTCGCATACTATTAACTTCCTCGCGAAATTCAGGTGCTGTACGAGTTCTCTGATGTTTACTCTGTACACATTATCAGGTGGTCCTTGCCTGTTAGGAACCTCCTAGCTCAACACCTCATAGTGTAGGGAAGCTAACGGGTGAGGGTTATGGATGCAGGAAGTTTCTGGACAGGCCGGGATTTTCCGCGGGTTTCGCTCTGAATGGACCCACTTCTCTGTTCCAGGGTCTGGGATACATTCTGACTCGTTATTGTTTGTTTAGCGAAGAAAACACCTTGACTGCTCTATTATCAATTTATTATTGCTTTTGAGTAGGTATCTCACTCGCCACCTGGAAAGTCGTTACTTGCAGACTCATGATGATGATGTGTGTTTGGCTGTGATGACAGAGTTCTTTATCTGTGATGTGTATTCGATGTTTCACTAGCGCACTTATACATATGATGTGACTTAACTACGCCCCAACCGAGAGTGTCTGTGTTATAAAAATCACGCCTCGGCCATCGCTCGAATTTCCCCCACTATCGTTATATTTTTTAATTTCGTGTGAATCACTTGTGTATTTTCTAAGCTGTAATTGGTTAGTTTCAATTTCTAGTTTGAGCTATCGTATGAATTTTGTGTGTGCGCATGTCCATTTAATTTATTCTGAAACACGCACGAGGCGAAACTTTCAGGAATGCAGATAAGCTACAGTGCAGTTGTATTGAGCACGTTCGGGGACGCATGAAAGGAAGGCTAGCGCGACAATCTGGCCCTCTACATAGCTCGCGGGCATATTTTCCTTGAGTTGGCTTTACTATGAACAAAGCCAACTGATATGTGTTCTGAGCATTCTTTAGCTAAGGGACCTCATATTTCTGTTTCTCCGTTCATCTACCTTTCTAATCCTACGAACACTTCTCATTTTATATATATATATATATATGCCCTATGTGGTTAATGTGTTTTTCTATAATAATTGTGTATTTCCTTCCGATACCAAATAATCAACATAAAATATCTATGCTAACCTAATATATTTTGATATAATACCTAAATATTTAGTTATTTTAAGTTCGTGATCAAGGTGAACAGTTACAATATGAGCTGATCTTCCCTTTATGATGTTCCTCTGGGTCTTCCAGATCGAGAAACCCTTGCATTGGCACCAGTTTGTTTGAACCGCTGCAATGTAAATACCACTGTTGTTTGGGCTACGCCAACTTTTCTTGCTACTGTCTTATTAGAGTATCCTTCTAGATGCAGAGCTACAATTAGATACTTTTTCAATTCCAATCTCCTTCATTCGTCCCATTAGGAAGTAATATGATATGAACCTAGTCAGGTATACAAACACACTAGTAGATGCGCACTATGTGCTGTACCCAATCTGAACTGCTTGCTACATAGACTGCTTAAGGAATGAGGCCTATCCGAATGGAAACGTTAGAGGCAAATGGGAACTCATCAGCACTCCTCTACGCGGTAAGTCAGTCAAAAACACAACAGAAACAGGTAGACTTTACCTCGCCTTGGTAGCGTAGATTATAGCGTGACTACCTTACGTTCAAGAGGTCCCGAGCTGAATCTCGGTCAGGGTAACTCTAAGCTCTATGAACCCTTGGCTCATTTGGGCATCATTTCACCTATTTAATTCATGACTTAACGTTGTAAGAGGTAAATTAAAAAGATATGAGAACGGGAATATGTTAGAATATTAAAAACCAAAGCCCTGTTTTATCCATAAATCCATAGCTGTGATAGGTTATCGAAAACATTTAATCAATAGTGTAGACTGCAGTGTGCTACGCGTCCCCTTTAGAATCATAATCCATACAGTACACTATAAGGTTGATTACAGTAATTAATCTTTTTATCACTGGTAAAGGAGAGAAAATCTTCTTCACTCCATGGTTTGGGCATATCGCCCGTTCCGGCTTCATAGATCTCTCCAGCGTTTCCTGGGTCGTCCTCTGTCTCTTCTTCCTTTTGGATTATAGTTTAGTACTGCATTTTGATATCTTCCATCCTCCATTCTTAATATATGTTCATGGCATTGTTGCCTTCGTTCTGATATTTTGTCATGGATTGGTTCGATTTCTAATTCCTTTCTAATATCCTCATTTATTATTTTGTCCAATATTGTACAACCTTTAAGGCTTGTTAATAATTTCATTCCTGCAGTCTGTATTTTATTTAAATCCTTTTGTGTTGGCACCCAGGTTTCGCTTCCATATAGTAAAGTTGAAATAGCCACTACCTTATACATTTTCATTTTTGTATGCCTTCTCACTCTGTTTTTTAAAAGTTCTTTTGATTGTCCCAAATATTGCTCGGAATTTGTTTACTTTTTCTTCTATATCAGCATTGTTTCTAAATCTTATGTTACATCCTAAATATTTAAAACTCTATATTTGTTCTAAAAACCTATTTCCTAAAACAAATTTATCTTACATTATAATTTCCTTCAAAAGCAATAATTTTTGTTTTTATTCTGATATTAAAGGAGAGAAAATAAAAGTAAAAAACAAACAAATTAAGATGCAGCAATAACCTGTCGCTTTGCTTTCTTTACATACATATTTTATATGTGGCGTGTTCCTCATTCTAAATAGACACTATTTTATCTTTTATGTTACTGTTCTTAAAATCGAAGAGGTATGTAACAGCATTACATATGGAGAAATAAGCTGACAGAATGACATGATGTCACATATATTTTCTTCCCTCCTGCGAGTGCATAATACTGGCCCTGGGTGCCAATAACCACTTCGTTTCATTAACAAAACAACAGCTACAAAAAATGGGAGGTGGAGAGGGCTGGTTCAGGCAAGATCTCTGTTTTGGAAACAAAATATGATGGTCTCTCCCCCAACTCTTGTGCTGACGCCAAACACCGTCGAGATTTACTACTTGTTCTCTAAATGATATATTTTATGGTGGAGGATTGTGCGGGATAAAGTTCACACCCTGCTCTGTTCGTGGCTGAGGGGGAGGGGGTGGTAAGTATCAACGCCGCACTCCCTAATCTTCCTGCAGCAAAACATTCTACATACGTACGTTTCTGAATAAATATCACGGTGACCGAAATTTCTTTAGCCTGTGTACAGGATACACTTCAGATGAGATGCTATTTCTTATACGAGCCAAGATTTGAACATGGAAATCTTCACATAAGTTTTTGTGTTTAAAATTCAGAGTATTGTGCTTAGAATTAACCACTGGTATTTACATTTAAAATCATTAGTTCAGCTTTCGCAAAATCTTCTCAATGTTCTCATAAACTGTGTTCCTGTATACTCTTTGAAGATTTTAGGTATAATCATTACAAGAAAAAAAAATTCTCTCAACTCATTACGTACTATTTATTAATTGACGTCTATCCGGCATCGTCATATCCCACGAAGCCTAAAAGCACACTTAAAAGACGAGAAAGAAGTGGAATGAAAGAAAAAATAGAAAGGAAGTCCTGGTCGAATAGAAACTACCGCAGCATTCACCTATTTGTCAGGGAAAACCACGGACTCCTCAAGATTACGGTGATCAGAGTAGAACTCGGAACCTGCCGAAATGTGAACCTCATACGTTATTGTAGAGCCAATTTGCACGATGTGTTATGTGGATTAAATTCGCAGTGTTTCATTAGAAGTCATGTATAGAGAACAATATAATGGAATTACATTAAGCACTGTTATATATAAGGATATAGGTGAATTAATGATAGTATGTCCATACATTATAGCTTTTGCTGGTTCTATCACTTCCCTGGCGCAGAAGGTTGCGGATTTAAACCTGATCACCATATAAAATAGCTCCAGTGGCATGTGTTGATTTGTTCGTGATCGTTATTTGTTTCCCGCATGGATGTTCAAAATAAAGTAAGTCTCATCAAATATTACGACGCCAAACAATACAAAGAAAAACAGAACAATATGGAAGCAGTTTGATAGATTAATTTACTAGATTGATCAATGTTTTACTGTATTTAATTCTTAAGATCTGCATATAATTGTTACAATCGTGAAATAGACATTTAAATCCCTCTTGAACTTAGACTCTCTCTAGATGATTCTCTAGTGGGATTACTGTTCATAATAACCATGAACTGGAAATTTTGAGCAACAAAGCCAGGACCTAAGGAAATAATCTTGAGCTCTCACTGGACTCTAGGTAGATAAGCCGTTTACTGTCCACGTATACTTTTGCGCCTGATTTTTACTCAACTGTCGGCGTTTTGACTGCTGTTATTTCGTCTTCTTTGCAGTGAAATTATGTGGTTTGAGTTAAATAACCTAAAGTCAATGCTTAGAAACTCCTATGCCCAGTAATAACAAAAGAGCTTACATATGTAGATTAGAACGAGAGTGAACAGTTTATAAAGGAAAGAATAATTTGTGCTACCTGTGATACTGAGTCTCACTGCTTCAATGAAGGTACAAGAAAGTGAAAAAGGAGCATATAATAATTAAAAAGTATATTGCAAAATAATTTTAAAGAAGGCTACGCGATTTAGAGCATGAGTTATTTAAAACGTTTGGGAATTCCTTAAAGCAGATACGCATAAATTACTAAAAGAAACTCGGTACTTACAAAAGCTTTACTAAATAGAATTGAAAACTTAACGTAGATCTAAGAAGGACTCAAAGTTTATTTATGACGAAATATTGGATGTGCGATTATCGCGTGTATAACACCTCATGGAACGTGTTCGTCTCCGCTGTATTACCTTCTGATTACGTATATATGATTTTGAATGATTTCGAGTGATTATATATTATATGTATGTATGTGTGTTTTGAAAGTTGAATATGAAGTACTTCAAACTTTTTGAGGGGTGCCTACATATTAATTTGCACCCATATGCATATAGATATATAGCCAAGTATCCATCGAACTATCCACACACACACACACACACACACACACACACACACACACACACACACACACACACATATACATATCAGATACATATAAAATGCAAAAATTTGTTTTAAAACCTTTTAAAATAAAACAATATTATAAAATTATGGCCTACAACCCATTACCATGCAACGAATTTGCTTACATTTAATGTTAATAATGTGCAGAAAATGAATCACTAATTGTGAAGTTTCTGAGACCATGATCGATGTACCATTAAGTATCCTTTACTTAATAATTACGTAGAAAATGAAGCTAGTTACAGTGAAGCAATAAGTATTATACAAATATAACTATTTGTAACAAAAAAATTCACTTATCTTAAGAAAAATGATGTCGATTTTTCTTATGTTGAATTAGTTGAAGTTGAAATAGATTTCACGAACCCTTGTTCGGGTCGTCAGTCAGAGAAAACATATTCGGCGTTAAGGAAGTTACTATGTTATTATGTTTTTTCAGTATTACCAAAATCTGAAAACGAAACAAATTTAAAAACAGAATCAATTGCTGGTACATCAAAATTCATTACGCGATGTTTATTTTTTAAAATAAATATTTTTTCCCAAACCATTAAATCTATCGGGACATTTAATTGTCTTAATAATTTAAATTCCGGATTTATACTATGGTTAAATGACAAAAATTGATCTGCTACGGCCAATTTGTTTATACTTAATGTTACGAAAAAGTTCTTTCGTTTTGGTTACCAAATTATGTTTCATCCTACCAATGTAAACTTGATCACAATCTAAACAATTAAATTGATAAAAATCAGATTTTTTATTGTTAGGAATTTCATTTTTTAGAGAAATGTAGTAAATTTTTAATACTATACTTGTTTTCGGAACCAAAGCTATACCAAACTCTTTAAAACTTTTTGAAATTGTTTATTAAACCAAGGATGGTAAGTAAAATTTTTAAAATTATAATCGTCCTTTACTTTATTATACCCATGAATAAAGAGGCATTTAACAGATAATATAAACATCTTATTAATACGGCTTTAATTAATGGTTTTAATAAAGACTTTATACAAAATAAGATTGAAAAAATTAAGCATCAAAAAACTGTTAATGATACTTCTACCTTTAAAATATAAAAGACGACTATAATTTTAAAAATTTTACTTACCATCCTTGGTTTAATAAACAATTTCAAAAAGTTTTTAAAGAGTTTGGTATAAATTTGGTTCCTGAAAACAAACATAGTATTAAAAATTTACTACATTTCTCTAAAAAGGATGAAATTCCTAAAAATAAAAAATCTTGTATTTATCAATTTAATTGTTTAGATTGTGATCAAGTTTACATTGGTAGGAGGAAACGTAATTTGGTAACCAAAACGAAAGAACTTTTTCGTAACACTAAGTATAAACAAACTGATAAATTGGCCGTAGCAGATCAATTTTGGTCATTTAACCATAATATAAATCCGGAAGTTAAATTATTAAAACAATTAAATGTCCCGATAGATTTAATGGTTTGGGAAAACATATTTATTTTAAAAAATAAACATCGCGTAACGAATTTTGATGTACCAGCAGTTGATTCTGTTCTTAAGTTTGTTTCGTTTTCAGATTTTGGTAATACTGAAAAAAAAACATAATAACATAGCAACTTCCTTAACGCCGAATGTGTTTTCTCTGACTGACGACCCGAACAAGGGTTCCTGAAATCGATTTCAACTTCAACTAATTGAACTAATAAAAAAAAATATACATCATTTCTCTTAAGATAGGTGAAGTATTTTTGTTACAAATAGTTATATTTGTATAATAAGTATTCTTTACCTTCACGACTTCAAATGAAAAATAAGGGACCATAAAGTAATGTAAACACATATTATTGCAATAGTTCATAAAGCAAAAAATAGACTTGATGATAGACATATTAGACTTGGATGATATCTCTGAATTAAACATTTCACCTCAATAAATGTGTAATACCATCTTTCGCAATTTATTTAGTTTAACGCTTGTGACATAAAACAACTATGTTAGGCAGCAGGGTATTTCAAGTCCAATTTTGTAAGCGGTCATTCAATTGAAACTACAAAGCAACCGGTCATTGCTTCCAATAGACGAATCCGTTTCCTGTCCTTTCAACTTAAGGCTAATGAAAGTCAGGGCAATTAACATAACTCCTGATAGCCTAAGACACTGAGGTTAATATTAATCGCTTTCCTAGGTTATGTAATCCTCTTCAATTATACTTAATTATGGAACGATAGAATCAGACTGAAAAATTCAATGCCTTAACCGGGATTTGAACCATGGATCTTCTGGTGCCGTCCAGCCGTTCTAATCCTTGAGCTACTGTGGCCAACGTGCCGACATGACATTGAATTCTCCAACTGACTCGTGCTTTTCCCGGTAAATCACTTAGGAGTTCGCATAAACACACGAGACAACTACCTTAACGGCGAATTACTATGCTACCACCAGAAGATTCGTGGTTCAAATCCCGGCTATGGCATTGAATTTTTCAGTCTGACTCTATCTTTCCATACTTTAACCTACACGCGGCCAGTGTGAAAGAACAATTAATTTCCATATTTAATTATATTCTAAAGTGTATTCATTGGAGAATTGCAATAGTCAGGACTGACCAATTTCGTTAATTTACTATTCACACATATGTTAATTTCTTTCTTTCTTTTTTAGAAATAACCAAAAAAAAATCATATTCCATATTTTAAATTCTAATGAAATCTAATAAGGATTGAACAGAATACCAAATTTTCACAAGGTAGTAAGTATTAAACCAATGAAAATGAGTTATTAATAGTTCATAATTTGATGTTTCATACGAAATATATTTTTTAAATTACACACACATACTGATAATTTTAAACATAGGTATTAGTTGAATGTCCCTATAAGTACAATATATTTTAAAACACTGTTAAGTACTGGGCAATCGTTTTAAGGGATCTTTAGGTTCTATAAAATTCTATATTTTAATTATCACCCATTCAGGTTCAGTGAAACAAGGTTGTTTTCTAAATTACCATTTAAGGCTTTTATGGAAGAGTGACAAAAGGTATTATGTAATAGATTAACATTTAAGACTTTAAGGATACTTTTCTTTGAAATGAGTGCTTAAATGTGGTAAAAAAAATCGATGATCATGTTGAGAGAACCGAAGGATTTTTAATTTTCAGGAGGAAAGCACAGAACCACTTAGATGAAAGCTCAACATTTTACTAAACCAGAGAACCTATTTTAACTATTGTTGGGGAAAAAAAAGAAGAAACTAGATTATAAAGAGATACGATCTCTTACTTCACTTAAAATGACCTAGCAAATTTCTGTTTACGTTTATTGCTAAAGTGGAAACGCTGCATGGTGTGTTAATGCCTTTGTTATGTTAGTGCTGTGTAATGTAATTATGGACTGACGCGTGCATCGGCCCACGTGCATCTTCCTTCCGTTTTAGTGAATGCTATATGACGCAACTTCCGTTAGGCTGTAGTTTAAATAGTGCCGCTAAGTGAATCATAGCAGAACGAAGAACTATGCAAAGAGCTCGTCTATGGTTGGCGAATGATTTGCCAACAAAATTTCGTCCAATAATTGTCCCTTTTGTGAAACTGAGCATCACGCCGCACTTGAGTATATAAAGGAGACATATTAATTGAAAATTACATAAATTATAAAGTTCTTAGGAAAAGGGATCTTGAAAAAAATGTCCGAAACTAAATGGATAAAAAGTAAATAAAGTGGCTACTGCGTGAAATTTGACCACAAAAGAAGTTGCCCATCTAGTTATTATAGAAAACTGAGCATTGACAAATAGCAATGTCCTCATTAAAGTTATAGACTACTCGAGGTCTTAGTCTGTGTATTCTTTAGTTTAGCCTTTGCTACAAGGTATTCCACTTTCATTGCTTCGCATGTTCCGTAAAAGGCACGAGCAATACAAGTTATGTAATAAATGTTCACCAAATTAAGCAATGTTGCCTTCCCTGCATACAAAAGCACAGCTGTTCCCATATCTTAATTCGGTTTTTGTTAGTAATGAACCCATCATGAGAAAATGCGATTTCTTATTTTGACTTAACTTTCTATACAGCATAATTTTCTTTTATGCAATTCTACATCCCCGTTATCCAAGCTTAAGCTTCAATATACACAGACAAACGAAAAGAGGATGCTAGGGTGAAATCTTTAAAACGCAATTTATCATGTAGTGATATTGATATTACATTCGCTTTCCTGAACCGATGACTGTAAAGTATTTCAGAAATGCTTTATGCCTCAGGCACGGACAGTAAAATAGTCTTTGTCAGAGCTACCAAGAATACATTCTACGAGCCCTCCTACATAGTGAACTACAGTGTAAAATCTACAGTAACTTTAGAAATATACTTAATTTACTATAAAAATGTCAAACATATGCCGGTTTTATCAAATTTTATGTAAGAGAATATTTTAAAACGAAACAATAAAAGCATAGTTAAATGGGCGAATATAAAACCATTTGTGTTGGTACATTCTAATATCAATAACGACATTAAAATCGTCAGAAAATCATAAGAATACTTCTTTACCATTTACGTAGTACTACTTTCCATTTCTAATTAATTAAGAGTAATTCTATATACACTGGAATTCAGTACACGTTTGGTATTCACCTGACAAATACAAACCGCATGTGTACTTTCTACATAATAGAGAAAGTAGTGATTGCTTCCAAATATTTGGCATTAATATTTTAGAAACATAGAGGTTTTGGGATACCTAAACCCAAATACACGAACAAATGTGTGTATTTGTGATTTCATGTAGGTGTATGTGTGGATGTGGGTGTGTATGTACGTGTAACAGAGAGAGAGAGAGAGTAAAGAGAGAGATAAAGCAGCATAACTCTCAGAAGAATGAAAATGAAATATTCTAATCCGGTGCATTATCCGTTAAGGAAATTCTATGAAATCTGCATGAAATTACCGTATTGCCTTTAATAGGAAAGAATATTCTTTATAATGATTATGGAAAAAATTCAATATGCAGTTTACGTGTATTACTGAAATGACAAAATCTTGTTCTCCTTACGGAGTTATAATTCCAATCTGGTTGAACGTTGCGTAATTAGGAAACTTTAGGAGATACAAATTTATTACGAAAACAAAGCAAGATCTTTTAAAATACACAATATATGCCAAATAACGTCTCTCATGTTTGAGATGTTGCTTCTTAGTTTTCATTTTACAGTATTTTAACAGTTTTCTAATCGTTATTTGATTTCTTAAAAGATCGTGTCTGCCTCACGTTCAAGAGTTTCAAATCTTAGTCAGGGCGAGTTCTCTGGATACGTTTTCTTTTCCCGGGTTTTCCCCTTATCTTGAAAATGGAAGACGGGAAACTCCAACCTCTATGGACCTTGGACTCATTGAGAATCATTTCATCCATCGTTCGATATAACCTGCGTAAACTCTCACACACAGAGACTCATATTCACCCTCTCATTTTTGTTCCTTGACCTTAGGTAAGATGAGGAATTATCCTCTCTAAGGAAAAAGTCCCTTCCTCCAACTGGGAATTCAACCAGGGATCTCTGGATTTGAAGGCTAGCATACCAACCAACAGATCGCAGAAGCAGTGGATTAAATTTTTTATTATTATTTTTATTTGTTCCATTTAACTGCAATGTTCATATCGGTGGCCGTTCTCCTTTGGAACATATCGAAGGTGTTAACTCGTATTCGTTGGGTTTTAATCATTAGATCACGCATACATATGCACTCTTATTCATACTTGCAGACTCTGGGGAAAACGAGGAATTATCTTATTCGGAGAAAAATCTCCATCCCCACCGCAGGGAATCGAACGCAGGACACCTAGCACGGCAGGCAGGTGCTCCACCAACTGAGCTATGGGGCCAGTCGGATTCAAATTTGTAAACTATGAGAGCAATTAGATGTTTTTAATTGTAATAAAAACCGTACATAAAATTTAAGACTACAGAAAAGGAATAATAGTTGCAGGATTGAATTAGTTTGCATGTAATTTACGGATTGAATTAAAAGAAAACATTGCTTAATCTTGTCTCTCGTTAATCAAGTTCATGAAGTGGAGAAGAACTTAGAGCTACATTCGGCTATCAGTGAGTCTCATAATTAAAAGACGATTTATTCAGAATTCTGTCATGAAGATGAAAATGTAAACGTATCCAAACCTTTAAATAATACACCTTTATCTTCAGTAAGGCAAGGTTTCTGCATTGATAACTTATACAAAATAAAATCATACTTATGTTTCATTTAATTCATTGTTTTTAGTAAAGATATGGACTTGCTCTGCGATTCCTGCAACATCTAGTTTTATATCATTCGTTTTTGGAGAGATTTTGCACCCTCTTACATGAACAGAACTTTCAGAAAATCCAAAGGCGTCAATCCCCTACGTCCGAGTCTGCAAGCGACGGTTTCCATTTTCAGTTGCAGGCCGTCGCCAGGCAGATGGCTCTGCAGGAGTTCTCGCGCCTCATCTCCTTCCGTTTTCACACCCTCACACTTTATAAAACCTTTATTGGCGTTGAAACGGTAGGGGATCCGCCGAGATGGACACGTGACTCAAATTAACAGCTGTCAGTGTTTTCAATTGAGCGTGCGTCTCCGTGAATAATTACAGTTTACGTAGTGTTATTGCTGTGTAATAGTTGACTTAACCTTCAGCTTTATTGCATCTCTATGTGTGACTTAGCACAAATTGATATAACAGTCTTTGGTTACATGAAGAGTAGTGTTCCTTTATTAGGTTAATGCAGTAATTACAGCATTAAAGATTTCTTTAATTGAACAGACCATTAAGATCCCACGTTTCATCCACGTGTATGTAAATTTTAAAACCATGTAATGAAATCCTAAAGCTTCTTGCACCAATAAAATGTGTGTGAACTTCAACGTGTTAGAAGACTTGCCAAAAAGTATTTTAAATATCTGGACCTTTCGTACTAAGTTACTAAATAAAATTAAAGATGAAAACCAATCTGGCTCACTACACTTTTTTAGTGAAATTGCGTTTAGTACTTTCAGTCTTTGAAAGCCTTCAAAGCAATTAGAATTAGCTAATAAAGTGAAATATTTGCAGTGCATCAAGAAATCTTCCACATGGCAGTGTACAAATTTTACAGTGTACAGAACTAGTTATCCAGATAAAGCATGAAGTATGCGAGCTAATTAGGTTTGACATCGAAATCATGATGTGCATACAAATTTAAAGGGACATTCACAATTAAAGGTAAACGTAAATGCAACATAAACCAAAATCTTGCGACCAGCTAATTTAATGAAGGCCAATCATAATAATGGAAACGCAAACATTAATGCAAACTTCGGAAATCCTTGCGGACTCCGAGCTTTTACATTTGCGTTTATGTGAAACGAATATATCCACAAATCAGAAATCAGTGGAAAATGGCTGTTTTGACGAAAAGCTTATTGCACTGTATCAGAACCATGCCTATCTGTGTGACAAAACGGATAGATCTTATAAAGACGTAGCTTTGAAGAATAACATCTGCACATCAATCGCACTAGGTTTTATATGATATCCAATTGTGCAGAAGTCATTCTCATTTATCTTTAGAACTGTACTGGATCATTACCTCTCATTTCTCGAAGTAAATTATAAAAGTCTTCTTGGTAAATCCTTCTTTAACTCAGGGGATGAACCCAACATCTCCGAGACGAATGTTTTCTATTCAAATATAGTATACCGAGTAAATTGGCTACTGTTGTTTGAAGGCACATGAATGTTACTTCATGATTAGGAACCATTTTAAATCATGTAATTTATGATTAGTTACAATTATATTTATGTTTTTCCATTGTGAATGCTTTTCTACGTTTATGGTTTCAACATACGTTTGCACCTTCCGTTAACGTTTGCGATTACATTGTGAATGGCTCTTAACAGGGGTCGAACTACAAGTTAGTGCAGTTTTTTTCTTCTTTCTAATGCAGTGAGGGATAAAACACGGTACATTTCAGCTTCAGGATGCCTTTGTGCGTCTAATATCGCGCAATTTGTACCATTTCTTCGAATTCTTATATGACTTTTGCAGCAGGTGATGCTTTCTCCTTGATTACACAGTTTAAACATTGTTTTAACAAATTTCGAATACTTTAGATTTCTGTGTTATCTTGTCTCCCCTTTTTTAACTTGCGAACGTTTATCTTTTAAGTCCTCAAAACCGTAGAAATTAGTGAGTGTTGTGATTTCGTTTTTTTAACCTTAAGCTGAAATGCAGTTGTTTATCTTTCTTTTTTTTTTTTCTTTACAACTAAGTTTCTTCAAAGATTTTTATTTTTATTTAGTGTAGTGAGGATTTCTATATCTTGGACGGAAAGGACGGCGGTTCGACCCTACAATGTATTGGTTGTGTCAAAAACTTTAAGGGTTTATTTTTAACTTCAATTACCTGGATAAGGATTCTCCAATCGGGTGATATAAGGCTCCATGGAGCCACTGAAGGCAGAGATGATCAACTTACAACTTTCCTGTCTCAGGATACAAACCAGTCCTCCTTTCGTACCACATTTCCAGAATTCATCGTTAATTATCCAGTTTAACATTCCCGTTACCAACCATTTTTGAGGGATATGTTTCTGAAACAAAATTCCAGGCGCTGGAGTCTCCGAAGGATTGGTGTAACCTCCGGTTGGCACCATTTGCCGATATATTCTAAGCACATGCAGTCTTGAGAGGCGAGACTGAGGAAAGCTTCGATAATACTTTAATAAACGTGATCTAGTATTTTACACCATTTCTCTATCATACACAATTTCAATTATCAATTATCTGCAGTTAGAATTTGGATTGTCGTCCATAACGACAATGAATGGAGTCGCGAAGATCTGTAGCTCACTTTTAGGGCAGCAAATAAGAAGTTCGAAATCATCACATTCACAGACTTTCTCTCACTCACTCATTAAGTGAGGGAAGTGGGATGCACTCTCTGTGGAGAATTTAATGACTCCATAATTGCTAATCTGACCAAAGATTCTTCAAAGTTTTCGGTCATTAGTCTACTGTTATGTTGATTATTTTTCTTTCCACAAATTTCCGCCTCTCTATTTCACTTCACAATCATTTAATGCAGTCTTTAAAGGACTGGGAGTGACACGAAAGGCGTATAGTGGTTTCACCTTTCTGTAAATGCTGTTGTCAGCGTAAAGGCGGCACTGTGGTTGCCAGTCCCCACCGCGGGGATTTTATGGGAATTCATGAGGCTGGTAGCTGCATGAAGAAAACTAGCTAACAAACTTCAATATACGATAAAAATCCTTCGCTGGTTCATGCCCCTAGTACTGGTTCCGGCATATCCGCTGAGTGCTCCTATCTCCTCTATCCCTTTCTCGCTCCCAGGTTCTGATATACAATAGCCTGAATATAGGTTCAATCCTGTAGTGTGGAAACACCTTTACCCTCATCTATAGAGTCGCAAATGTAAACAGAGACTTAGAGTAAACAACACTCATTGTGGAAAAATTGTGGTTTTATTGAGTAACTGATTGTCTATATTCCTTGTCAAAGAGAGCGTGTGAACAATTAATCAGAAACTATCACAATTTTGATGCTAAAACAGATATTTATCGGAAACAGAGGAAGAAGTGAACTCTATTTTTTAAAGAGATAGGAAGGAATGGCTTTGTTTGGCGTTTGTTGGCAATATTTTCAACTAGTGACAATCGAGTTCTAGCAAAATACGGGAAGATTATTTCAGAAGATGGAACATACAACTCAAGGATTTTTGAACAACTGTTCACCCTATATATTTGCCACTTATTATCATAGTGTCTATTGTCTATTGGAGAATAAATAACTGCGACATATGTCCTCCTATATTATATACGAGTTCCTTTCCCAACAATGGTGTGAAAGACTGATTGGCTCCACCAAACGGTGCCTACAATAAGTACTTATATAAACTCGAGGGTATCTACCAGGACAAATCCTTACAGAGCGAAGAATGACCCCCTCTGACGACCAGGGAGTTACCGAGCTGTCCCAAAAGGGCGTTGGGCGCCTCCATGGGGCTTTCCATAGGGCAAGACCTAGAGACTAACAATCCCCCATCTGGTCCTGTGGACTCAAGACGGGATGGAAGTGGATACGCCACTTACGCGCGCCAACTCCAAAATGGGAAGGCTACCGATATGGCCTCGGTGGGACCGCCTAGTGACCCATAGCTATGCTGGCTAGTACGCGGGAATATAATGGCTTCCCTCAACCCCGTCCGGAGACGTACCCGATCTCCCACGGGTATCGGGAACCCCTTCGAGTTCAACCCAATCCGAACAACTCCCAATCAGGGAGGGGCTCGAATGTTCGGCCCGAGGTTCCTCTAGTAACGTCAGAGGTACCACGAGTGCTAAGGGTCCGAAAAAATAAGTACTTGGACGTTCCGCTATTGACGATGAAGGACTACGGACTATTTTAGTTGGCTTAGAAGCCGCATTAAACACAGATCCCTGGCGCAAGACAACGATAATGGTGACGTATTGACTCCAGCACACTTCTTTGTTGGTGATTAACTCACCACGATACCCACCGGACCAGAACCACCAAGGAATGGTTTTCGTACGAGCCTTTAGATTACGCCAACAAATAGCTGATCATTTCTGCAAACGTTTGAATAAGGAGCACCTGCTGTTGTTATTACGGAATTTCTACGAAGTTCGTCAGCCTCGAGACCATGGTACAAAAATTAGAGTTGGTGACGTAGTTCTACTACAAGAGGACACATGCTCAAGGCACATATGGAAGAGAGCATATTGTGTGGAAGAGTTACGAGAAGGACGTGATGGACGGATTATAACCGATAATCTTCGCACCTCGGACGGAAACCACCTTATACGCCCTGTTCAGCTGTTCATCCCTCTCGAGATAGACCAGGGTGGAGAGAATGTTGGAGAATAAATAACTCCGACATCTGTCGTCTTACTATATATATATTCTATGTTTAAGCAATGTAACGACTTTTGTTATGTAATATTGTGTGGAATAAAGTTAGTTACCAAACACGTTCACGAGTTCCTTTCCCAACAGTACCTGTTGTAACATAACAAAGTATGTGGAAACCGATGAATTATCGTACTCTTCGTGCAATTATCAATTTTCCCCAATCGATTAAATTGATACTTTAAGGTGGCTGAAAAGTTCTGTTAAGATTCAGTGCTGCCAATTTCATTTTAGACAGAGCTGGTAGCCGGAACTTCAGTGCTAAGATTGGCGGACTTTCATAGGAGGAAATGGGTCAGTGGTTCATTTTGTTTATTTTTATTTTTTGAGGTTGTAGTTGGTTAGAATGGTCTTATTTTACACTGACAGAAGCATTTCCTGATCTGATCTGTGTTTCATGTGCACATAATCAGCGGTAGTTTTCCACTACATTCTTGAAACGTATGTAACACGAGGAAGAATTTCTTTCTTTCTGAACTTTGGGCTTTTATGAATTTACATAGCAACTCTACATAACTTTAATGGAACTGAAGGTTTCCAAATACCTCTTAAGGAGAATTTTTATCATACTCTAGCCCGTAAATTCAAATAGCCACTGATGTGCTAATGAAATTCCAAGCTGAAACATTCTTGTTATGCAAACATTCTTGTTATAAGCAGAAAACTAAACATTTAGGCATTAAATTATGATAGATGAAAGCAAAATTAAATGAGAAACAACAGATTGAGAGAACAGAGGACATTAGAATCTCAAATAAGGCTGTAAATTATGTATATAGAAGCATAAACTAAGCTAGTTGGCTGCGCAGTGGTGTTGAAGTGCCAGGTTCTATTCCAGTCTATAAATGGGTGATTTTCTTTGGTCGCTAGGCAAATGCTGCGCTGTTTCTCATGTACCACGATTTCTTTTCTCCCCCATTCCCCAATCACTCCGTTTCGTTCTTAATTTTTAGGTGTGTTGGTGTGCGGAAAAATGGCGTGGATGCCAGCTCAAAAAGAAAGCGTACTGTTCGAGAATACAAAAGAGCTACTTGGTCGATATGTCATCGCATTCTCTAGGCACCTCCAGCAGTAGAACAAGTCTTCGATCCTGGAACATTTAGAGATTCTATACCCCTCTGGGATCTGTAAGTCTAGGGCCTGCATCCTTCATAGGTAGCAGCTATGTAGCTCGCAGTGCGTGTGTCCCTCTCGTTTTTTTTTTTTTGTTTTTTTTAAGTAATTTTGAGGAACCTATAAACACTCTGGTGTACCGGAATTTCGTTCACCTGCTGACATAGAGCTCGACATTACACTTTTTTTTCAGTATATTTAAAAGCCATCAGTCAGAGCCGGGTGTCCATTTCAGTTTTTTTTTTTTTTTTAATTTACGTCCTCCAACGGTGTCATATCGTGAAATGAATGAAACGATGCTCAAATGAGCCTAGAGTCTATGTAGTTTGAGTTACATTGAGAGAGACATTCATCTTTCAGGATAAGGGAAAATCCTGGAATGAAAAGAACGTCCTCCAACGTTAAGTCATATCGGACGATAAATGAAATGGGTGAAATGCTGCTCAAATGAGCCCAGGGTCCATAGTGCTTAGAGTTACCCGACATTCGTCTTTCAGGATAAGGGAAAACCCTGGAAAAAAACTCATCCAGGTAACTCACCCTGACCGAGATTCGAACTCGGGATCTCTTGAACGTGAGGCAGACACGCTACGACCACGCTACCGAGGCGGGCATGTAACATGTGAGACTTGCTTTCGGGAGATCACGGGTTCCATTCATGTTGCGAATTCACCGTTGCCGCTGGAAACGAGGCGAATACTTGCAAGATTATATGACACCGTGAATGTACCTTTGCCCCGTTTCTTTGTGTTTCATGGTCAACAGATCAGGCGGGTGGACGGTGAGCAAGCCGTATGGCGGTGCAGTTTGACTCCGTGGAATTTCTGCTCTGACATTCGGTGTGTGACAAGCCCTCAGAGAATTCTCTCTGAGGGATGAAAGTTGCGCCTATGGGAGAAGGGATTTTGCCGGCATTAGGATGCAATATTCGGAGATGTTTGAGGCCTTCCCTATATCCAAGTCTGCCATCCTCGTTAGAGCGTTCCCTGTGATCTTTGCTTTAAGCCTTCCTCCAGAAGTTCTTAGGTGGTGAAATCCACCTCATTTTCTAATAACCATACTCGGTGACCATTTAAATCAGCCAAAATTTGGTTTCCTTTACACCTTCGTCTTTATAAGTGTATAGACTAATAGATACTGTTAAGTTTATTCCCATTGGTTAACGTATCTAAATCAAAGGATGTCAAAACAAAATTTTTAGCATAAACCTAGAGAAAATCAACAACTGAGTAGATATAAAATATGTGGACCGAGGTAGCAGCTCAGCTGTTAACGCTTGAAACTCTCATTAGCGAGACGACCAAGCAAACTAATCAAAGGTTTTCTGCGATTTTCCTTGCTCAGTAGCCGAATTCTGGGTTCGTTACTTTCCTTTCCTCGTCTTCCCTCCCTCCATTTCATTTCACCATCATTTAATACGGTCTTTCAGGCCAGGAAGCGTCGTCGAAGGGCGAGTGTGGCGCAGTTATGAGGTGGAATTTCCGCTTTGTAACTGTTGTTCTCTGTGTAAGACGGAGCGCGGTGTCGAAACCCATGAGGCTGAACGTAGCACGAAGAAACCTGGCACCGAGATGAAAAATATTTACCCGATCCTGATACATCACTGGTTGCATTCTCTCCTGCCTCTCTCCTAAAGTCTACAGATACAACCGCCTACCTATTGGACCAGGATAAGGGGAGTACGAAGTGATCTTGGAACCCTTGATCCTTGACCTAAGTGATAAAACAGGAAGAACTAGGTGAGAGGAAGCTTATGAAGTGCTTCTTAAGGAGCAGAAACAATAAAAAATAAAAAATAAAACACTACAACAAGGAAAACAGAAGCTCATCTGGTTTTAAGAATCCATATGGAAAGAAGGCATGGCAATTGTTTTGACTAATAGAAAATTAGTAGAAGATTCGTAATTTCGATGAAGCAACATATGGGAAGAAAAGTTACGCTTAATGACGATGCAGTGTTCTTTTGTAGCGCACCTGGTGTTTATTTTTTCATCATTACTGTCCTGTATAATATCGAACTGCTAACCTGGGAACATTACACGGCCCTTATACGGACATAATGTCGGAGTAATTTTCCTCTGCCCTCGCCCTGGACAATATTCGGAGGATGGGGAGTCCTCCTGCAATATTTGAGCCGGCGGCCGACTCGCTCGCAATATACAGAGAACCGATTTTCCCAGTGGCGGATTTAAAGTAAAACTACATATATAGGGCTTTTAGCCCGTAGTTAATCAACATTTTCTGCGTAAAGCAATTTAATTAAATCTATTTTATAGCACTGTAAAACTATGTTTGAATTATAGTAAGTAAATCATTAAAGCTATGTGTAAAGGAAAATACAAAAATTAGACTTCTTCTGGTTCCTTTGACTATTTCATCGTATTCTCCGATCACGAAACATACAGTTCCCATAGTTTTGTGTCCACCTCGGTAGCTTAGATGGTAGCGTGTCTGCCTCACGTACAAGAGGTCCCAAGTCCGAATCTCGGTTAGGATGATTTACCTGGATAAGGTTTTCTCCGGGGTTTTCCCTTATCCTGAAAAACGAATGTCGGGTAGCTCTAAGCTCCATGAACCCCGGACTCATTTGAGCATCATTTCACCCATTTCATGCATTGTCCGATATGTCTTAACGTCGGAGAACGTAAATTACAAAATAAATAAATAACACATAGTTTTGTGACGATCTGTGTTAAACCGTTGTTAAGATATCATTTTTATATTCATAAATATTTACTTTTCTGGTAATATGAAATGCTCCCTGGACCGTATGGTTTATCACGTCGCTTCCAAATTGGTGAGAAGGTATTACTCAATTACTTCAGGAAGGAGATCATTTTGTATACAAGTTATTATGGTTTTCAACGCTTTCGGAAGTTATGCGAACTGATCATTGTCAACAGAACTGCTTAATATTTTTAAATCCCTAGTCACTGAAGTTCTTCTAAATATCTCAGGCTAATAAGTTATAAACTCTAGTTCGTTTACAATATTGAAAGGTTGACTAAAATAATTCAGAAAAGTGGACTTTCATACCTGATAAGGTATATACCCAAATATTACAGGCCAAATTAAGTAGCCATATTTGGCTTTAAAATCATTTATTATTAAAAAAATTAATTAAGTAGCATGACAGTACATGCACTATACAATTATAACAAAATTCAAAAATCAAATAACCGAAAATGTATACCTTTTTACCTATTTTAACACATTTTTAATAAAGCTTAATTTTGTCTGTTACCACTTTTGAGGGGTGTACAGATTGTACTTGAAGCTTATTTGTCTCTTGCTACTGTATTTAAGGTAATCGAGCAATGAACAGATAACTCATACCGACTAGATAAACCCATGTTACTTAAGCCTGAAAGGTTTTACAGTATGTTTGTATTATAATGTCTCTTTTTATTCTATATTTGGCTCAATATTCTTTAGTTTATGAGGATTTCAACTGAAGAACAACAAATGAAATCGAAGAAAACATAATTAGAGAAATCAAAAGGGTAGCAAAAGGGTGTTGAAATGCAGCATGAAAATATTGTTCGAGCTTTTAAAAGCAGTTAGAATAAGGTAATCGATTTTTCGAAGTATTTTCGTTTGACTTTTTATTTCGTTCGGGAAATTCCAAAAATGTTTATATAAAAATCCCAAATGATCTTTCTTCATCTCCAAGCATGTGTCTAAAATGTTATATTTTGAAATGCAATATGTATCTGTAAAAGCTGAACACTTCAAACACATGCGCGTCACGCACTGTACCCAATACAAATATATGTTACTACCAAAGTAACTCTGGCAGTGAACTAACCATCTCTTGCTGATGAACAGGAGGAAGACTATATGTAAGTTTTCAAATGGTTATAAGTAGAAGTATTATAGGATAATTTTTGTAATAGTGTTACCGAAAAGTGCAAAATTTAAGACAAAATACATTAAGAAGTAATGATTTAAGACGAAATTAATATTATGTTTACACTTGATCTTGATAAACACTTTGCACAATAGTAGTGAAAGAGGAACTACAATATAGCCGTCATTCTAAAAAATAAAAATATTTTCAAGTTTGGCACTAACACGCAATTCACATGAGCAACATAAAATGTTAATAGATCAGTTTTATCTAAGTTGTTGTGAAAGGAGAAGGCCCCCACATTTTACAACACGCAATTCACCTGAAATGTATATCCGGTTCCGGAAAAAAGTTCTGTTTATTGTTCAAAAGCTCTATTATTGGCATACTGCAGAAGTTCGTAATTTTCGTTGTTTATGTCATGTTCGTAAAACGACGTACTAAACTGCTTTACGTAGCACTTCTCTGTTTTTTCCAGGTTTGCTACAATAATCTCAGATGGGGAGCATTTTTCCATACCAGGGATATCTGGATGGTGAAGAGGTCTTCTCTGCACATAGGTAATTGAGAGCTATTTCTTAAGTAAGTATAAGATACATAGATTTTGACACTTATTATAAAATCTAATTTAATAAATGATAGTTGCCCTATCAGTTGGGCACCTTATTTCTAAGAGCCCATTATAAATCCACTTCTCTGCAAAGTGCTATTGTAGTCATCTAATGTAAACATTAAAATAATTTGAGTTTTTATTTATGGGCGCTCTTTAACCACTGCTGTGGTTCTCACGCCCCCCACTCTATACCTATAGTGCGCTATGGATCGCTTAATTTTGCTCAGATGTCTCTTCACCCGTAAATATGATATTACTATGAAGCATGACTTAGTCATGAACTGGATAAACAATGCGAGCTGGTGTAAGACATCTTCAACCTTAGCGCATTTAAAAATGTCGTGGAGGTTTAGCGATACATAGTGATTTTACAAAACATATGTATGAGAATTACTCATAGTCTCATATTATTACAATTAAAAAGTACAACCAGACTACCTCGCTATGTGGCACAATAAACAAAACAAAAACAAGGAAACTAAGGTAGCTCTAACTCTAAATGGTAAATGCTCTATCTTGTCAATATTAAATGTATTGATATGGTGACCATTTTCTAACATTACTATTTGATGTAATTAATCTTTCAAGGTATATTTTGCAACATTTACTTTTATGTATGGAAAAATGTTTACCGTAGGGGAGGAATGATTTTTTCATATGAAATTCTATTAAAATAGTGTTTTAAATTTAAAAACTAATTAAAGGACAGGCTTCTTTAAAATAAGCTTTTTACTACAAACATTCTGCTAAGAATTCGCCATTTTGTATCAGAATAATAGGACTTTATTATTGAAATATTTGTTTTAAGAAATTGCTATTAAATGTGAAACTGGAACATTAAAGCACATTTCCGCTTTAACTGTCATAATCTTACAGGCTCACTGTCCTCTGTTTATTATGTTTGGTTTTGTTAATAAACGCAGTAAAACTTCTTGAATTATGTGCTTAAAACTCATGCTGTATTGTTCCATCGATAGGATCCGCAAACTTGAACTAGAATATTTGCTCTTCTAAAACGATTTTGAGCCATATTGTGTGTAAGTTCCATTTTCTTCTATGAATAAGCGCATAGTTACTTAACTTGACTAAACCGCTTTCCTTGATGTTTTCTGTAAGGTTTTGCTTAATTTTAAAACTAATTTTTTACATCTGTTCGCGTCATTATTTGATCTGTTGTTGAATTGTCTAATGGTTCTGCCTTAGTAAAATTAGCTTGCTGACCTAGATTTGAGAAAGTTGTCAGACTTGTACGTAATAATACCCTCTGTCCAAAAGTCTGGTTACTTTCGTGGCATTAACTTCCCATTTTAACATAGCTAAATAATATCAAAAAACAAGACTCATACAATCTTTATAAATAAACAGGACACAGTTAAGTGCTGAAGCAATGAAACAACACAGCAATGATGGCGTGGCATGGTCTAATGGATCAGCAGTTCGGCCTTATTACGCAATGAGCCATTAACGGGTTATTTAGTGTAAATCTCGCAAATATTGACATTTGTATTTAATGACTTTAAAAATATTAAGGGAGCATAAATTTAAAATTTTTCTAACTATTTATATAATAAAAACTATCATTTTGTACAATACAGCCTACAAATCAACGATAAAAAGGTGATTTTTGTTTCGAAAGTTGAGGTTTTTAAAACCATTTTTGCGAGAAAAGTTACGTTTCAACGTGTTTCAAACATGCACTTTTCTTAAACTTCATTTACAGTTAGTCACCTAGGTTTACAAAAGATAAGCAATTACATCTGTCATATGATTTTTTTTCGAAAAAAAGTTAAATTAATTTTTAAATCCGTATGAATATTCGTAACCGCAGACATTTCCAATCACAGAATTTAAAATGTATTTTATTTTGTATTAAGGCTACTAAAATACAATTACATGCATTATAATCAGGTAAATGACAGAATTTTAAAGAGTTGTATGGCTAGTCGTAATACTTGTTAATTTTTTTATTATTTATTTTGAACATTTTAAGTTAACATCGTTTAGCCGAGTACCTCATATAACGCGATAGGCAGTGAGGGGCAACTAAAATCTATAGACCTTCATATCACCGATTTCATTCATCGTCCGATATGACTAACCGGTTAAATGACGTTACTTAGAAAATTGAGAGAGAGAGATAGAGAGAGAGAGAAAGAGAGAGAGTTCGACAAAGGTATGAAATGAATGTGCAAGTGAGCACTGGGATTTGAAGCACTAATGAGACAATAGTTAATTGTTCTACCTAAAATACGTGATCACTGAAAAAAAGCTCATTTATACTCCTTTTTTCTACGTGTAAACTTTTCCAGTAGTTACTGAGGAAACAAAAGGTTATGTTTGCTGTTGTGTGCATAATTAAGAACAGCGTTTTAGGACACGAAGTATTCTGTAAACTGAATGCGATTGAAAGTATGGATGGCAAGGATATTATGGAAGAATAATTCACAATGTACTTCTGCCACAGCAATTCTACTAACGTGGAGTGTCACTTTTAAGCACAATAAAGACAACAAAAAGCGATCCGTGCTGGGCTTGAACCCACGACCTTGGAATATGAGACCAGTACCTCACGAAATGAGTCACCCAGACCAATACAGCTGATAAGGTACAGAGGCCGACATAAGTATTTGAACACAAACACATTTATTACTTATATTATTTTAAACCTAAGCAAAGTAAGGTTACGTAAATACAACTGGTACAAAATAAACTTGAGTCTTCCATTAAACATATAAACTCATAAACAGCAACTGAAAGTAATTTGCACTACAAGGAGAAATAAAACGGTTACTTTACATCTGGACATAAGTATTCGAACAGAGAGCACCTAGCATTTAGTTATCATCCCCTTTGTTTGAATTACTGCTGAAAATTGTTTGAGCAAGATGGTCCTTGCTTCTTATGTGATGCTTCCTCACACGCTTCTCGAGATCCTTCCAGATGTTCTCTATAGGATTTAAATCTGGAGATTGGAGCTGTGTCTTCAAAGTATGAAGAGTGTTGTACACGATCCAAAGCCTTACAATTTCAGCAGTATGCTTCGGATCATTGTCCTGCTGGACGTAATAATCATGCCCTAATCCCAGCTTCTCTGCACACTTTTTAAGACTGTTTCCAAGAATCCTCTTGTATTCAAACTTGTCCATGTGATCCCATCTTTGAACACTAGTTCCCTAAAGCCAGATGAAGCTATACAGCCCCATAACATCACACTACTGCCACCATGTTTCACTGTAGCTACCATGTTCTTAGCTTCCCATTCTTCATATGGCAGTCTCCACACTTTTTATACGTCCATCACTCTTGTGTAAGAAGAATTCGCTCTATTCGATCAGAGAACCTTATCCCAGAATTATGTTGGTTTCAACACATACTGTTTAGGATATTCTATACGCTTTTTCTTATTCACCTTATTAACATATGATTTCTTCCTAGGAACGCGGGCATTGCACCCAGTAAAATTTACAACCCGTTCAACTGTTCTGGTGTGAACCACAGTGCCAGAATATTGTTCAAGGCATCCTCTAATCTCAGATGCAGTGACTCTCGGATTCTGCTTCACCATTTTTATTATTTTCCTTCTATCTCTGGTGGTGAGTTTAGAAGGAGCGCCATTTCTAGGTTTATTTACAACAGTATTTGTCTATTTGAAGCGTTGAATTATGCAGAACACTATAGTTTTGCTTCTGTTAATGGCTTTGTCAATTTCAGAGAAGATTTGTCTTGTTTGTAGATATTTATCACGATATTCCTCTCTGCCACCGTTGTCTCCTTAGCTTTACGTCCCATATTACCTGTGAGTTCACAATCGGCTGAATAACTTTGAGCATACTGTCTCGAGACATAGCATAAACACAACTGCTATGTGGTAGGGGCGTGTAGGGCACGTCCAACCACCTTTCTCTCTGTTCAATTGGGTATGTTCAAATACTTATGTCCTCCAATAAGAGGGACAATAGAATAAATACAGTACAGATTGTGTAATAAATATATGCAAAGTGATATTTTAAATATTGTTTCCGAGACACAAAAGGTTAACGTTTACATGTTTAACAATTCAACGCTGCCAAATAAATATTACAGTATTTGTGTACGTGTATATGTACGTGCAATGTTACATGTTATTTGGAATACTTCAGTCGGCCTCTGTACGTGTGCACCAGCACGCTTGAAGGCATATACTGCATGTATTTGATTCATAAGGAAATTACTCATAACAATGCGTATAAAGTGAGCACAATTGAAGATTTGTTATAGTCGCCCTGCTGGAACGGTTACCATGGATAACGCACTGATTATTCTTGCAAGAAAGAGAGCAGTACTGACGCGCCTCCCGTTCGTGTGCTAAGCACCAATGCACCCATTACTTCAGCCAATGGTATTCGCAGGAATCACAAATACAGATATATGTTTACTCCATGTGGAGTAATCAGTGCGTTATCTGAGAGGTATCTATTACCAAAGACAAATCCATGGTAACAGGGCGACTATACCGACTGTCATGTTCGTAGTATCACACACTAGAGGAGTAGAGTGGTAGGTTTAATACTTCATAGCATCAGAATTAAAAGGAGTAGAGTTGTAGATTCAACTGCCTTAAATTATGTAACAGTCGCCACTACCTATATTCATTATTATTTTCTTCCAAAGTATACCTCTCCCATTTACCACTTCCTCCAGTGAACCTCTTAACTTCATGTCCAGTTCTCTATCGTATACCTCTTCCTAATCTTTTTCAGCACTTGTTTTCTTGCACTGTCCAGTATTTTGAAAACATTTACATTATTGTTTTGTTTGTACGTTTCATATGGTGTATTATTCTATATATCCACATTTCATGCAATTTTCCTAACTTTCTCACGACTTTGTAATTCCAAACTAATAATATCTGATCACACCCCACACAAAGTACCTCACTAATCTGTTTTCATTTTTATTTAAACAAGCTTAGGTATATTATAACATGCTCCGTTAAACACAGATGTTTATTCAAATTTTGAAGTGTTTCTTTTTTTCATTATAATCATTATTGTTGTTATCTGGATATTTAGCTTCACTTTGAGTTTATTCTGCTTATTCAATGCTGAATTTTCTTCTTCAATTTTAATGAGTATAATTTTGCACAAACCCTATGGCATACATTACACGTCTGGTAAGGAAGCGGATTTCTTTGTATCCGCCACTGCCCTTGGTCTATCCTCTCGCAGACATTACCGCCCTACTCTCTCCGTTATGGACTATTTTTATTGGGTCGTTGGGACCAGGGTCCTCGCGGAGTTTTAAAACTGCACCCCCTCTTTCTGTCGTTTTAATGCGACTTGCCATTATTGCGCAGTGAATCTTTTCCTAACTAAACTCTCGCAAGCATCCAAATAATGGTTATTGCATCCCGTTTTATATAAAACCCGGAGCTCCATTGTAGCCAGCATCCAGCGTCAGATAAAGCAGGATTTATGCCGTGCAGTGGACGACTTCAGTTTTAAAAGGTAGCGCTCTTCTCCAACGTTCTCCCTTCATCCTTTCTCTCCCTAGCCAGCGAAAGATTTTATGGAACCCTCTCAGGTGTGATTGCATTGAATAGAGCAGAAAACACCCACCCAACCGTCTTGTCTCTATATGGCTTCTTGGTCTTACAGCGGAAGAACTTACCTGCGGCTTATCTCAGGACTGTTGTCCTTCCTTTCTTTATGAATTACACTGATGCAAACTTTAATTAGAAGAAATAATAATCCTGTAATTGCTAATAATGAAGGAGAAGAACTTCAAAGCCATTATGTTGAATGACCAGGCTGTTAAACTTAGAATGGTGTGAGCTGCAATTCTAGTGCCTATGGCTAATACGAATGAAGCGGTATGATATGTGGCATCAGCTGTATGAGCAAACGAATAGTGGAAGTGTCAAAGAAACTGACATTTTTAGTGCAGGGCATCCTTCATCTAAATATAGCAAGCGTACATTTTTAATGCCTACCGAAGGAGTTAATTTCATGCAGAGAATCGTTAATAATTTAAAACTGGGTTTCTTCTTTAATGCATTCAGCATCAAATGAGAGCAAAACGAAAGAAAAGGAGGACATTCATTCCATTTCAGAGCGCTACCTTACCTCGTGATTTGTTTTTATGCCACTTGGCTACGACAGATCGAGAAGATATTCGGTGGCCGTGGCGGCCACTCTAGTATTCGTGTGAGTGTTTTTATACTTTCTCCATATCAGCAGGCAAATGGTGTGGTGGTTTCCCTGTTGAACAAAATTTCCTTTCGATAATTTCCTTCCATATGTTTTGTAATTGTATAACCACGCAACTGTGGCTCATACACTGTGGTAGGACGGAATTTGCGCTTTGGAAAGATTTTTCTCTGGTGTTTGGTGGGACTACTGAAGCACCCTCTTTTCCTAGGAGGTGCCTCTCTGCATTCAGCCCCCCCCCCCCCTGTTATACTACCTAACATTGAGCTAACTGGTGTCAGGATTCGTGCAGTGCTTGAATCTTTAGTTCTTTGCTAGTGTACATCGTATCTGGTAGCCCTAAGCATACATTGGAAGTATAAAGGAGCGTGCTCCAAATACTGAAGCTCCTACAGCTGTCTTCTTCTAACTCCTAGGATTAGGATTACTATGGAGGCGATTCGGGACTGCGACCAGTCATGATCTATTGTACCTATGTGCCCAAGTGGGGCATTCCCGGAAGGCGAGAAGAGACAGAGGAACCAAGACAGTGCAGACTTCGATGGAAACCTTCCCCGGTAGACCAGGACAGCGGATATTCTGCCTACTGTGCTTCGGAAGCGGTCCCAACAGCCGGTTCGAAGACCGGCAACCGACCTACCAGAGGAGGAAGTGGTTCACTGAAAGCATATCATCCTGCCATGCACCGCCTAGACACCCACCGACACTTCTACCCTGAAAGAGACCACCATATGAGAGATTATGTGAAATGGAGGGATAGGAAATTTGGGGGATTTAATTAACCTATTCAGTATTTGCGGATACAGGGTGACGTGTTCAACATTGATGCACATGGAGGAAATCGAAGGATGAAAAGGGTTAGCATCAAGGCATACGTTGCACATAATGGTTCTCTATTATTTAATAACTGGAATTTCAAATATAAAGAGAGTGAGGGGCGGAAGGTCCAACCACAATGACGTAGAAGCTTTGTTTCGTCAAAAGTCTGATATTGCTTCAGTTTAAAATCCACCATTAATTTGCATCTTTCTTTGACTGAATGAGTTGAAAATATTTTCATTGATTGTTTAACGAATCATCACTATACCTATTTTAGCGAACACATACCACCACACTTAAAGAATCACAATCCTGAGTTTAGTATACTTTTGTCTACCCATTGAACCCCCTATAACATGTAACTAATCTTACAGGCGTGCCATAACCGTTTATGATGTACTACCGCTAGAAGCAGACAGCGATTTTCGATCAGGCTGTATGTAACTTGACACATGCGCTCCGGATTACGCCACCAGCAATCCTAAACTGGAATTATCGTAATTTTATTTAGGAGTAATATTTAATCTTATTCTCCTATAGCTAGTACTCCATTACACCGATTGATTCAAACCGTCACGAGACAATCTTAAAATAACTAACGGGAAGGTAGAGACTGAAACTGATAAGATCTGATTATGATGACTTTTATTCACCATGACGGAACATAATGTGAAACAAAACATTTCACTAAATGTAACGGAAATGGCTTTTGATTTACTAGCTACTGCTTCACGCCGATTGGTATGATTTCAAAAACAAAAGGAAGGAAGAGTTACGTCGTTAAGTTACGTCGTGTCGCATTATGTTAAGCAACCTTAATAGATCCATTTAATACGATACGTTGGGCTCTCACCTTAAATTTCATTAAGTTTATTTTCAAATCTGATTAAATCCAAATAACACATTGTTTTACTTTTACGTTAGATCAAATTTAGACGAGTAACATTATGTTTAGTTACTTATACCAGCTGTATGTGATAAAAATAAATTCAATAAACTAACCTGCTGATATTTGATTTTCTCAACACTATGTTTTTATGTATTTTAATCATTTTAATTTTTATATGTTGTATTTTTTCCCTTTATACTTATTTCGGTACCTTCAATGTAAGCCCAGTTTAGAACTGAAGAACATGTTATAAAACACCTTAAGAAAAATGTACTATTCCATAAAAATAGAGCACAAGTTGCACAGAAATGAAGTTATAGTTTTTATATCTAATCCATAAAGGTGATTTTAGTTTTTGACTAATAAGAATTTTATAAATTTAGCAGGAAAAGCTGGTTCATGAATTATTTGCAGCTGTTGTTCGGAAGGTACTGGTTCCAAATTCCATTTCCAGTAAATTTGACTGCTTGTTGTTTAACTTCAGTGTCGTATACTGGAGGAAATTTCAGTAAATGGCACAGAATTTCAACCATAAACTAAAATAAATTAATAAATAGAATTTGCAGCAAAGTGACTATGCATTTGGCATCACAACGACAGAAAAGTTCGAGGATATCAAAATTCGCATAACCGATTAAATCAATTACTACAAAACATGTCACAGTAAAGGGACTACGAACTGATGCCATCTTCAGGATAGTATGATTATCTAGCTAAGTATACTTAAGAGCAGAAAAAGTGACCCATATAGGAACTGGTGGATTTAAGTTGGCACTGACAAGTTTAGTTACACCTTCTCCAGGAAACAACTTCCTACATCTCCTTTTTGTAGATAAATCTAGCCACTTGATTAGCAATTTGCATATGAAGGTAGGAAAGTAACACTCCCAACTAGTTATCCTCTAGCTATTTGGTTAACAATCTGCTTATATTATCCCACAATAATAGGTTTCAATTTACAGATTACGAAAGATTGTAGCCGTAAGAGTATACAATAGAAGAAACTTATTCAGCTAGCACCTACAGATTTAGCTTTCTTAATTCGGCGCACTTCAGACGTTATCATCATCGAAAAAGAGAGTCAGACTAAAATTTGAATGTAATAGCCGGGATTTGAACCATTATCTTCTGGTTGCCGTCCAGCCGCCCTAACCAA
Source organism: Mantis religiosa (assembly GCA_030765055.1). NCBI lineage: Eukaryota > Metazoa > Arthropoda > Insecta > Mantodea > Mantidae > Mantis > Mantis religiosa. The sequence continues at coordinate 86,290,184 of CM060951.1, forward strand.
CGTGCTGATTTGACATTAAATTCTCCAACTGACGCGTGTTTTTCCCGGTAAACCACTTAGGAGTTCTCATAAGCAAGTTGGAGAATTTAATGCCATATCGGCACGTGGGCCATAGTAGCTCAATAGTTAGAGCGGCTGGATGGCAACGAAAAGATCCGTGGTTCAAATCCTGGCTACGGCATTGAATTTTTCAGTCTATCTTTCCATACTTGAGCCTACACACGGCCAGTGTGAAAGAACAATTAGTTTCCATCATCATTATTGTTATTAATATTATCATCGTCGTCATCGTCATTAGTAGTAGTAGTAGTAGTAGTAGTAGTAGTAGTAGTAGTAGTAGTAGTAGTAGTAGTAGTAGTAGTAGTAGTAGTAGTAGTAGTAGTAGTAGTAGTAGTAGTAGCAGCAGTATTGTTGTTGCCTTCCTTCTTTACTTATCCAAGTAATAGACCATTATGAAATGAAATGAAATCTCTAATATTCTACTCTATGAACAAGGTCCTTCCACTTACACTGATATTGTTGTATTTCCGCTATTATGCGCTTTTATCCCAAATGTACCCTTAGTAACAACGTTTTAAGCTGATATGATTTTATTAAACCCAATATTCATTTCAAAACCTCAACATTGAAGCCTCCAGCCTCGATATCTGATTTCCATTTATCCATATTTCGCGTCCATATTTCAATATTTGTTTAGCTAATGCCTTTTATATTCATAATATTATTTCCTTTCTTATATTCTTATCAAAGCTTATGTTTATACATCCATTAAGGTTTTTTTATGTTTTTAAATATTGTCTGCAATATTTCTTTCCTTTTAATAACTAATATGTTGGGTCCCAGGTATATTGGCACTTGTTTACTTAATTTTTCTCTATGAGCATTTTCACTCAGAACTATCCTTCTCTCCGTGTAGCCATAGCTTCAGTTATTTCACTAAAATTTTTCTTACTATATCCTTTCCTCGTTATGGTTATTAATATTGTTAGTACAGACTTATGGCCAAGTTTAATGATACTTTCCTCATTATAGACTGAATATTTATGGCCAAAATTAATTGTTGAAATTCAGACACGTATTAGAACAATCTTGCTTACTTTTGCGACAGTGTGGTTAGCACGCTATTCTCCCGAGTGATTCCAATAGATGGAGGTTGCAAATTGCAAGTTTATTCGCCGTACTCTCAAGAGTTTGGAAGTACCAGAAAAGAGGGAGAAAGAAAATTGTTTTAATGTGTTGATTTACTATTTATAGAAACAATCTGACGTAATACGAACTCATTATTAACTCATTAGTGAAATACTGGATTTTGGATCTGCAACTATTCCAAAGACAAATCCACCGATCCGATTTGAGGTAGCATTCTTTAAGGTAGTTGCTTAGAAAATGTGTTTGATATAGAAATTATCTGCGTTCAGTATTTCAGAGACACTGTTAACTCATTTCTCACTTGCCTCCTGTCTGCGAGGTATTGTTTACACAAGCCAATTCTTACGCTTCCTTCGTTTCATTGTTCCGTATACCTATAGATCCTTAGCCAATCAGAGAGATGTGATAAAGTCTGGAAAAATATTTGTGATATATAAATGTAAAAAATAAGCTGAAGAAAAATCATAATCGTAAACACTACTTTTCAGCTCCGGATTGTGTGTTAAAACGCATGCTCCAATTTAATGCGTTCCTTTCCTTAGAATTAAGCAGCCAAGCTCTTAAGATATTCTAGATACTTCTTAAAAGACCTAAAATGAAATCACGATCGCTAATAAAATGTGAAACCTTGTGATCCCCTAATGAGACCAAAACAAATTAACAGTGTATTTAATCAGCAATAAGCTTAACAAAGCACAACACAATGCAGCCAAATCTCGTTACAATTTTATGAGATCAATACGGGAGGACATTTGTATGGCAGAAGCCGACACAAATCCAGTTTATATTTGATTGAAGTCATAGAGTGGTGCAAGGAGATTGGGGAGCTAATGCTTGTATATAACAGCGAGAGTAAGGGGTATCATGTAGGCTTACTGACACCCAAACAGCTGTATGCTGACGCATCCTGGATGATAGATGGTGTATTAACACCCGGCCTGATTGTCTTTAGTCGTGACTTTAGGGTGAGAGAAAGGGAGGGAGGATATGCTAATTCCTTTATTTTATGCGGTCAACTAGAGGTAGCCTTCACTATCGATTTTATTTAAATCTCCTTGCCGTTTCCAGAGCAATAGGCTGTTGCTCCTGCAGCCTTTTTAAAAGTAGACTTCCCAAATTGGGTATTACCATTCTATTCTCAGATGATGTTTAATGGGACATTGGCGAAGCTTAAATAACAACCTAAAGAAAAATATCAACAACAAAAACTTCAGTTCTTGATTCTTCTTGGGAAGATTTAATATAGCTACTCTTATCATTAGGCGAAACTGGGCCTATCACTTACGTGGCAAAGTTAGAAGGCGTATCGGGAAAAATTTCAAACACAGAGATGTTTACGTAAAGTTAACGCACATACACGGCGAGTCCAGTGTAAGTACACTCTGTTCAGATACAATCTTGTCTTCTGGACAGCAACGTGTCACACATCGGCATGCACGAGAAATCGTGTAACGTGATTGAATATTATAACAAGGAGAAACAAGAGTGAAATAAAATCATCGTTATTTGTATTCATATTTTCATTCAGATTCATCAATATTGAACTAATAAAAGATCCTATTTCATAATAATATCTAAAATTATATACATCGAAATGTGTATCCCTTCACATTGTGATGTATTTATGTTGTTTATGTTACGGCAATTGTTTATTTTATTTGTACAGATTGATCACGCTTCAGAAAATTAGACCATAGATTTCCTGAAATTAGTTCATAAGGAAAGCTTTCCATTAATGCCAGTTTTTAACTAGAGAGATAAAAGAAATGATAGTTATTTCTAAAAGGATGGATTACTGAAACAAGAAACTCGAGGTTGATAGTGACAATGAACGAGACATCTTTCAGTGACGGAACATTGCTGATGATATGTTTGACATTACGCCTTTGCAGTTGAGTAAATCATCTTTTTAGAAATTATTTACGTTGTACAGATTGATTGCACTAGAAAATTAGCTATATTGCCGTGCACATTCTATAATTGCAGTAGTCATTTAATAGAAAATGTATAGTTGGTTTACTCTTTCCTTTTTACCGTTATGGAAATTGCAGAAGATAGGGCTGTTTAGCCTCATTTTCTTCTTTGACAAATATTACAATAAATAATACATATTTAATGCGTTTTTAATCATTAGAGTTATTTTGTATGGTTATGCAACTGTATTGTGCATAATAATTGGCTAACCTTTCATGGCAGACACACGCATCTTCCAAGTGCCTTATTTGTGTTTCGTAACTTCCTGTACGCCAAATTACTAATATTTGACTCTGCTAATCGACCAGATAAGACCAGATAACAGACGATGGTGGCGCTGGCTACTGAAGGTCAATACAACTTAATGTTCTGTCCAGCATGCACTCAAGAGTTCCTATCATAGCTAAGCGTCACATTTTTTTCTTCCTTTTGAATGTTTAGACATCTTCAATTACTTTAGAAGTACTTATGATGCCATTTTTAACATTTTATTGCAAAACTTTACAGATTATATCCCCAACAGGAGCCTACTAAGCGATATTTGTTTCAAATTTCATGACATATGCATACAATCCCTAGGTAATTAAAAGTATATAAAAATACAGCAAAATATTAGACATAATTTTCTTGATAGATTAATACATTCATTTGAAATTATTCTAAATGATAAAATTCATTACATTAAAATTGTAAAGCACGCTTTGGGAAATTCCAGAAAAAGCAAACACTAATTAAATAGGACTCAGTGATTCAGAACAATCATAATTTATAAATCTCTTGATATAAGTATAAAACACAAACATTTCAAAATCGTCCTAAAATCGCAGGCGTGCACACATATAATTGAAACTCGAAAAATATCTGATGAGCTTCATTCTCATCATCGTGTCAATTCATTCTTCCAACATCTGTTCCTACAATAGCATATTGTTTTTTTTCTACTTATTAAATAAGGTTACACTAAATTGTAGCAAAAGGCAGGTTCTTAATCAGGTAGTCGCAGATAATCACTTTGTAATTCCATACTCCTTTCAGGACTACGAAAAGGAGGGAGAGAGTGAGTGAATGAGTGAGTGCGTGAGTGGGTGGGTGGGTGGGTGAGCGAATGAATGAATGAATGAGTGAGTGAGTGATTGAATGATTGATTGATTGAGTGAGTGAGTGAGTGAGTGAGTGAGTGAGTGAGTGAGTGAGTGAGAGAGGGAGGGTGGGAGGGAGGGAGGGTGGGAGTGAGGGTGGGAGGGAAGGAGAATTGAACTGAGATTCAACGCTTAAAAAATAAGAAAAATATATTTGAAAATTCAAACCATTAACAAGATGTATCCCATAAACGGTAAATACCTCCAATATTTTTGTTTAAATTGTGTGTTTCAAATAGATGCACATGTTTCGTATTTAGTCTATTTCTTGTAGTTTACCAGTAATACAAAATTGTATAAAATTCAGTTACACTGTAGAGAATTTCACAGCTCTCTACAAAAAATTCAAGGCATAGATTTTATTACCCCTTCAAGGCCTTAAAAATATTATGTTTTTACCAAAGTGGTGCAACCATTTAAAAAAACAACTAAATGCGTGTCGAAATTTGTTTTGGGCGAGATACAGAACCTTTAAAATATTGCTGAACTTTTAATACCAAGTTTGCGAGTAATCCAACGCTTCATTCTATTTCTTTCAATTATTATATTCTATTCAAAGATTCCATAGGAACATTTCACCCGTAACACAAGTTTTTAGGCCTCCTGGATTTAAAAAAAAAAAAAAAAAAAAAAAAAAAAAAAAACATTTTATCCTCTCTACTACGTATAGTAAATAGTGTAAGTATTGTGTCCCATCCAAAAGTTACAGACCAACATATCACCTGAAATACCTGCTTGGAGGTTACCTAAATACAAAACATGCATTCACAAATAAAACCCTGTGTGGGTCTGTGTGTATGTGTGTGTGTGTGTGTGTGTGTGTGTGTGTGTGTGTGTGTGTGTGTGTGTGTGTGTGTGTGTGTGTGAGTCTTTAAACAAATTAACCTAAAAACGAAAAGTTGGCTGAGTAGTATACTTGGTAGTTAAGCATCTTCCAAGATGGAACACGAGGATTTTCGTACAAATCCTCCCAGCTCATATTAACCTTCATATGAAACATCTTTAGAAATGTTTGATTTTCTCAATACTGGTTCTAAAAAATTTGGTTGAAGTATCACATGTTTAAGATATTTTCATGGAAAGTTGAATACATATTCTTGTTTTCTGGGAGTATTATCTCTTCATTCTGATTAAGTTTTGCATAACTGATAACAGTATCAAATAGTCAAAACCTTACTTACTACATCAACAACTTAGATCTAATTAAAGTACGCAATTTATGTCAAATATATTTTTATGGAGTGACGGATTTCCGAAAACATTCCTTGTTATTGATTTATATTTTCCAGTACCTGTACCTTCCTCAAATTGGAAATCGTTTTTCCATTTGATGCTCTGGACATATAAAGAGAACAGAATTTTAAACCAAGCAAATAGTGACCAGCTCACCTAAACCTCTGGCAATCTCATATTTGCACTGTGCCTATATAATAAGACCATTTACAGAAATGTATGTCTGGATGAGCATGACATAGATAGAGGTATAAGTATTTGTTAAGAGCTTTTGTAGAAGAATGAATAAGGAAATTAATGTGAGTGCACCCATGACAAGAAAACCACATGCCTTCCGTGTGCTTGTAAACAACATAGCTCAAAAATTAAAACTTGATGAAATACCGAACTCACCGAGCGGGATGGCTCAGGCGATTTCGTCTGGCCTGGCCGACCTATCTTAGTTTTTTTTTAAGCTATCGTGACTGGCCAGGCAAATTCTCTAATTAAAAGTAACCCAGGGTGCGACAGCCTATATAGGGCCAGGACCTGCTAAACCACCTGCTGGCGTCACGCCCACATATGTATGTTAGAGGTGGGCGATCATCCAACCGAAACGGGCAGGAAATGTGTTTAGCATCTCGGCACCCTCAGCCGAAATGTTGGCTTTCATGACCAGAGCCGCTTACCTATCCTAAGCTTCTCGATTTCCTCACAATGCTGAGTGGGCACCGGTCCTATACCCGGGACTTAAAATCTGCACCCAAAGGGTGGAATCGACTCCGGGCCGCTTTCCGTGGCAGAGAGCCAAGGCATGATGCCTTAGCCCACTATGCCAAGACGCAGCACGGGTGGGTTAATTACATCTCCGAATATTCTGTCCCTCCATTTCATCTTCATTGTCATTTCATATCATCTTTGTTGGTCTCTTACCCAGCACTGTGACAGGATGATATGCCCATGCGAACCACTTTCTCCTCTGGTAGGACAGTCTCTGGTCTCCGAGCCTGGTCTGGTGGGGCCAATTCCGGACCGCAGTCGGATGGGCTGCAGGTTGTACTGGCCTGCCGAAGAGTTTCCAATGGTAATGTATAGGGACACTGTCATTTAAATTGTCGTGTCTCCTTGAGTCGGCCGCCCTTTAGCTACTTTCGCCTCATCATTCCTCCCGGGGGTGCTCTTCTTGGGACGTAGGTACAATAGATCAAGATGGTCTCCGATAAGTGCAGGGAACGTGGTTTAGAGTATCCACCACGTTCCCTATACTTATTGCCTCTGGACTTTTACCTATGGGGAACACTAAATAATGTCGTTTGTGCACAAAAGCCACGCACATTGTATGAACTACGAGAATGTATCGTACATCCGTGTGCTAATATCCAAATGAACACGTTGCAGTCTTTAGGTACTTCGTGCTGCAGTTCGGCGACATCGTCTGTGTATGGATATTAATGATAACCATTTCGAACACTTACAGTGATATCTGTAAGTTGGACTTTAAGCTACAGTTCCACAAAAAACGAGACATTCCCGCCAATTAGTTTGTAAACAGTATATAGACTGTTTGGACCACTCTGTAGTAATACAATATTCAGTGGTAGCGGAATCTGGAGAACTGAAAGAATCAAGGTGGTGTAACAGCAATGGTAGTAAATTGTGTGGTTATTTTATGATATTATAACAAACACCAATCACGTGTGTGTCACATGGGTTAGAGACCGTACGGGTATATATGCAAATGAGAGTGGAGATGAAACTGCTAAACGTTACGCATTATCTCAAAAGGATTTCGGTTTTAAACAGTCTGCAATCCCATTTGTTAATAAAAAGAGCATTGAAAAAAGAAAATTTTGAAATGTGGAACAGAACTAGGATAAACAGTGATAAAGGACAAATCACTCAAATTTATTTTTTCCTACTGTTAATGATCCTGTAAACTGCAACTACTTTTTACTTAATTTTATTTTGACCCAGTTTGCTACCGGACATGGGAAATTTAAAACTTACTTTCAAAGATTCCATATAGACTTTCCTGATGGATACCCATGTAAATGTGAAAGTGTTGAACACTTAGTATTTAGATGTGATCTTTATTCCAAAAAGGGATATAGTCTTGCTCGACATCTTTCATATTGTAATACAGATATTCACACACCGCTGTTTAATGTATTCCATAACAAACGTTGCACTTCAGCCTCTGAGCACTTTTTTGGCCAAATTTTTAAAACATTATAATTATTATGTTCTGTCATTTTGATCTCTATACGACTATTTATGTGTTTTTGTAACTAGAACCCTAACATACCTTACTGGTAAAATAGGGTTACTTCTTTTGGAGATTAAATAATAATAATATTTTATGACCACCAAGTAATAACAGCATACTGCGTAATTTAAATGTATATATAACTTGATTTAAACTAACTACACTTTCTAGTTGGCTAAACTGATGTCTATTACACAAATAAAATTATCAGACTGAGCGATTAAATTGCCAACCCCCATGCTTAAATTAATTTACTGTAAAGTTTTACATCGATGATAAGTGCAATGACTGCTTTCGTCATTTGTAGGTCATCGAAAGGAAAGCTTGTGTATTAATTAAATATATAATAAACAATGTCAAAAGTGTCTATGTGGAAGTACTATATGAAAGTAATATTTTTGTGATTTTATTGTTAGGGTATCTATTGTCATGTATCTCTTGTATCAGATTATATGCTTAAAAAGGGGTAGTTGCAACATAATAACAAATTGAGATGTGATTTTTCTGAGGGGAACACCGTTTCTTATTTGTACTGTAAATTGCAAGCAGCTTTTAAGAAAAATATGGAGCCCTCACCTAGGTCAGGCTAGCAACGTAAGTTCTGAAATACCTACAGTTGGGGAGCAGACACTTATTTCGCTTCAGGATACTCTACAAGGAGTAAGTAAGTTAGGTATAACTGTTTCTCAATGCAAAGCACTTGTTCAATATTGGACTTATCCTGCAAACAGAATCAGAAATAGTTGTTGATGAGCATATACTAAATTTCAAATTTGTGATGCATTCTAAAATTGTAAGGACTATCCTGTAGATCAGGAAGTTTCGTTTGTTGTACGAAATGATAAAGAAACCAAATGGTGTGCAGAGTTTAATTAAGCAAGTTTGTCGGCGAAAAATAAATAAGGATATAAATTCAACTAGTTGCAGCTTGAACTAGAAATTACCTAAACATAGCAAGTAAATCTTAAAAATTTAAAACAATTGTCTCCTGATACTTTAATATTAAAATTTCTATGGCTGTTTCTTGACTTAAAGCAGGTCGTGGCACAGCAAGTTAATGTCTATGTACGTTTGGTTTAATCGAGGTCCAAAGCAACAGAAGCTGCTCAAGCACAAAATGTCAAAAATACTTCTCTCAGTTGACATCCTTTTGTTGATCTGAAAGGAGTAAGCAATATAAACATACAAAAACTAATCACTCTATTTGCAGAGTACATAATTTTCTATCGAATAACATAAACGCATTGCCAAAACGTTTTATTTAGCAAACAAACCCTTCTCTTAAAAATGGCAGGGTTTATGGGCCAACCCATTATATTGTAACACTTCCGTTTAACAGACAATAATTTTACAGTGTGTTTTATAAATTCTAATATTAAAATGCTAATATTTCAGTATATCTTCAGTCATCAGTTCGGAATCCGTAAAAATAATTTGAGGAAAGGAATAAAATTCAATCGTGATACCCTCTATCCATTTTAAAATTATAATTTCAATTCGGTTGTTGCTCTAATTTTGTGGTTACTAGCTGTCTTAATCAGCGTTAAATAAGAGGGTTTGTAAATCTGAGTGATGATTTAATAAATTTGATTCACTACCCCTTTTGTTTTATGAAATTATATTCTAGTTACAGAAATATATTCAACGAAATTCGGGACGAAACTGGTGAATATAAGAATTCATTTGACCAATTTGTAACTGACATAATTGTAACTATTCAGGAACTTAATCTTTAAGGTCGTTAATCACAAAACTTATTTGAACTGATATTGCACAGTAAAGATGTTCTATCTTTGTATACAAATTTAGTGTATGCTAATAATGAAGTTCATTTTAATATGCAAAGCATAGCTAAAAGGGTTTGGCATCCAGACGACCTGGCATATACCCAATCTATGGAACTATAGCAAAAGCTATACTCAGTTTGTATTTAAATAAAAGGCTAATTAAAAATGTATATATGCATATTCCACCCAAAAATGCAGTATCAACGTTTTATAGTAAATACTTACATATTTCATGATCCCTGAGTCCAAAAGAAAAACGCAGTTTTCGTAAAATATCAACACTCTTGCACGTTTGTGTGTGGGGGAGGGGTTGCGGAGAGATGCACGCTTGCGTGCATAACGAAGAACTGAATGTAGTTAAAATAAATTTAGAGCGTACATGTAAAGCATTACTTGGATTGTTGTGAATTTTCTGACATTCTTAGTCTTGTGTACTTAACAAAATGTCTGGAGTAAATTCAAAATTTCCAACTTAAAACCTTTAGCTGTATATTAATTGTTCACGCGCATATCTTCTTTGTGTAACTATTTCAGGGGAATTAGTAATGCGTTGAGGAAACCAAATATGGAAGTTGAACTAAATGTGATACTCCTAGAAGTTAGATGGGTTGAAAATATCATCTTATGCCGACTATTTTTAATTTTTGTGGACTTATCTGCTTAAAGGGAAATAGTTTTAAATTAAAATTAATACTTACAGAACATTTATTTCAATCACTATGAACTCATTTTATTGAGTAGGTAATAACATATTTACCTACCATTAAAATCTCCACAATTTTCTTTGAAATTGAATCATGAAATCTATTTCAAAACTTTCTGTTGTTAATATTATATTTGATGACTTAAGCAATAATTAAACTATAATACTTTATTTTGTTGCTAGCATTTCCATTTTATATTTCATTTGGTCGGGTTCATCCACAATAACTCATATAATTCTACATTAACGTATATTATTTTTCAGAATCCTAAACGTCAAAAGGCAAATGTACCAGAATGGGTTCAAATCAGGGACTATTTCGAGAGTACAAGCTATAAAATGACGGCAAAGTAGTAAATGGATCCTACCGGTGGATAAGTGACATCCGTTCATCCAGAGTAATCTCTTGTGATAACTGGACAACACGTATTAACCAGGATTACATATCGACGGCAGCAGTAGTAGCACGTAGCATATAAATATGTGGGGACTTAGCTAGATGACGTCATGTGCGCGGTCCCGGTTGACTCCGCTTCTGCCATTTTGGATTCCCTGGAGATGCGGCCCGGTGTAGTGCTGTTCCATGTCCGCATTAGTCTTGATTTCTCTCTCCGTGACGTCCCTCTCTCTCACTCTCAACGTGTGTCCGTTGTCGCTAAGGTCGACAGGGCCACCGCCACCAGATTTAGGGAACAGTCGCAAAAAATACAAAGAAAACAAAAAGTAGAAAGAAGCCAAAGTTGGGGCAATATAGCGGGTGTCCAAAAAATTTATGAAAAGTGATGTTTTAAAGTAGCGCAGAGATGAGGAAAATGTTGCAGTTTTGGGCACTTATATTTAACTGCAAAGTTTAGTACAGTAGTGTGTTACTGAGTTAGACATGAAACGCGGTTTTTATATCAAAAGTGAAGTCATTAAAAAGAAATTACTTGTAACAGGCCTGAGACTATCTTGTATTCCCTAGCCTTTCAAGAGGTTCCACAGAATTTTCTAGTTATTATAAATTTTAGTTGTTATAAATTTCCCCAAAACTAATTTCTGTGGTGCATTTTTTACACGCACATTGTATTGTACACAGGAGGTTTAAGATTACAGTCAGCTGTTTAGAAGGCATAATTGTTGCTAGTCAAAAACTCCTAGGAAACTGAAGAAGAGACATTTAGCCCTTGGGAAAAGTTTATCAATAACCATTAAAATGGTTAATATTACATTTAGGAGTCTCTCCATATATGGTCACCTATCAGACAACTTTTCTGCAAACTCTTCTGTATCATATTGAATCTGTAAAAATAGCCTTTTCAAGATTGATATGTCGACGACCAAGTCTCTAAATAAGTGTTCTCAAACCAGTAAGGCAACAGTTGACCTTTAAGTACATGGATTTGTATTCAATTTGGCATTTGAAAAAAGCACAATGCTAAACAGGTAATATTCTTTTGCTTTACATTAATGTAAGTTTAATTCTCGTTTATAGAGCATTAATAGTGAAGCGCAAATGCATAAATTTAAATGACAAAATTTATGGTTAACATAGCTTAAAGCAACACTGAGCAAAATAGAATTGATGCAGGCTAATGTATAACATAAAAAAACACTGAAATTCTAACGCAAAACTTGAGAACTTGGAAAAAAATTGGAATTGCCTTTTCCTCGCAATTAAACTTTTCAAATTTGTTAAACAGCACTTGTACAACAGTGACAGTATTAAAACGTTAACCTTTATTTGGAATCCCCCCCCCCCGCTCCAAAAGAACGTTCTGTGCAAATTTCCACTTTTGTTGCAATTGTACACCAAGAAACTTCGTAAAAATACTTATTCTTCTATTTACTAAACATTAAGTGAGTTGTGGTTATTGTAAAAATGGCTTTATTACATATTTCCTTAGGAATAAAATGGGAGTAGTGGAATGCGTACCCATAAGCAATAGTTAAACCGCTTAAGAGGTAATCACTATGTGATGGCTTTGAACATTATGTTTTGTTTGCATGGACAGAAAATAAAAAGAATAATAAATTTCTATTTCCGAAAAGTATAAGTGTTTGAAAATATTAACCTATAACCAGGCAGTTCTTGGAACTGGGTGGTTAGAAAAAGGATCTTTCAGAGAAATTGTGTGCTTTAATAAGATATATATTTTTGTGGAAAAAAAAATTGTGAATATATTACGGTTCGTTAACTATGCAACGATCATTCACAATGAGGAGCTCTTCAGGGAAGATTCCCAGAAAATTTAAGATACACATTAAGTTTTTCCATGAAAATAACTTAAATATGTGATTTTGTAGCGATTTGTAGAGAACCCCGGAAAGAAGTTCGGTACTATGGGGGTGTAGCTTTCAGAGGTATGTAACTCAGAAAGGGTAGGGAACGTAACCGCCAACTGGACGAAGAAGGTTTATTAACCCCAAATTCGTATATAAGCCAGATTTATTAATTGAATAAATACACAATATCCGAGGGCGGCCTTGGCCTAATGAAATACACCCAAACTTACCTTTGAGCTCATAGTAGACTCCCGGAGGTGCTGATTCGTTCCTTTGGTTGTGGCGAAGTATTACACCGAATTCCAGGCTTGAACTACTTTCAACACTTTGTGTCAAATGTCATAATCTAGCCGGTGGAGCTTCGATTCCTACCATGGCCGTTACAATATTGTAATCAAATTATATTACATAGCTATCTTAACCGACATCAAAATTTGAAAATTTTATGTAAAAAGTTGTTTGGGATGGCGAAATTTTTTGAAAATGTTCCCGTTGAATCCTTGGAAGATGCTAAACATTCATCTTGTTTCTAAAAGTGTTTTTATCAACTCAAGACACCTCAATAATGTATCTCTGATGAAATGTCTGCAATGAATTTCTGATTCGAATTTATCTGCTTCATGTACTTGGCAATGTAAGTATGTAATAGAGAAAACATAAATGTTTCTTTTGGATTCAGGGGACTTCAAATCTTGCCTTCCGTTAAATCTTGATATTTAATGTTTTGGTATAATGCAAGACTTTTTTTAGTTACTATGACTGTGGTAGACAAAGTAAAAGCAGTCTATGAAATACAACAAATTTCTTATTTATATAGCGTTTTAATATAATGTTCCCATTTTGAGACGCTTTCGCATTCTGTCGTGTTTTCAAAACGCATAAAACAGTGGTTTATAAATCATGGAATGAAATCCCAGCACACCAGCGACACTGATATGATCCTGGCAATTGACACTGTGACAGCAAATTATTTATTTATTTTATCTTATATTTATTTTTCTGGAGTTAAAGATGAATTTTTATGTATATGTCTTTATACAAAATGGATTTCTCGAAAATATAAAAAGAACTGCTTTAATTACACTGTTTTAAAGAATATGTATTTGAGTGAGTAAATTAATGAGAGAGTAGAGAGAGAGAGAGAGAGAGAGAGAGAGAGAGAGAGAGAGAGAGAGAGAGAGAGAGAGAGAGAGAAGGAAAGCCTATATTTCCGTATGTATAACTTCCCACATCTCTATGTACACATTCACCTATTTACTGTGCGAGAGATCCCAGCGATTTTCCGCTGGTAGTGGGAATTTATTATTATTATTATTATTATTATTATTATTATTATTATTATTATTATTATTATTATTATTATTATTATTATTATTATTATTATTATTATTATTATTATTATTATTATTATTATTATTATTATTATTATTATTATTATTATTATTATTATTATTATTATTATTATTATTATTATTATTATTATTATTATTATTATTATTATTATTATTATTATTATTATTATTATTATTATTATTATTATTATTATTATTATTATTATTATTATTATTATTATTATTATTATTATTATTATTATTATTATTATTATTATTATTATTATTATTATTATTATTATTATTATTATTATTATTATTATTATTATTATTATTATTATTATTATTATTATTATTATTATTATTATTATTATTATTATTATTATTATTATTATTATTATTATTATTATTATTATTATTATTATTATTATTATTATTATTATTATTATTATTATTATTATTATTATTATTATTATTATTATTATTATTATTATTATTATTATTATTATTATTATTATTATTATTATTATTATTATTATTATTATTATTATTATTATTATTATTATTATTATTATTATTATTATTATTATTAATCTCAAGATTATTCTCTAATCTCCTGAGAATTTGCAAATATGAATCAGCTCGCGCGCGTGTGTGTGTTTCTGTGATATTACAAAACGAAAAGAAAAACCACCGTTTATGAGTCACTTTCGTATAGATACATAATAGTTTCCAAAGTAAAAATAGCCGCCGATATAACCACTGCAAGTAAAGGCGGGATATAAATAGAACAGTTAACAAATGCATTTAAATCGAATCATCGTGTCTATACGGTGGAAGTAGAGCACCTCATTCTGTGAGAAAATCTGTTGTTAAAGCCACACAAATCTATCTACTCACTCACAACTTCATATATTCTAAAACTACAATAGGCAGCAAAGTTGAGAAGGAAGAACTTCTTCGATATCAACGTGAGTGAACCATCGCTGGCAAAGGGGCTACAAGCAGAAAATTTATTTTACTTGTTTTTCAAAATATGAAATAAAACTTCCAATCAAACTTCCATTAACACAGTTATTTAGCAGACAAGGGAAACCCAAGGCGTAGTTGTACCTGATACGAGTAATAGACGACTACAATTCCACATGATCATGTCTACTAGAAGAACAGATGGTAGGTACACAGTCTGCCAATACCCAAAGCTATAAAAGGAAAGGCTGTAAAGCCCCAGAAATCTAAATGGTCAGCGACAGGAGCTTGAGGATAAGACTTACAAGATTACCTGTGAGAGTAGAGAGTAGACAGTGGTGCCTGCTGGCTCACTCGCCACGTCGGAGTCTCTGGTCCGAAGCCCGTTCACGGCATCTTTTCTGATCCGGATGGCTTTCGCACTAGATTCTCATTCTATAGTATTATTTACCCTGGCTAGGATTACCTCAGTGGAGAGACATCGATCATTGCTTACGTAGGTAAGCGATAGCGTAAATCTCAGGTCGAGGAGATTGGAACTGGGGTTAACGACGACGGAAACCTTGCCAACCTTGCCATTGTATTTCCTTGTAAACACATTGAACACACACCGACCTTAGACATGTCCCTGGCGAATCAGCTTATCGTTCACATTTGTACTCCGATATCGCGGAATTAATACATATTGGTTAAACTTTGTCTAAATTTGATTGGCTACTGGACAGAATGCCCATGGTAGCTCAAAGGCTAAAAGCAACTTGACGGAAACCAGGAGATCCGTGGTTCAAATCCCGGCTATGCCATTGAATTTTTCAGTATGACTCTATCTTTCCAACAAACTTGGCCTATACACGGCTAGTGTGAAGGAAGGATCAACTTCCATCAATTAACTTGATTCCCTACGTTTTCTCGCTGTTGAACCCGTCGGTCTTCTATATTTTAATCTTCTTTCCTTGGTTTCAATACCGCATCACACGACTCCCCTTTTCACGTGACACGGGATTTTCCCTAAGTTTGTGATACTTCATCTACGCCTACTCCTAGTCATGTCCACGTAACACATAAAATGGAACAAAAGACGTAACATAAAGAAATTTTTCGCCGAGCGCTGAAAACATCTTGTCTTATAGCTTCAAAATGTCAGTTTTAGGCATTCGTTAATTACTCAACCTAGAACATTTTAACACAGAAGAATGTATTCTATATATATAATTTACAATTTGGGATTTACATATACATGAACATGGTCCCTATAACAAATTATATCTTTTAAAGTTGTTTCTTATACGAAATACGCCTCAGGTTCTAATTAATATTTAAGTCTATATATTCATTATATTTATTATTTACCGATATAGGAACACCTCGCTTATTGCGACCACACATAGACCTATTGCGAATCGTCATGCCTTGGAAGGGGGAGGGGAAGAAATGAAACAAGAGGAGACCACAGGCCGGCAGAAGATCGGGACCAGAACAGAGCTGTGGAGACTTGCGCAATATCCGAAGCTTGTCAGGACGTCTCCACCACCAGTGAGAGAGAGAGGGCGATCAAGCGACTTTAGCAGCCTGGGCAGCTATGTCATGTAGAAGAAGCAAGGTAAAGAAGTATCTTCTTAAATAACAGTACAAAATAGCCAAAACATAAATATTCCTTTTTGTGTAATTTAAATAGCAACTTTTCTTTTAAAAACAGGTACAACGTTCAAGTTTTACAGTGTGAACCAAATAAAACTGAACCATTTCACTAGGCCATAACTTTTGAACCAATAATAGGACACAGTGCAACTTTGGGAGAATATAATACACAATTGGAAGATTACATTGCACTATTTATATATCAGAGAAAATGTTGGAAGTGTCCTCCACCAGCATCTATACATGTTTGCACTCGTCTCACCATATTCTCTGAAGTTCTATGGAGAGTTACCTCGCCAATGTTAATTATTTCGGTTCGGATGGATTTCTTTAACATCAGTTGCCCGTGGCCTATTCTTGTACACTCTATTGTTTAGAGAGGCCCACAAGAAAACATCCGGTGAGGTTAGGTCAGAGGATCTGGAAGGCCACAAACCTTTTGAGATTATTGGATTATAAAAGAAACTGGTTACAAGTTCCATAGTGTCATTATATGTATGGCCCGTCGCTCCATCTTGCTGGAAATACCCTTCTCTCAATTCGATATGATCTACGTAAAACTTCAGAGGATATGGTTAGACGAGTGGAAACATGTATAGATGCTGGTGGAGGATACTTCCAACGTTTTCTCTGAGATGTGAATAGTGTAATGTACCTCCCAATTTTGCATTATATTCTCCCAAAGTTTCGCGTGTTTCCTGTTATTGGTTCAAATCGACTATAATAAAAGGGGTTTAAGTCATTATTTTCGTAATTTTGAGTAAAAAATTTTCGTCATCATTGAGGATACCTCTACGTTGAAGCGTTCAACAGTATTCCACAGCATTTTCATAGCAGCGAAAAATACATGCCTAAGAGGGCGCTTGAATCAATAACTTTCACACTCCTTACACCTAATCAAGCTCTACGAGTATATGAATGTTGTTAGTGTTAGGATCTACACACTTGCACAAGTATTTGTACATATTCACGTGGAGGTTGATGTTTAAGAAGAGCCCACCTTCTGTGGATCACAGTCCTTCGAAATTGTCTAACCTATCGGTTCTTAAAACATCGGTTCCACCCCTTTTTTTACCTTAAATAGATCTGTACACTTCTGCATAATGCACGATAGAAATATGACCACAACCCAAAACGAGGGAATATAAACTCGATTTGGCAACACTGGTTATCATTACCCATGTCACGTCCCTTGTCAAGCCACGGTGAACCCCCAGGGAGTGTGCCCCTCAGTTTGAGAACCGATGATATACCCGATTTCATTCACTCACGTCTTATGTTTCCTACCCAGTTAAACTTTAAAATAAAAAATACAAAACACTGCAATGTATCATCCCAAATCTTCCTTTCAGATAGAGGTATTCCTGAAGCTTCAAGTTGGTGAAATGATTTCGATAGAAGATTAAATGCCTCATTTGAAGTGGAAGAAAGGAATGCAGTTTCAAATTTCCATTACTTCGAGTTCACTTTGGAAAGAAAAGAAATAACAAAACCCCGTGATGATGTCAATATCTCTACAATATTCATTTGACAAAAACTTCGAATTGTTGAGATATCGTTTAAGGAGGTTCATTCTGTAAGGATCAATAAAATAAAGCAAAATTAAAGTTTTGATAAAGATAAATTAATGTGATGTTCAAAAGCTTAAAGAACTACCAGACAAAACTTCTTATGGCCCTTAGCTCAACATAAAAAAGCTGTTGAGATATTTCTCATCTACCTTGAAACCTCAAATATTTCTGTATTTTATTTTCAACGTATCCATGACCTACGCAGTAAATTACTTTCTGAAAAATAATGGTTTCCTGTATTACTTTCTCTCAGTAATTCACAATATTACCATTATTAAAATCTACAAACAGGAACAATAATTCATTAAAATTATAAAATTCGTTCCTAAATTTATTTTAATATATTAATTTTCTTTAAAATAAGTTTATTAATTACCTTAAAGCAATATATCGTAAAATGAAGCAGTTTATTTGTAATTAGCTCGAAAAAAGAATAAAGTGGCTCGAAAAAATTGCATTATACATTCAATAGTTTATTTATTCTTAATAATGTTATATCTACAAATTGTGGAATAAAATATAGAAATTGTAGCATATTCAAAAGAACTCATATTAAAATTCTGAAACAACTTTTGACTATGTCATGAGCCCTTCACGCAATTGAATGCATTGATTTGTAAATAATTCTTTCGTTTTGTTTCTAATGTCATGAAAAAATTACTACCCTGTTAAAAAGTATGTCTTTAAATGATACGTTAATTAAATCAAAACAAAATAAAGAACTATGTGTAAAAATAAATAAATTCTAAATTTAATTTTAAAGCATATTTGATTCATAAAGACCTACATCCTCCGCAACAGGAATGGCTAATAAAATATGTATATTTAATAATATTTCTAGACCGCTGGGGTCAATACGACCCCACAAGCACTTTTGAAATATGTTTATCATTTGATTTAAAACTATTATTTCCAAGAAATATGAATTTGTGCCTGATATGTATTCATAAGGTTTTGTTCAGTCTTCTATTTAAAACGGCATTTTCATGGTTTTACCCCAATCTAAACTGTGTTTCTTCCTTGTATGTTATATTATTAAAACAGAATGAAAAGGTAAACAATAAAGCAGAAATGAAGCATTTAAAGGTATATCTATAAAGACAAATCTATTTATCGCGTGTATCAAGAAAGATTACAAAAGCTACCAGATGCAACAATGGAAAATCACACGGGATAACATCGAGAGAAGCATGAAACTATCAGCAACTAAAGCATTAGAGGAAAAAATAACATAGAAACAGGAATATATTAAAAATCGAGAGTGAGAAATTTTGAGAAAGTCATAAAATAAAATCAGAAAGAATATGAAGAATAGTAGTAAATAAGAAATTAGTACCAAAGATAGCAAAAAGAGAAATTTACCTAAAAGTAAAAAGACAAACAGTTCAAGATTCCTTGGGTAAGTTCATGTCCAATATAGAAAAAGATATATATGACAGAGGGCAAGAGACGTATAACATGACAAAAAAGGTTTGGGTAAAGTATTACGAGCAATTTTGCGTCAACAAAAAAATGTAAAAGGATCAGTTAGAAAGGTACACAAAAGACCAAATTAATAACTAGTACTGCATATAATGAGGTCAATATATATATATATATATATATATATATATATATATATATGAGAGAGCTCAGAATAGGGATAATCGTTGGAACTTAAGCAAACGTCAATATTATTGGAAACGCAGAAATCATATAAATATAAAAAAGGTCTGATGTACTCTACTCACATGTTTTTCTCTGGTCTTATACAAAATATTCTTGTAAACGCTTACTATTCTACTTGTTGTTAATCGAGACATACATATCGGTGATTTTCTTGAAGGTTCAAGAGGAGTGTGGGAATACTTTGGAGTTCCAGTGTTAGATACTTTAAAGCCCGTCGCTATACCATGTATGGAAATTATGTTATCTTTGCATTGTCAGGAGTTAAAAGTTTAATAACCAATTCCCATTATATATATATATGTAATAAATATGGTAAAATTTAGAAAAGTAACAAAGAACATCTCTAGAATGGTTCACTCTACAAAAAAGATCTGCTTTAATGATCTCTACATATTTGAGCAGTGATAATGTTGCGGTCATCGTTTTCGGTTGTACAGCTTCGCTTTGTGCACTAGTTTTATAAGGTATGCTTGTAGTATTATATTTTGATTGTTATTGATGGATGCAGCGCTAAACTCCCGATGAAAATGGATTCTTTTCCCTCGGCCTAGCTATAATCTTTGAGCAATGGAATATTTTTGTGTCTTCAGGTCGCGATCTCGGTTCGAAAATTATCTGAAAATGATTTCCTATATGATATAGGCGATTACAATTTATCTTGAAACACTTAAAATGCATTCAACACATAATTAAGTAGTATATTATTTACAAGAATTCCTCTCTCATAATGAAACTATATTGGATTGTTCTTATTACTTGTTGCGAAAGTCCAAGACATCCCTAAGGTCACACGGTGTTTTACGATCTACCATTATAGGATTATTTCCTTAGCGACCCCTTGCTCGTACCTTATTTATTTTTTCCCTGACCAAAAAAATAAAAAATAACGAAACCTTTTCATGTGAACGGCTATATCGGGGAGGTTTCTTCATACTCCTAGTAGGCATCCTTAGAAGATGCTGAATTTAAACACCAAATTCGGTATTTGCCCATAATGATTTATGCTATTCACACATACTCCCACAGTCTTGTCATTTCATAAAATGTTTATCTTAATTTCAGAGAGTCTTAAACGTATATTCCCGGGAAATCTCGCAAGCTGAAGTTAAGGTAATAAATATTTATCGATTTCCTATAAAATGAATATCTTGAAAATTCTTCACTTTATGAGTTACTATTCCTGCTCCATAATAATAAAGCTTTAAATAATTGGCAATGTTCCCTCTACTTGCTGTAGGTAAGTAGGAGAGGAAGCTACAATGTGCATAACTCCTAAAATATTCATTTTGTTGCAGTTTCATAAATAAATTGCGTTTACTATTTTTCAATTTGCTTTCCATTAAAAACTCCACTTTGAACAAATGAGTTGGGGTAACATGTGTATATAAAAATATGTTTTAATTAAATAAATTTGCTTAACTTAAATTTGTCATTCTTATATAGCATTCCAAATATGACAAATGAGTGAAATTCAATTAGCGTTTTTTTCGTTATAAAGGTACAAACAGAAGAGCAGACAGAAAAATATATAAAAGTATTCTTCTTTGCATACTGGTGTTCAAACTGTGTAAAATGTATAAAACACGAAACGCTGTTTAAATCACCAGAATGAAAAGGGTAATGGCGAAGTGATCACATAGAGCTAATAATATAAATTAGTAATGTTTCTGCCTACGCGTTTAGACTTCAGGATATGAATTTCTAAACACTGCTGTCACTTTGGAGATAACAAAGCACCCACTCGCAGTCTTTTGTGGTCTGTGGGCAGTACTATAATCGGTTTTTGCCTACCTTTCAGTGACACTTGGACTCTGTAATCTGTCAGGTGCACTCAATTATCAACTCGGGATTCTTTGTGATGTAATGGCTTCAGTGTGGATAACTTGAAGATACTGCTTAGGAATTCCTACTCCTGGAAATTAATTGCTCTTTCACAGTGGCCGTGTGTAGATAAATTGTGGAAACGTAGAGTCAGACTGAAAAATTTAATTTATTTTTCCTAGGAAAAAATTTTAAGGACCAAATGTATTCTATGCTACTCATATTGAACGAAACATGATTACCGTGGCATCTTGTAAGGCTCGTATATGGGAAGTCTGCGGTTCGAAAACTTCCAGAAACATTCTTTTCACTGATACTTTTTCCAGATTTTCCTCAGTACTCAGAAACTATCAAATTCTAGAGAAATATCTTAATCCTAAATTTCTAATGTGAGGACACGATGTTTAACCCATTCCCCTGTTTTGTTCTTCGATTTGCCTACCCTCCTAGGGGCTCTTAACGTTGAGTCGCCCTCAAGTCCGACGACCCGCAACACATGGGTGTGTAAGGACGAAAGGAATGCCACAAATTGGCATGCATGTCCACCTTACACGTAGCCCTGGTAAGTTTCCTCCTCCCCTCTCCCAAAAAGTTTCATTCCTAATCTTAATTTTATATAACTATTTTAAATATAACTACTGTCCACCGCCTGTGTTCCATATGTAATTAGAGTAGGTGTTAGATACTATCAGGGCAGAATGGAGATTAAACTGGATGATATGAATCTGAAAATTTCAATAAAAGTTTCCCAATTTAAATTTCTGGATGCGTTAAACTAAAAATGCTATATGTCCACCTGAAAATGTAAAACGTTTCAGTGGTAAAAGAATTTGTCAAAATTGGTTGAATGATGATGTTTTCAGATTGTCCTATATATTCCTATAATAACAACATAGATACCTCCCATAAATTCCACGCTGTAAGTATACTTTGTATCTTGTAGCGCGTTTTACAATGTGTAATTATAACATTCCCTTGCCAAAGTTATGTTCATGTTTCCTGTAATGAGATGCCTCTTTGATCCAGAGCAATTATTATGATCGCTGCAACACAGTCAAAAGTATTCCCTACATTACAGCCGTGATGTAAACTGACAGAGTACTTCCATACTTGTACATGTCTCTTTTCATTCGCTGCATCCTTGGAAAACCACATTAATATCGCTGTAACACGCGTTTTGTGTGGCAATATAATAAAACCGCGGTGGTGTGGCCACAACAGAAACAGTGTAATTGGTTAACCGCCAACATGCACCGAACAATATTGTAACATTAATTATTCCAGAAGCCAGAAATTTCCCAAATTGAGGACGAGTATGCAACATTCGGTTGATGGAAGGGGTTTTTGTGCTCGTGGTGAAGTGAGGCTACAACGGTTACTGTGCTATGTTTGATTTAATATTTTCTTAAAAACTATCCCACAGTGCTGAATGGAATGAGGCTGAATGCCGATCACATGTTATAATTTAAATACAAAAATGTTAAAGTTTTGTTATACCATGTTTTTAAAAGGGACTAAATGCTATAAAGTAATATCTCATATAAAATAATGTATAAGCTCATACTGGTTATCTGAAAAACTTTTACTGTGAATTTTTAAGATCCGAAATTAAGAACGAGAGACGCGTATCATAGATAAGGTCTGCGTGAATAGTACACCTAAATTAATAACAATTTTATTACACTCGAATGCTATATAGTATGTGACTTTTCTCAATGACACTCATAAATTTCTACTGTCCATTGCATGCGCTCTACATTTTCACCTTAAATTTTAAAAGCATTTTTATAACTATTTAATGTTCCAAATTCCAAATTTTCAGAACAATCTTTATGAGTTGGTACAAAAATTATGAATCTGTTGGGAAAATTAATGCTTAGAATAAATTTAAACTAAAATAGTTTGCATTTTCGTTAAATTTTAAAGTGTCTTAGGTTTGGCAATACATTATGAGTATAGCTTGGAGCGGAGTAAGATGTCATAAAGCAGGAGAAGACGGTGTGACGTCAGGTTCGTCAGCTCTAACCGCCAAATATGCCCTCGAACGAAAGGCAGGTTAGCGTGTGACGTCACCGCGCTGATTTCTGCTGCCCAAGAGGAAGGTAAGATGTGTTGGGGTTCCGACAGCGGAGGAAAGCAGGAGACGTATCGGGTATTAATAATATGTACAACTTACATCTTGGGTGTTGTAATATCATTGCTGACTGCTTTAATTACACAATTGGTCACAGTTTATAAGCAATTACATTTTAGCTCTGTGCTATGAGAAAATATGTAAAATTTCAACTCATAGTTTATCTGAAGGTCGGGCATACTATAAAGTAAATAAAATAAAACATAAAGTAACTTTCTCTGCAAATTAGAGGAGACCCATTCATAACAAAATTGTGTGGATATTTCCCGTCACTTTCTGTTTCGTTTTTCTTTAAATAGTTTATCAATGTCAGGACTTAAGGTCTGCATGTTAAATTGTGATACGACACGGTACTTCGGGGTTTGGACTTATCTAACTTCATAACAGAGAAAAAAATTGTTAGCAAACATATGTCGAGCCAAACATACACAACGTTCATCCGACAAGTGAACACAACCTCCGAAATCTTGTTTGGAGGACATTCTTGTAAAAATCAGCCAAGTTTTTATTGTGTGTATATTTGTCCTTCAATAAATCGTCACAGTGTAAATTTAACAGTTCCATTTGTTACGTGGCAGCTACATTGTTGTCATCGAGTGCACTACACCTGACTGAACCCTCAGATTCTGTGCTCAAGCGCCATTTATATAGGCAATTTGGGCAACAGAGATTTTGCCTGACGTCACACGCACTGCAGGCCTCGCTCCCAGCTGAAATACGTCACAGTTCTCCAAGCTGTCTTCCTATGTCATAAAGTAGGTAATTAGCGAGGGCTAGCCTCCGGCCAATTCGCAAAAGTCGTTTGGTAATTTTCATTAGCGAGAAGGGTGAAGGTATCCTACGTTGTCGATTAGATATGGCAGTCTTGCTTGGAATTCGTGGAATACTGAGAGGATTTCTTAGAAATTTATAGAGAGATTTAGGATGAAAAGAAGCGAAATATGATAATGTAGTAATGAAGTGGCATAATCGTATTAGAAGCTAGTAGTGGGGGCGTTACAGTCATTAGCAGAAGGCTAGGTTATTAGGAGAATTTTGCTAGCCGAGTAGGACATTCTAGGCAGAATTTTGAACACTTCAAGACTAGTCGCCTAAGGGCAAGACGTAGCTGAAAGAGCTATCATTTCTTGCTCAATGACAGAATCACGTGTTATCGTTTAGTATAAGATTCAGATACCCTCACCCCGATATTTATACATAGATTAGTGTCCATTGGTCGGCAACTTCTTGGTTTAGGTGAATACTTAATAGGTTATTAAACGTTTCCGGATCATACTTACTTTTATTACATACCCGAACATGCACTCAGATAGAACTCAGCTCGAGACTGAAGCAAGAAAGCAGCTTCAAAATTGAAGCAACAACATGAGGAAGATATACTGTTTCAAAGTTGGAGCAACATCGTCGAAGAAGATACGACCACTTCAGTTTTTAGCAATATGTATGGAGTTATAAATCTGCATAGGTTAGTATACATTATTAATACCTTTTACTCAGTTTTAAAAGTGTGCTATAAATTTCAAAGTTGTTTTATTTAAATAATAACATTAAGAAAACGCTTGTCTGACTGCCTTTTTCATCAAGTTTTTACCCATGGTTAAAGTTTAAAAGAACTACTAAGGCTAGAAAATTTAAGATATACCTACATTTCATTTGTCATGAAAATATTGTCCCAATCGCATTGTTGGTTGGTACCGCGGCCGCAAGCCAGTGTCGGTTACGAGTGGGTAGGAAAGAGACAAATAGTGATGCGGCAAGCTGGACGCTTGCCGAGAAAGAGACAGAGATAGTTCCATTGTGCTCTCGCTACGCCACGAAAGATCGTGTAACTTCTGCAGCTTTCGAGAAACAGTGGCTCGAGTATAAATAAGCGACAGGGTGTGGGAAGGACCAGTTGTCAATGGACAGTTGCAGTTGTGCAGTGTGTGAGTCGTTAATGGAGTTGCGAGTTGAAAACTGTTAACTCTGTGTACGGCTGTTTGAAGTGTGCGGCAAGTGAAGCCTTTTGTTTGTTTACGTGAGTTTATGTGAAGCAACGAGAGACTGCGTTGGTGTATGTTACGTCATTTTAGAGCATGTAAGGGGTGTACAAAGTGTCTTTTCACTGAAATAAAGAGCATTTTGAATGTCTGCAAACTAGACTTTTAATTCTACTAACCCACAAAGTAACAATATCTTAAATATATGGTACTTTAGTAAATCGTTAGGGCCAACTTTAATCAAAATACTGAAAAAGTTTATATACAGCTAGTTTGGGGTGGAGAAATTTTCGGAAAGTGAGTTAATATGGTATTTTCATATAGATCTGAGCTATGACAAATGTCTCAACCCTCCAGCACATCGTGAAGCTAGTTTAGAATTTTTCTCTATGTAAAGAATAGCTTAAGATGCAGCAATGTTCTTAGCAAGTGAATATTTTAATTTCATCCAGTTTTGAGTTATGCCTTAAGTTTCAAGTCTCTTGCTCATCGGAATGTTAGTTAAATGAAAATAAAATATTTCGAAAATGTTTCCATGTAAAAGGTAATTTGCGATGGAGAATTTTCTCAATAGTGATTTAATATTGTGCTGTCATCCAGCTGTGAGCTGACTCATCGGTAAGTTAAAGATCGACCAACATTTTGTTCGAGCAGTCACACAGAAAATAAAACGAATTAATACAAAAGTTTATCTCCTTAGTGGGGTGGCAGCGCCCCTGCTTACCATACGGGAAGCCAGGGTTACTAGCATGGAGTTTTCTCCGTTAGGACAATGGTTCGCGGAACACTCAGCTTGATAAGGTTCCCAGAGACTGCAGCTTGCGAAGACCGCATTCACTGGCGCTAGCCACATCTCACCCTGGAGTACTGAACCCCAATTATGACTCCCTTGTAGCCAGAGGTGAAGGAAGTAATAGGTAGTATATGCGCAGGATTTCTTGAGCGTTCGGGCCCTAAGTCCTCATTCGGTAGGTTTCGCCTATTTCCGTAAACACAGATAACAACTTTGAAACCGGAAATGCGCTACACACTGTGACATCTAATGGCTAATATGCTAAGCTTTCACACTACGTCATTTCATTTTGAGCAATTTTGAGGTTAATTATTAGCTAACGAGTTTACAACAAATCTAAAAGCAAGACTATGTTGTCAGTGTTATGGCTCTCGAAAGGGGACACACTATGTTTCGTCTGTAATCTGAATGCAACTGAGTTGGCGTGGGCAAAAATAAAGGATGTTTACAAAGTACGTAATGTTAACGAGAGCCACAAATCTGCGGAAGCTTGCTATAGAAGCGACGGATCGGGAAGGATACGCTAAGAAGGTCCAAGAGCTGGAAATGCAATATTGGAGAAACGATGGTGTAATAGAAAATGCAATTAATGAAAATATTAACACATTAGAGAATACCAGCGAAGTGACGCAATAGACTTGGAAATCGAAGAATCACAAAGCGAGTGAGTGTTTATAGCTGTCATAATATTTTGTTAATACTTTTATGTGTTTTATAACAGTAAATATATAAGCATACAGCATATCGAATGGAGTTCAATTGTTTGTTGCCACATCTCATACCTTCGGCGCATATCTTCGCTTATCTTATCGCAATTTGGCTGAATTGTGTTTTTCTAGGTTGACCACACTACAGAAACAAAAGCGTGTTAGCTCTCTTTTCTTCCCCTCTGCCCGCACTACACCGTATATTGAGGCGGTAATCGGTGGATATAAAGGATTCTACACCGAAAGACCGATTTTTGCTCCGGACTAGTGATCAGTATGGTAGAGCGACTCCGTTTCAGGGTCCAGCGATCAAATAAAAATACACTTTGCTTCCTTGATTTTCCCACCAGTTTATTTATGTAACATTTAGATTACAACTTTGCTCCCAAACAACTTGCTCGTTACAACGTTACCTTCCCCGAAAACGATTCACGATGAAGTGTCGCCTCTTTTCTCCGTTCTCAGCGTCTTTTCCTACCGCAGACTATCTAGCACGCCCCTTTCCTATTTCCGTGACTATTCCGCCCGTATCACGTGATGCATAACCATTTTTATTGGAGGTTCGTTTTCCTATTTCTTTACTCTTACTAGGCTCTCACCCCCCTGTCCCTCCTTTTTGACCTTCGGGGTCATGTGAAGAAATATTCAGACTTCTTCTCACATTCCTTAGGGGTGTGTTTTCTTGCTCGCCCCTTGACACATTCCTTAAGTTAATGGATTTTTTCCCCCAACTGCGGTTTCTGACCCGAACTGTGGTTTCTGTCTCAAAATGCCCTTCGGAGGAATATTGCAATTTTCTTTTATTTACTTATTTATTTATTTTTTAATTGGGAAAATTGTAAATTCCTTCGAAAGTCCCACTAAACAGTAATTAACAAAAATGATGTGAACTGGTTTACTCCTAAGTTACTTCCTATCGGCCTTCGCTCCATCAACGCGCGAACGAGCAAGGAGTTTTTTTTTTTTTTTTTTTTTTTTTTTGAGCTGTTACATATACACTGAACAAGAGACAAAATATATACATAGATAGATATACACATATCCTTAAATACATTGTTACCTAGCAATACCCTGAAATACATTGTTACATATATGAGCCCTTAAATATTTCTGTTTATTTGTATTTTACATTTCTTGTGCAAGTCTACACTTTCTTTTGGCATACAGAACAATTGATTTGCCTTCACTTTTTTATTGACATATTTGGTTGGTGCATTTTTGTCTTTTGAGCTCTGTACTTTCATTACAATATTGTGGGTAATTAACACTCCGTACACTATCACACGCATCTCACTTGTGCATATCTAGCACAGATTTCTTTCTTCGTGCACTATCACACTCTTGTTATTTTGAATCACAAACATATAACTCGGATATCAGGAAATATAATTGTTTTTTTTTTTTTTGTTACAATTGTGTCTTTATTCTTTTTGTGTAGACAAGGGTAGCATTTGGTTTAAGCTCGGGTTCTTACTTCCCAAAAATTTCGCTCTATCTCTATACTTCAATCCTATTTGCGTCAAACAGTTAGCTTTACAATAATTTTTTTTCCTTACAGTTAATGAGGTCAGTGACTTCGGGATGCGTCAAATTATGGCTTGTCGTTGGCAATGGCCAATTCTCTAAAGGGTCTCAATAAAGATAAATTATACCTGCCTAATTTTTTATTTGTCTTAACATCTTCTAACTCAAAAGAACGGTCACCGAATTGAGCAATGATCACAGCTGGTCCTTCCCAGAGTACATGCAGTCTATGTGACGTCTTTGTCAGTAGGGAGGACTTGTTATACGTTCTTATCAGCATCTTTTCTCCTAACTGCGGTGTCCATTTCTTCCTATATCGTTTCTTCTTTTTATTTCTGTTTTCCGCGCGTTTTCTCAAGCGCTCAAAGGCTTCTAAGATCTGTTGACTTTCGCTTTGCTCCTCGGTGCGAATGGTGCTCGGTAGCCCTGGGATTATGTCTTCAGCCGGTTCCTTCAATAGTAGTGTTACTGGAGCTATTCCCGTGTTTGGATTAATGGTGTTATTCATGACACGTTCTATCAGGGGTAGTTGGGGAACCCACGAGGTATGTTTCTTTTTGTAGGTGAGGATGCGTAGAAAGATGGACAAGTCCCGTATGGTCCTTTCACATGGATTACTTTGTGGATGGTACGCGGTTGAATTGCAAATTTTTATGCCTGCAGTTCTAATTTTATCCATAAATAATTTGCCCTTATGTATGGACGCATTATCTGCCAAAATAGCGTCCATTTTGCCGTATTTGGGTATAAAGTCTTCTATGATCTTTGCTGCACAGGCTACGCTTGTTAATTTCTTCATTGGGTATAATTTCACAAATTTTGTAAATATGTCCACCATTACGAAAATATATTTCATCCCTGCTGTTCCCATAGGTAATGGTCCATGTGAGTCGATTGTTACCAATGCTAGTGGCTTGTTGCGGAGTATGGAAATTGGTGGTGTGTCGTATTTCACGTTAAGTGGTTTTGCTTTCTGGCAGATGATACATGCAGATATGCGTTGACGAAATTTATGTTGTAATCGGGGAATGTAAAAATATTGTTCTATTGTCAGGCATGTCTTTTCGGTTCCTCCATGAATGATGGCTGTATGAAACGAGTCAATAATTAAGTTTTCTATGACGCGTGGTGCGTACGTCCGCCATGTTAAGTGGTGTCTACCTTGCAATTTGTACAGGATTCCGTCGCGTTTTCCAAATGATCCTTTCGTGTCCTTCTGAATATCTGGAGCTGTAGTGAAAATTTCTGCTAATTTGGGGTCCTCCTGTTGAAGTTGTCGTATGTTTTTTACTTGTTTGATTAACATTTTGTTTAGATGGGTGTCTATTTTTAGGATGTGTACTTCACGTGTGTTGCCTTGGCATTCTGGTATGGCTCCTTTTGTGGTCAGTCTAGACAGCGTGTCTGCGAAGATGTTTTGGTTTCCAGGTATATGTGAGATGGTGACATCATATGACATTATTTCGTGTATGTATCTAGAGATTTTTGAGCTTGTTAATTTGCACTTTTTAATGAATGATAGGCTCACGTGGTCCGAAAATATTATGATTTTGCAATTAAAGATGTAGTCTCTGAATTTTTGAATAGCGAAAAAAATTGCTGCTATTTCCTGTTCCGTTACACATGCTATTTTCTCTGTGTGTGTCAAGTTTCTAGATGCCGTACTTATAACGTACTGTTGTCCTTTGTCATCTCTTTGACATAGTACTGCTCCGAAACCAGAAATTGATGCGTCCGTGTAAATGAAGTAGGGTTTGTCGGTGCGGGGTCGTTCCAATAAAATAGCTTGTCCGAATAATTCTTTTACTCTGTCGAATGCATTTTGGTGTGTGCTCGTCCAGCGCCATCTTACGCTTTTCTTTAACAACTCTCTAAGGGGTGCCACTTCTTTAGCGTAATTAATTAGAAATCGTGCCTCATACTGGAATATGCCCAATACTCGGCGTAGCTGCCTTATGTTTCTTGGCGCAGGGATTTCTGCAATTGTTCGGATTCTTTCTTTATCTGGAGAAATACCTTTCTCCGAAATGATGTATCCTAGGAATTTGGTTTCTTGTTGGAAGAATTTGGTTTTTTCTAAGTTCAACGTCAGCCCGTTTGATCTTAATTTTGTAATGACGTAATCCAAATGTTGTATGTGTTCGTCTATCGTATTGTCGTGTAGTAAAAAATCATCGATATATTCGGTCAGGAATTCTTGAGCACTATCTCCAAATATGGCATACATGGCTCTTAAAAATCCGCTTGCACTTACTGACATGCCAAACGGTAGTCTGGTAAACTCTAACACTCGACCCTGATATAGGAATCCTGTAAATTTTCTTAAGTGTGGTGGTATAGGGATTTGTAGGTATGAGTTTGTCAAGTCGATGGAGGAAAACCATTTTTTTCTTCCGATGCTGGTGAGTATTTGTTCTATGCCAATTGTCCGAAAATTATCTGGTAGAATAAACTGGTTAAGGTGACGGGCATCTATTGTTATGCGTGCTTTCCCATTGCTTTTTCGCACTATGCAGAGGGGATTTATGTAGGGGGTATTTGATTCTTGAATTATCTTTTGTTCTAGCATTTCTTTAATGGCGTCTTCCACTGCTGGTTTTAAATTTAGTGGAATGTTCCTGCATTTATAGTGCCATGGTTTTACTTCTTTAATTTGAAAGTCGTAGCAGAAGGATGTACAAAGGCCTGTTTTTTCCGTAAAAGCAGCTCTGTTCTTCCACAGAACAGAAAAAAGAGATTCTTTTTGTCTTTCGTCCAAGTGTGTGAGTCCATTCACTTTCTCCCCTAATTTGGAATGCATTTGTAAATTTGGGTCAAGGAACGGACATGCGGTTTCTAAGGGTGGCTTTCCCTCCAGCTGTTTGGGTCTGTCACTCACACCCACTCTCATGGAGCCATTTATTACTATCGTGACAGGGGAAAAACTTGCTTTTTTGTCCCTGCCGAATAGGTCAGTTGCCTCGCCATTAATCAAGTCAAAACTTTTACAACTCTCATGTGTGCTAACAATTTCCTCAGTCTTTAAAATCGCAAGGTAAATATCTTTGCTTATATTAATGCATTGAACAAAAAATTGTTCCTCCTCCAATTGGTTTTCGGCTTCTGTTAATTGCATGTTGGGAACTGCCTGCTGGGAAAAAGGAATTGGAAACTCTTCGTTGTTGCCTCGTATGTTTAAAATTCTGGCTGCGTAATTAATCTTTGCGTGAAATGCTTGGAAGAAATCGCTTCCTAGAATAACTTGTACAGCCAAATGCGGTATTATCAAAAAAATGATTTCCACATGATTTTGGCCTAAAGTGAATGGAATCATAACTTGTTTTTGTATACGTTGTTTCTGTCTTCCTATGGCCATTAGTACGTACACATTTTTGGTGGGTAACGTTTGTAGGTGTATGCCTTTCGCTTCCAAGTGGTTAAAGAATTTTAGACTACAGACAGATGCTGTCGCTCCAGTGTCTAGCGTTGCCAGGAAAGTTTCATCTGCTATGGTGATCTCTATTTGTGGCGTTTCTGCTATGTCTTGCTGTATTGTATCTGAGTTCATGTTTCCAGCATCGTTTCCGACTGTCAAGTCTTTATCCTCATCGTGTATCTGTAGTTGCGCCATCGTATTTTTAGTGTTTCCATTCTTCTTAACATACCTCGAGGCAGAAAAAGGAAACGGTCTCCTACCCGAATTTAGTTTTCCGTATTGTGTATCGCACTTGCACCGTTTAGGGATGTATGGGTGGTTGGGAGAAATGTCTGGTTCGCAAACCATTTTTGTTTGGACCTTGCACCATTGTAATTTGTCGTTGGGGACCTACTCCTAATTGTTTC
Organism: Mantis religiosa; assembly: GCA_030765055.1. Lineage (NCBI taxonomy): Eukaryota > Metazoa > Arthropoda > Insecta > Mantodea > Mantidae > Mantis > Mantis religiosa. The sequence continues at coordinate 86,322,636 of CM060951.1, forward strand.
TTTGCTTCTTGACTCATGATTCCCATGAGGTGCTTGTTCTGCTTGCTGGTCCGTCGTGTGTGGTCGGTTATCATGGTCATGACCATTATTGGTCCATCGGCGTCCTGCAGGATTTTCCCTGGGTAAGTCATTTTTGTATGGTCTTTGAAAAACATCATACCGTCTCTCTCCGATAATATGGCTGTCATTGGCGTGTCGTCTTGGATATTTTCGTTGTGTGCGCATGAAATTTATGTAATGTGTTCGCTGGGGATGTTGAGGATTTTCTCGGGGTTGTCTTTGGTGATATCGGGAATTGTGTCTTCTGTGGTCATACGCGGGTACCTGGTCTCTGTACCGGTCTCTGGAGTGTGTCTGGTCGTTATGTCTGGCATTTCCAGTGTTGTATGCCCTCGTCCCACTAAAGTTTTGGGCATGTTGCGACGTCCTGTCATCTCGTAGTCCTGGGTTCAGTTCAGTCCTGGGTGGTTCTAGTGCCGTCAAAAGTTCGATTGCCTCGCTAATTGTACTGGGTCGTGCGACAATTAAATGATTTTTTATCTGTTCTGGGTAGTGACGCGTAACTAAACTAATAAATTCCTGAGGTTCCATGGGAGGGTCCAACATTTTACTTTGTTGCGCTAAGTCTAGAAAGTAATCCACCATGGATCGTCCTCTGTGTGGATATTTTCCTGTATTTATGTTCGTTCGGACCGCATATTGTGTTGCTCCATTCCAATATTTTGTTAAAAAGTGTTGTTTGAAGTCTGTGTAACTAGTGTGGTCACCTACTGCTAGCCTAAACCAAGTCAGTGACCGTCCCTGCAAGCCTCGTTTAACTATTATCATCTTAAAATCATCTGGAATGTTCTTGAGCTGAAAGTAATATTCTAGGTCCATTATGTAACGCTTCGCGTTGTCTCTCACGTCATCAAATGTTGGCACGGCTATTTCATTTAACAAGTGAAAATGGTTAGGGTACCCGGTGTTTATACAGTTATTGTATATGCTCCCTTGGCTAACACTATGACATGTTTCCATAGGTACTGTTGAAGACGTGTTTTGGCACGTGTTCATCGGTCCCTGTCTTGTTGGTACACTTGAAATGTCATTACTCTGAGGTTGGTCATTACATATTTTTAAATCATTAAGAGCCTCTTTGAGTGATGCCATTTCTCGTGCATGGTGTTCAATTCTTTTATCAGTTGAGCGTTGAGCTGCGTCTGCCTGTGTCAGGGTTGCTTTAATTGCTATCAATTCATTATGAGTGGAATTTTCTGCTTCTTTCTGCCTATTTTGTATTATGACACAGTTGTTTCGCATCTCCTCCCTCAACTGGGCATGCACATTATCATAATGCTGTGAAATCTGTGTAAGTTGCTCCCTGGTGGTTTCCATGTCCTTTTGTGTATCGTGCACCTCTGTGCGCATATTCAAAAATTCTGCCTCTATAGTGGCCTGCCCTAACCTAATTTCTGCTAATTGCTTATTCTGTTCTTCTGTTTTACTTTCTAATTGTCTTTTCAACGTGTTTGTGAGTTCTGCAATCTTTTCTTCTAAATTATTTTCTAACATGTTGTTTCTTGCTGCTATTTGCTGACTATGTTCTGACATTCTATTTTCTATTTGTTGACTTTGTTCGGAAATCTTAGTCTCTAGGTTGCTTTGGAGCTGCTGGAGCATCTGTTGCATCATAGCCGTGAGGCTGAGTGTTGCCTCAGGACTAATTTCTTGCACAGCGATATCTCCGGGCTGCCCTTGGATTTGTTCCTCCATGTCTGCGCTAATTATCCTGCCACTTCTCAGGATCATATAAATTTTACACAGTCTGTAGTGTCACTGCCAGACTTGTCCTACACAGTGAGTGCCCCTTGTGGAAAGACTTTGGAAAGGGTACTTACTCGTGATGAAGTTGGTGGTTACCTCCGTCGGAAGTGGTGGTTGTTGCTGTCCTGTTGTCGTCGTGCTCAGCGATCTAGTCCGCGGTGTCCGTCTACGATGTCGTGGTGTGATCTGCTGTTGCTCTGGGTGTTGTCTCCGGGCGGTCGTCACGTTCTCGGCGTCTGTTGCTCTGGGTGTTGTCTCCGGACGGTAATCTCGTTCTCGGGGTGATGGTCTCGAAGGAGATGTTGGTGGTTGTGGAAGCTCGCTGGGTGGTTAAAACACGTTGGGTGCCATTTGAGGCGGTAATCGGTGGATATAAAGGATTCTACACCGAAAGACCGATTTTTGCTCCGGACTCGTGATCAGTATGGTAGAGCGACTCCGTTTCAGGGTCCAGCGATCAAATAAAAATACACTTTGCTTCCTTGATTTTCCCACCAGTTTATTTATGTAACATTTAGATTACAACTTTGCTCCCAAACAACTTGCTCGTTACAACGTTACCTTCCCCGAAAACGATTCACGATGAAGTGTCGCCTCTTTTCTCCGTTCTCAGCGTCTTTTCCTACCGCAGACTATCTAGCACGCCCCTTTCCTATTTCCGTGACTATTCCGCCCGTATCACGTGATGCATAACCATTTTTATTCGAGGTTCGTTTTCCTATTTCTTTACTCTTACTAGGCTCTCACCCCTCTGTCCCTCCTTTTTGACCTTCGGGGTCATGTGAAGAAATATTCAGACTTCTTCTCACATTCCTTAGGGGAGTGTTTTCTTGCTCGCCCCTTGACACATTCCTTAAGTTAATGGATTTTTTTCCCCCAACTGCGGTTTCTGACCCGAACTGTGGTTTCTGTCTCAATATCCAGCGCTCAAGAAATCTTGCGCATATAGTAGTAAGCCCTGCCCCGGCATCGGTTTGAGTCGTGAGGTGTCTTCGTTTAAGGACAAGCCCATGAACTGAGTGTATACAAACCTCAGGTACTGCAGGAGCCGTGGCCTTGCCGAAACGATGACAACAAGTGTAACAGAAGTTAAGAATCAGAGAAATCCTTTAAATTAATAATAGTAAATAACATGTTGGTTCACGTGATCTTAAAATGTGCCTTAATTTTGTTATGCTCCTTTTGTAAAAATCTGGTCTTTCTTATATGACTTTCTCCACTTTCTCCACTTAAAACAATCAAGATAAGCGTTCAAAGAAATACTTTCACTTCATACTTCGTTTTAAGTGCAGGGAGATACATGAAAGTTGAGGAAATAGTTTTAAAAGGAGGTTACAGTATGACAGGTTTGAAGTTACAGAACCACGAGAAACAAACGAATGCTGCCTTAACTCATCAAAAAGTAAAATATTGTCTCTTCGGTGTTCACGCATCCTGCAATGAGGTTACGTCTTCATCACTGTTTGCTAGTGGGAGGAGCACCAGAAACCCAGGTTCTTTCGGCGGTCAGCAGCTGATTACGAACTGGCTTCACAAGGCAGAAGTGGACTATGATATTACTCTCGGATACCGTTTGAGATTGTTCTAATGCAGTCTCGAAAATGTTTCGATGGATCTATCACCAGAAGCTTCTCGGTGTCTCGAAAAGTATGTAATGTCAATGCTAGACCTTCACTAGTCAGTTTAGACAAAAGTAGTAGTTAGAATTTTGTATTTTGTGTATGTTTTCGCGCTTCGAGCGTCAGTCGACAAATGTACGGCGCCATGCCGGGTAGTCGGCGCAGTGAAGTAGTTCACGAATCAGTCGGTTAATCTAAGTTGTGTGAGTCGACCATGCACTACGTTCCAGCTTCCGTGCTAAGGAGTCGGCAGGCTGAGAACGGTGCAGGAAGCAGTTCACGAGTCTTTAAGTGTGGCTCCTTGGTGAAAAATCGGCGGGTTGTGAAACAGGCAACGAAGTAGCTTACTTGCAAATGTCGGAGTTGTGTAGGGACTAGGTGGGTAGCTCCGTGTAATAGATGAACCTGATTGTATGGCAGAGAGATTACCAGCAGAACAAGTTGGTGCGTGCTAAACAAACATTGAGAAACATTAAATAGGTGTCTTAAAACTGTGTATTTCGGGGAAAGAGAAGGTGAATGTAAGTTACCATTGTACTATAAGTTTTTGTCAAATAAGGCAGTTTGAGGCGAATTGTCTTCTTTGTCACAATATATCAATATATTATGTATTGCAAGTATATGACGAGCCCTGTTCTGTACGAACTATCCTTGTTAGGCGCTTATTGCTCTACTTCATGTAAATCGAGAGAAATATTTGCAGAAACTATCTTATTGATTATTTTCTTACAGGTGTAAGAGCAATATGGGAATACAGCAGACTTTAAGGGATAATAAAACTCTCTACGAGCTGATCGAGCTCCAGCTATGTGGTTGCTTTAACATTCTAAACCAACGTGAACAACGTATAGTTATTTGACAAAACTAATTATTGGAAAATTCTAACAAATAATAATAATAATAATAATAATAATAATAATAATAATAATAATAATAATAATAATAATAATAATAATAATAATAATAATAATAATAATAATAATAATAATAATAATAATAATAATAATAATAATAATAATAACAATAATAATAATAATAATAATAATAATAATAATAATAATAATAATAATAATAATAATAATAATAATAATAATAATAATAATAATAATAATAATAATAATAATAATAATAATAATAATAATAATAATAATAATAATAATAATAATAATAATAATAATAATAATAATAATAATAATAATAATAATAATAATAATAATAATAATAATAATAATAATAATAATAATAATAATAATAATAATAATAATAATAATAATAATAATAATAATAATAATAATAATAATAATAATAATAATAATAATAATAATAATAATAATAATAATAATAATAATAATAATAATAATAATAATAATAATAATAATAATAATAATAATAATAATAATAATAATAATAATAATAATAATAATAATAATAATAATAATAATAATAATAATAATAATAATAATAATAATAATAATAATAATAATAATAATAATAATAATAATAATAATAATAATAATAATAATAATAATAATAATAATAATAATAATAATAATAATAATAATAATAATAATAATAATAATAATAATGAAATGACATTCCACATAAAAAATCAGATAAATAGTGTGTAGCAAGGTTTTGCCTATCTCTTACGATTTACTAGCTATACACAAGTCACCCGAAATAAAGAGAATGTGAGAACACCCTCATAAAATTCAAGATATACATGTCATTTTACCAGTAAAGTATATTTAACAATGTTAGTTAAACCAAAATCGTTAGAGCTATTTTGATAAAATCAAACTTTTAAAAAATGGTCTATTTCACAGTAGCCTAAAATGTGGAAATTTGCTGAAAACCTTCTTGTCGCATTCTTAGAAGATGTATAACTTAGACACCAAATTTGGTATTAACCAAATCGTCTCTTCGTTTTTCAGCTATTCTTTTCATAGATACACACCCCATAGACACCTATGGAGCTTTTTCTAAAAAGGCTTATTTTTGAATTGAGAGCTTTTCTAGGTTCCAGTGAAATCTCGTTATCAATTTTTTGGATGGATACTATGTACTAAGTAAGAAAAGCAGAACTCTAATGTGTTGTACTTACTTTCTCTGTTCCTATGCAAACTATTCTTACAAACACTTATCTCTCTAAATCATAAAAATTTGCATAAATTATCTATTACTTCAAAATTTCGCTATATTTGTCTGGCAAAGAGATAACAAAATGAATAAAAGACCGTTTGAGTAAAACATAAGTATTAAAAATTTAAGTAAATGTCAAAAAAATCTCTGAAAATCTCAGAAAAAATTGGCATAAATTGTATGATATAACGATATCCACATTTTTTGTGCGTAAGACTTTGTATATCTCTTACAGTTTATTGTCATGGAAAACAAATCGTGAATGATAAGGACTTATGAGGGTAGGTATTCCTGGAAAATTCAAAATATACATTTCAAATGTCATGAACTTGGCTTAGGTTTGTGCTATTTCAATCGAAACGGTTAGACTTATCTTTGAGAAGTAAAAGCTTTGGAGAAATGTTCCATGTAATGAATAATCTAATTTGGGAGGCTTTCGTGAAAATATTTATGTCCTTTCCTATGAAGAAATCAAACTAAATACCAAGCTTACATAGAACTTTTCAATTGAAGATGCTTTTCATTCAAGTCAGGAGACAACAAAACCTGCATTTCCAGTTTAATCTCGTTGCCAAAATCTTGAGAACGATCGCAATACCTTATCTACATACTATATATGTGATGGAGACAAGCTTCAGTTAATAATAATGAATATGTCGGAGTCATTATAGTTAATACTGCATAAACTATTTATTTTACATAAATACTGTGCTTTTGACAGTATTACATTTGCTATGAGGTAAATTGTTGGGTTAACTCCATTATTGGAGTTTTTGGGTTTACTAATAGTGGAATGTGTTACATAATTTAGTCAATTGAAGTGGACATCACAGAGTACTGACAGAGTACCCAAGCTACAGCTTTGTATGGTCATTCAAATATTACATTCTGTACAATGTACTTAGTATTAGAGAGGCTGCTGCTCTCCAACCAGAAGTTTGATATCGGTATTTAAAGGAAACATGTTTTGAAGTCTCAAGCTCGGTATCTTTCAACGATGCGACTCGAAGATCTAATGGTTTTGACTAAACTTAACATATCTTGGCCATGTTTAGAGAATCCAATCTTAAAGCCATCAGCATTTTTTAGGTTTGACTATAGCTTAAGCTTACTTTATTCGCCTATTGCTATTGCATCTCAAAGAAAACATGTAATAAAAGCATTACTATACATTTCCAGCGTGATAAACATGAAATAGACGTTAGATTAAGGTATAGGAGTAGCTCATTGGAGTATAGGTAAAGAAAGTCAGATAAATGTAACACATTAGAAAGTTTTACTTCTGGTACACAATATTGTTTTGAATAACAACTTAGAGAGTGAAGTAACTGTATAAGCTTGAACACTGCATGTGTTAGTGTTACTTTGTTATGTTTGGTTTTCTAACCAAAAGCCTTTTGTAACCTTATGAGGTTACATATCAACGGCTATAGATGAAGATTTTATCCCATTGCCCCTTTTTCTACCAACATTGTAGTACAGTCATCTATGTAAAGGAAAGATCGCCAAACAACCGCGTGTTTCAGTGGAGAGTGTGGAGAGGACTTTCAAGTGCAATTCTAAAACATTTGTACAGCTGGCGAATGGTGGCAGTGTCGAAGGCGTTAATAAAACATGCTACCGCTACCTTCACACGTACCACAATTCAGACGGTTGATTTTGCAGCAATAGATCCAGTACACCAGACATACTAACGATAGTGTGACCAAAATGGACTTCCGGCTGGAGCTATGTAAAATAAGTCCGATACTGATCGTTTTATGATAACTTTCAGAGCTTGTATTTTCTTGTATAAGAAATAATTGCAAAGCACACAGACACCTATATACACTCTGTAGATATTAGACATGAATCACAAATTATTACACAATTCCGTGAGCCATTAATATAACCGGTACAGATATACGGAATATATTTTTAATTTACGTTCTCCAATGATAAGTAGTATCGGACGAAAAATGAAATGGGTGAAATTATGCTAAATTGAGCACAAAATCCATAGAGATTAGAGTTACCCGACATTTGTCTATAAAGTTAAGGGAAAACCCCGGAAAAAATCTTATTCAGTTTAACTCATCCCGACCGAGATTCTAACTCGGGACTCTTAATCGTGAGGCAAAGAGACTACGCTACCGAGGCGGGCATAAACGGAACACCTTTCGCCCCAGACTCATAAGGTGAAAGGGCTGTTCAATAAAGAATGAACATAATTTTTTACGGTCATAATTTTTCGCACTGAAATTCAATCTTATTATATTCTGTTAGCTTAGTGTGAAACAAACACGCCGTAGTAGTTTCATTGTTGGTACTCCTGGTTCCCGCCTGTGACAACCAGGCAAGTTCATACATGTTCAGTATCGCCTATAGCTGCAATGGAAGTAACATGCAGTTAAATTGATGTTGGAGGATGATTCGGAGCTTCTTTCAAACGTAATCACTGCTGACGAAACTTGGCTTCATCATTTTGATCCTGAGAGCGAACAGCAAAGCTCAATGTGGAAATTTCCTTCATTACCAACCCACCAAAAAGCAAAAGTGGTTTCTTCTGCTGGGAAAGTTATGGTCATCTCATTCTTTGATATTCATGGAATGGTTTATCAGCATGTTGTACCTGCACACACATCAGCAACTGGACAATTCTACAGAGATGTCCTGAAAACATTGCAGTTCATATCAGGCGCAAAAGATCCCATTTCCGTGAAGCAGGCTGGATGCTGCATCACGATAATGCGCGGCCGCATATTGCCAATGTTGTTGCTAAATATCTTGCAAAAATCATCGTGAAGTGCATCCCTCACCCTCCCTATAGTCCGGATTGAGCTCCATGTGACATCTTTCTATTCCATAACTTGAAGAATCGTTTTCGTGGGAGGCATTATCAATCATCAAAAGCAGTGTCGAAGGCTGCGGAAGCGATTTTGAAGGATCTCTCAAAAACTGGCTTCCAGTATGTCTTTGAAGACTGGCAGAAACGGTGGGACAAGTGCATCGCATTCAGGGGAGACTATTTTCAGAAGGACCATCAAAATTATGCGGATGAGTTAAGGTACATTGTCAAAAACGATTGTGATCATTCTTTATTGAACAGCCCTCGTAATTTGGCTCTTCAGTCTCTAAAGTCAGGTTTAGAACAAATAAAGAAATTTATAAATACCACTTTGTTGATTTTGTTATTTTGTAACAAGTAGGTATGCAGATAGCTGCCTAGCAAACTGTAATAGCATTTTAGACTGTGTAACTGATTCTAAATAAGGATATGTGTTAGAAAAAAAAACATATAGATTTGTCTCTTTCTATTCGCAACTAATATATTCATCCAGTCTTCCTGCAAACAACTTAAAGTTAAAAAAATTGTTAACCACAGGCGCTACAACCCTTAGAGGGCCAAGGCCTACCAACCCGACTGCCGGCCTCACGCCCACTTACGCACGGCAGAGGTGGACGATCATCCAACCGATACGGGGAGGAGATGTGGTCAGCATCTCGGCATCCCCCAGCCAGAATGTTGGTTTCCGTGACCAGGGCCGCTTACCTAGCTTAAGCTCCTCACTTTCCTCACGATGCTGAGAGCACACCGGTCCTATACCGGGGACCTAAAATCCCCACCACATGAGTGGGATCGAACCCGTGCCGCTTTCCGTGGCCAGGGACCAAGGCATTCTTCCTTAGCCTGCTACGCCACGGCCCAGGACTCCTGCAAACAACTTACTGGAAGAAAATCACATTCAAAAATCGTATAAAGAAGGACTACTTTGATGCACACTTCTAAATCTTCAGAAAAAGCTTTCTATACTAATACGATATCACTTTGACACTGCAAAGAAACGAAATATTTCCTATCCAACCTTTGGTTCGGAATCTTTTTGCATTGAAGCAATGGTTAGTTAAGATGCTACTACTGGTGCTATTGCTACTATACTATAATGTTTATTGGTGAATTTGACCCATCAGAATCTTAAACTCAAATCGTCAGCAGGCTCTTTAAAATGCAAAAAATGTTTCCGTCCTAACTTACTTACATAATCAAAAGCACTAGAAGTATGTATGAATGAATGATAAATGCTACGCAGCACTCGTTGCTTCTGTAATTATTCTTTCTCGAATGCAATAAGGTAAGAGTAACAATGAGCTCTTACGAAAACGGCTTTAAATACTTTTAAATGTAGTTTTTAATGTCACTATTGATTATAATTATAACTATCTAATGCTTGGTGCTCCGTATCAAGCTTTTAACAAATTTTGAAATTTAAACGTCGGTGACTCAACTCGCCACATGTTCGACGCCGCATGCACGCACATAGATTTTGCAACACTAGCAGTATATATGGCACCGCTAGCTTATAGACAATAAACAAATAGAGTTGGGTTACACATTAACTTATTAAATCTATGAGTTGGTTTAATTAAAAGGAAAAGCATGCGCTTAACTGCGTATAGCACTTTTCGTAAAATCGTCATATTTCTCTACGCGCTGTTTGCATTTACGCGACTTTCCCTGTGTTTTTAGAGCTCCTGATTCTTGCTCTTCCATTCTAACATCATGTATACTACTTGTGGAAAAACCAAGGAGATCACCAGTTTCTTTCTCAATGTTTTTGATAGACAATTCCTGGTTTCTTTCTTTAAGCACCGCGAAACAATGAGCAATCAATCGCCTCTCGCCACTTTTTGAAGGTTTGCTTCGATTGTGTTTCATTTCAGCTGAAGCATCGGCCTGCTCCATGATGAAAAGCTTACTGATTTTAAATTGCATATACATAAGTGTTCTTGGTCTTGTGGTATACGCGAGATGTACAGGAAATACAGTGTTGAATTCAGAAGCAACTCCACACTATAAACATCTTAATCAGCATTCAACTCGATACAGGCCTCGTTGTGAGAGAGCTGCCTGGTATAGAAATGCAAAAATATTATATAATAGCAGTGTCCTTTAGTAATTGTTAAATAAAATGCAGCTTAATTTAACATAAGTTAATAAATAGTGTGTGTATAATTTCACCTGTCTTCTGTCTAATCTATATATAGTATACAGAAAACATCTATGTGGTATATCAAGTAGAAAGATAAAATGTGAGGCTATTATGCTTATAAGAATCGAAATTTGCATGTTTTTCTGTTAACGAAATTAGCTCACGCAGAGCAGTGATCAGAAAACTATTTACAGTACTGTACTTGAAGGAGCGGTTTATCGTACGGATACAAATAAAGGAAAACGCCCATTAACTTCGCTAAATCAATCAACAGCTTAACTGTTTTCTGTCCTAATATCTGTCTCTATCTCTCTTCCCATCCAGATGTTTACAGCAGGAAGAAACTAGCTTGAGATAGGTTATGGTGTACTAAAATATCTGAAGATGTTATTAGATTAAATTTCCGAAAAATCACCTTCTGACACCTCGTTTAACTTTGCAAGCATCGGTTTTTTTTTTCATTTGTTGCTTAGAGATTTTGTTACTCCTTATCCACAAATGCAAGGATTCACCGTAACGTTTCATGAGATATCTTCTTGAAAGTAGGTGCAGTCACATCCATGGATTTAATTGTTTGTTGCACAACACTGTATATAATATGCTCTATTGTCTCTCACAGTGGCGTCGCCATATACATAGGACAAAACTACAACGGTTAGCTATAGTCAACAAATGATAATTCTCAAGCTATGAAGTCAAACACTAAGTGTACTTTTGCTTTCAAAATGTGCACTAATGTATTGTATCCACAGTATCCGTTAATCATGTTTTCAATAAAATTGTCGCCATCATTACTGCGGAAAAAACCCTTATATACGAGTGCTGTTCAATAAAGAATGGTCATAATTTTTTTACGGTAATAATTTTTCGCACTAAAATTCAATCTTATTATATTCTGTTAGCTTAATTGGTACTCCTGGTTCCCACCTGTGAGAACCAGGCAAGTTCCGACATGTTCAGTATCGTCTACCACTGCAATGGAGGTAACATGCAGTTAAAGTTGATATTAGAGGAAGATGCGAAGTTTCTTTCAAACGTAATCACTGATGATGAAACTTGGCTACATCATTTTGATCCTGAGAGCAAACAGCAAAGCTCAGTGTGGAAATCTCCTTCATCACCAACCCCCAAAAATGTTAAAGTGGTTGCTTCTGCTGGGAAAGTTATGGTCATCTCATTCTTTGATATTCATGGAATGGTTTATCAGTATGTTGTACCTGTACACACATCAGTAACTGGACAATACAACAGGGATGTCCTGAAAACATTGCTAGTCCATATCAGGTGCAAAAGACCACATTTCCATGAAGCAGGCTGGACGCCGCACCACGATAATGCGCGGGCGCATATTGCCAATGTTGTTGCTGAATATCTTGCAAAAATCAACGTGAAGTGCATCCCTCACCCTCCCTATAGTCCGGATTTAGCCCCATGTGACTCTTTTCTATTCCCTAACTTGAAGAAACGCTTTCGTGGGAGGCATTAACCATCATCAGGAGCAGTCGTGAAGGCTGCGGAGGCGATTTTGAAGGATCTTTTAAAAATGTTTTCCAACATGTCTTTGTAGACTGGTAGAAACGCTGGGACAAGTGCATCGCATCCAAGAGAGACTATTTTGAGAAGTACTAACAAAATTATGAGGATGAGTAAAGGTAGGTTGTCAAAATAAAATTGTGATCATTCTTTATTGAACAGCCCTCGTATTAAAATATACCTGCCTCGAAAATTGGTTCCAAACTTCGTCGCTGCTTGGGTTGCGTATATTTCATCAACTCTGCCACAGAAATGCTGATATCTATTTTAAAAATTAAGTAAATCTTACTTGTCTACCAAGTAATTGTTTATCTATGACAAATGAACAAAAATTATAAGGTATGTATTCAAATACGTTTACCAATAATTCTACAGAAATTTTGGGTTGTCATATTTTAAAATGACCGACTTAAGGAATTATTTATACAGCATGAGTAGCTTTAATTATATTAGTTTTGGTGATTTAATAACATAAGTGTGTGTGGTGTTTTAGGGCCCGTCGACAACAAGGTCATTTGGGCTAATAACATAAGTAATGTGTGATAAGGTCGATGAATCCAATTAACTGTAAATTATATAACGTTTTTGAAATTGACACAATTACTAGCCATATAGGAACAATGTGCTCGCAGTTTAAAAAACGGTTGTAACTATCAAATATCAAATAAATTAATGTGGGAATTGTTTAACAAAATAAAAAGGCACCAAATAGAGTAAAATGATTTCCGAAAATCATGACCTTATACCAAGGGATTATTACTTTCAAATTAATTGTTATGAGTTACAAACCGAGTTTAATTGTTTACTTAATTTCAAGAGAACTCTCTGATTCACCTTTATTTATTTTAACAATTGAAAATTTACTTCTCAATCATACATGCACACAAAAAGTATTGATTATTATCCTATTACCTTATGTTAGGATTGTGTTTATCATATGATGATAAAGGCTACTAGATGATAATTTGAGGTTGTTTAACGAAACGAGTGCGAAATACTAGAGGTGGTTTTAGTATGAGTACATCATTTACAGCAATGGCCATTGGGAACGCTTACGCAGACCCGAGAGGGGTTGTAGAATTTGTCAGCAAACATTCCTATACGCACAGAGCTAGAGCAGAGAGATACTGCCCAAACTCTGTCACACTACATTAGAGTTTCAAAATTGAATTCGATTTCGCAGCATGTTGTCGCAGCACCTGCCCAGGCAGGGGTCTCTCCACCCCCATTATGGGGGCGGTAGACAAAGTGCGAGTGACTTAAAGCAACATTGGAGGGGAGGTTTAGGCCACAGACTGGATAATCCCACAGGGCTCCTGCTAAACAAAGGTTTCTGCAACACACTGGAAAATCTGCTTGCAACAGAGGTTAACATTTCTTTCTTTTTTTCGCTCTTTGTATTCTTAGTTTTTTGTTGTTGTTTATTTTTTCCTTATTCTCTTGCTCTATGATTGTTTCACTACCTAAAAACTGCTTTCTTTTTTCCTTCTCTTCTTTGTTTCTTGCTTTTGTTTTAGTATTCCTACTTTCTGTATTAGTCTATTTAGTTTCCTAAATATGTGCTTTCTAGTTTCTATTCTTAGCTTTTCTTCCTCCTTATTTCGTTCTCCTTTTTTAATACTGTAATGTTCATGACTTTTTCTTCTGAATTTTTCTATACTTTTGCTTGTTTAGCTTTTATTCAGTCACACTATTAATGTTTCAGCTTCAGTTACCTGAATTTATTTTTTCTGCGCAATGTCTTTTAAGCTTTTAAATGACTTCATGAATCTGGTTTTCTCATTGTCGCATCTTCTTCCAGCTTCAGTTTCATTTCATTCCTCTGTTTGTACCTTTTATTATCTCTTTGTCATCTATCTTAAATGAGCATACATATTAGTCTAGCTGCTCAGGAATTTTGAACCATTGAGAATGGTTTATGAATCTACAAACACAATTTGATAAAACAAAAATTACACAAATTTTCAATATAATAATACTTGATTGCAGAATCCAACGATATGCCAAAATACTAATAATGGTATTCTTTTATTTCAGTTAATTTTCATATAGACCTATGTACAAAAGTCAACAAGTATACCTCTGAAGCATCACAGGAAGTGATCAGAAGGGATAAAAAGGGAATAAATAGAGTAACCAATCTTTTGGGAGGTATTGCTGTTTCAGAGGCACTTCTAGAGCATTCGGTAGCCCAATCGCTTTTATCAGAAATATTATTTAGAATATATTTAAGGTGGAGGTTTCAAAAACTGTGAAATGCAAATTTTGATAGAGTTCTTTACGGGCACTAGCGCCACGTTAGAAATGAAGTAACAATAGTGTCTCAGGTGCTCGAAAAGTGACAAAACAACAAATGAAATGAAAGCAAAAATTCATGTGTAAAGGAAAAATTGACAGGATTTTTAAGAAATATTATTAATTATTGTTCAAGCTATGACAACTGAGAACTAAATAATACCTACATTGTGGTGAAAATAGGAAATTGTTATTACCATAAAACTTTGCATCTAATTTGAATTGTGTGTTCCAATTAGATCCACACGTTGTTTAAGAACTTCTTGTTCAACTGTTATGATTTTCAAGTTATACAACATTAGGAATACAAAACTCAAGTCGTAAAGAACAGATGCATAAGACTATTCCAGAAAATTCAATATATACATTTTATTGGTCATACAAATATCGTAAGCGCATGTTGTTTTAACCAAAATCATTAAGAATTATTTCACAACTCAGAAATAATGGTAAAGTTTATAAAGATTTGTTTGAGGTGCAGAGATTTTATTGAAACTTTACGTGTCGAATTTTCTAATCTTAAGTACCAGGTTTCCTATTACGACCGTATTTTGTTTTTAGTTGTATTGTTCATATACAAACACTATACATACCTAAAATTCTCATGCCTTTTTCCAGAAGTACTTAAGGATCCCCCAAAATGAGTATTTCCACATGAATTTTACGGTGTAATGCAGCACTTTCTCTACTTAATACAGGCAAGTATTAGATGAAATGAAAGTACCTTCTTAGAGGTTTAGTAGAGCTCGAAACATATATTTCTAGTAAAACCCAAATATTTCAATTATAGTGGAATACACCTCCTCTGGATACCTTAGGTATGTGGCACAGAAAGTACAAATGTACATCAACAATAGAAGGATGTGTGGAATAATGACGAGGAAAAGAATACCCTTCCATAAAAGAATATGTGAGATGAAGCTTTGAAAATACAAGAAAGGAAATGAAATGCACAATATACTATTTATTCATAATAGATCTAAATTTAAGGAAAGAAAGACTCAACACAAGTATTTCTGATGCAATTTTAACATTAAATTTTTGTGTCAAATGACTTACATTCTTTGCCTTTCTCTACTAAGCGACATAAAAATTAAAGTTATGCAACACTAATTTTATCAACATCTAGGTACAATTCTTTCCCCGCCTTTAACTGCAATGTTCATATCGGCGGCCGTTCTCCTTTGGAACATATTGAAGGTGTTAACTCTTGTTCGGTTGCTTTTAATCATTACATCACGCACACATTCGCACTCTCATTCATACTTCCAGACTCTGGAGAAAATGAGCAATTATCTTTGGACGGAGAAAAATCCCCACCCCCACCGCCGGTAATTGAACCCGGAAGCCCTAGCACGGCATTCTGGGTACCTTAATATTAAATAGCTGAATAAGATTTGAAGAATTTAATGTCGTCAGTTCTCGAAGCATAGATTTTGTCTACTCCGCTTTAACTCGATGGTGTAAGACTGTTTCTAACTTAACTTCTTCAAAACTTACTTTGCAATTATCAGTAATTTTAAACTTAAGTTAATTCCTAAATTATTGATTCTCATACCCATTTTCGTTGTTCTAGTTTAGGTTATTTTATCCCTTGTGGCACTCTCCTTCAGGCAATAAACTATAGAATAACAATAGACGGAACTGCACAATGACAAGTTCGAAATTCGAAAAGGCGAAAGGATTTGATTGTCATTGTTTAGCGTTGTAAAGGGAAACTCTCAGAGAGTTCAGCCTCCCTCCAGCAGAATAAAAAAGCCATTGCAATAGTAAGACGTAGTAATCCTGATATAGGGGTCCAATGTCGTAAGGGTAGGGAACCATCTCCCCTTAACCTATTTCTTTCCCCGGAAGCGGCTTTGCGATCATACAAATAGTCGCTTTACGATTCCTGCCGTGGTAAGGATTTTCCTGTGAACAAAATGCCACGATTTAGACAAAAATAACAGTCCCTTAGTTTTCCTGTCTTTTAAAGATTGCAGATGTTACAGTTCCTATCGCTCAGAACAGTACAAATAAAACAGCTAGGCGTTTCATATTTGTTAAAGAGGCAAGGCGCAATAAGTGTTACTTCAATTTAATTTATGTTTAATTGTAATCATTTTTATCTTCTACCCATGTGAACTTCCTATACGTAAAGTCACTGTAAGTAGACTTCATAAAAGAAAGTAGAGATGGTAACAAAAGTATAGAAGGAATAGCAACAACCACAGTTAAGCGCAGAGGTTCTACTCCCATTAGTCCTGGACCCATAGGACCAAGGACCCGGGCCTCCTTCTACCCGGGAGCGATGGGTACTCCGTGGCTCTTTCCATATGACAAACCTGATTTCTTAAAAAAAAGCCCCCTGCTGAGCACAACGTCAAGGCGGGTGGAAGTGGATACGCCACTTACGCGCGTCAACCCCGCAGGGAAGACTACCGAAAACCTGGGTGGGGGTGGGGCCACCTGGTGATCTAGCACACCTTCTACTAGGTCTGCAGGCTAGTATCCGGGACCTATGAGGCAACCCTCTACCCCTTCCGAGTGGCCGTAGCCTGGCCGGAGGTACCCAATTCCCCGTGGGTGTCGGGAACACCCCCTCGAGTCCAACCCAATCCGAACAACTCCCTACGGGAGGGGCACGGCAGTTGGGCCCGAGGTTCCTCTAGTAACGTCAGAGGTCCCACGTGTGCTAAGGGTCCGCAGCGTCCGCACCTCGGCAGCTGAAGGGGACGGATCCCCTCCTTCCTTCTATCTGGCTTTATTTCATTTCCCTCCCTTTCTTTATCCTCTTCCTATCACTCTGTTGGCTTTCTCCTCTTTCTCTATATAAGGCACAAATGCAATGCGTTTTAAAATCCTTATTCTATATATACTTAGCGCCTTATTTTCGGGAAAGCACTTAGGATGCCACGACTCTTAAATTATAACCTAATTTTATTACATACCAAGCTTCATTAAAACCCTTTGTGCCATCACTGATTCATTGCGAGTGCTCAAAAAATACTAATTTTATTTTCCCTACCGCGTGTATAATAGGTAGATAAAGTAAGGATTTCCACCCAAAAATTCCATAAAAACGATCCTTAGAAAACAGTTATGAGATTCCCTGAATTAAAAATAAAAAAAAAGTTAACAAGTGTGTGAAGGCGTTTGTGTATATCTATCTACCTGTCTGTCTGCATGCTAACCCAGACTAAATGTTGATAAGTCAGGATTCTGTCAACCCGTCCACACACATACACAAGGACGCACACATGTAGTTATCGTCATCTAACATCACCTACAAAAGATCTTGCCATCCCTTTAATTTATAGATACTATCCTAGGCGCCGAAACCTACACGATACGGTCATCTGCGAATAGAAATATAGAGCAACATTTGCCTCAGGAACAATAGCTATTCCTTAACGTTTATATCCTTAATGATCCCAGAATCTCAATTAGGATGCTAAGTAAACACACGACATGACTATAAATTCTCGCTGAACAACTGTTGAAAGAATGGTAACCATATTTGGGTTGGTTATAATTTAATGGTTTCCACAAATAAGTGTAAGAAAGATAACAAGTTAATGTTTGCATTAAGTTATGCAACTGATATACAAGTAGTCCTTAACTCACAATGTTGTTACTCATACATGACGTGTGCTTCCTTCCGGTACAATTTGCTGTGCAGCGGTACTTTTGCTTAATGTTTTCTCAATTATGATAAGTTATTTTATATGTTTATTGTTCTTTATAGTGTATTCTAACTCTTGGTTTAAATGTATTATACAATAAAAGAAAAGTAATGCTATTGGGTAACTACAACGCTAGTTCCTGAGTTTGCAGAGATAAATTTCCAAACGATGAGCAGCGCTGGATATTTCAACGTGTACAATAGGAGCAGTTCTACAAATGATTATCTCGATGCAGTAGATAGAAGAACAAGTTTTTAAGAATAATAGTTTGTTGAAGAATGGATAGAATAAAACTAATGAACGCAACATATTAGACTTCTCTTTCTTTTAAAAACACTCAATACTATGCAATTATGAACAACTGAGAGCATGGAAACATACATACTCATGATTTTGGTGTTCTTATTTACTTTTGGCAGCATACCTTAGTCATATTGTACCACATCAGTCTTGGGTGAACCTATTCTTATTGGTTTCTACTCAAGCCCAAATCCCATCTGTCAGCTTGTAAAAAAAGAAGTTTCTAGGTGAGTGACTAAAGCAAACCTTTAAGGAAAGTTCACCTGAAAGTCGAGAAGGCATGCTTTGCAACAAGGGTCCCCACCGGACCGAGAATGAGCCTTCATCGTAATGGTTTGATAAGAAGGTATGGCACTCAAACATTAACATACAAACAGAAGATGAGTTCAGGTTCAGCAGTGAAGGAAAACTGAAGAGGAGCTGAGTGCTAGTGGTAAGTGATCGGGGGCTGGATGTGGCAGAAACAATTTTGTTTTCTTACTAACATATATAGTTAAGGAAATATTTTAAGCACTTAATTATAGTGTAACATTAATTATTTAGCAAAAATAGAAGACTAGCGAAACATTTATAGTTGCAGTTGCAAATATACGCAAAGGCGAGGGAATGGCAACAAAGTGGTAAATATTCCCTAGAAATGTCAAGCACTTCATATTCACCACATAAAAAACATAGAAGAATTAATGAACTGATGCTGTAAAAAACAATAAAAATATAATAAAGAAGCTTCCAGAGTGTTAACTCTAATGCAATCTCCAACTTCTCCTCATGTTAATTAATATCAAAAATCATTTCTGCGAAAGATAATAAAACTATTCATTTATATCTGTGTTTTAAAATAGAGTTATGATTTGACCGCTGAAAAATTAGACAACTAAAGAAACAGCTACAAGGGAAAAAAAAGGAAAATCTTTTGAAAGATAAAAATAATCACAACTATATGACTCTTTCTGTTTGGCGCCATGTAGGTACTTTTGTATATTTTCCCTCAAAGCATTCGCACAAATACTTATTTCTAGAGGTGCATCATTTAAATAGCAATATATGTTGGCGAAATACTTTAATAAGCATTTACTTAATAATCACACAGGTGGATACAAGAGACTAAGTTGATATTCAAAGCCTTCAAAATCTGATCTCTATTATCTGGTCTTTACATGATTGTAAAATAAATAAAAGTACGATGAATTAGTATTTCAAAATTAATTACTCAAAATGATAGAAATTTCAAACGAAGCGAATATCTTGGAAACGTCTACTACCACACTTGTAGTATGCTTGTAGATTTTATGAGAACTGTAGTTTTACTGTAGTGACCTTTTAGCAAATATTTTTGGTCTTCTATTTGCAGAAAAATCAGTAACTTTATATGTATGTAATATAAAATAAGAATTGTATCTCATTTATACCGTATATGCCATATCGGAAGTCACATTCGAGAAAATAAAAAATATAAACTGTATTTCGTTGAAAGGGTTGCTAGAGAAGGAAGTAATAAAAATCACCAATTGTATTCCCGAAATGTTACTATGAAGTACGAATTTTGTTATTTATCGTTATCTCTCTCTTCATCTTTCTCTCCTACTCATTCTCCCCCCCCCCCCTCTCTTAAATAAACGAACCTATTTGTGCGTACTCTATAAAAATGCTTGTACGGTGAAGAAAAGGGGGCATTAAATTATGTTTTCAGTAAAATCTAGTTTCATACTTTTGCGTATAATACACCAGCGATTTATGTATGGAGAGCATAAAAATAAATTATTTATAGCAAATAAAAGAGAGTACACGGCCAGGTTAAAAATGGATAATTTGGAAGCAGATAAAAGAAGAAAAATGAAAACAAATTTTTACTGCAAGAAAACAAACATCGTCAGAAATATAAAGTAACAATTAAAAACTGAAATATCATACTTGAACAAATTTGGAAAAACTATGAAGAGGAAAACAGAAATAAATGAAATGAAGGACTTAAGAACAAACCATAACAAAGCGATCACAGGAATAGAACAAAAGAATGCGTAATCATGCATAAATCAAATTGTGGTTCAGAAAAAAATGATTCAAAATAAAAAAGAAAGAAAGAAAAAAAAGAAGGAAAGAAAGAAAGAACGAACGAACGAAAGAAAGAAAGAACGAAAGAAAGAGAGAGAAAGAACGAGAGAAAGAACGAAAGAAAGAAAGAGAGAAGGAAAGAAAGAGAGAAAGGAAGAAGGAAAGAAAGAAAGAACGAACGAAAGAACGAAAGAAAGAAAGAAAGAAAGAAAGAGAGAAAGAGAGAAAGAGAGAAAGAAAGAGAGAAAAAGAGACAGAAA
>CM060951.1:86344277-86486777 GCA_030765055.1 Mantis religiosa
AAGAAAGAAAGAAAGAAGGGAAGGAGGGAAGAAAATTGGCTAAAATAAGAAACTGGGTTAGGGCATATGACTATACAAGGAAAAGAAAACTCAAAAAGGTATAGATTTCCAATGATATGGGTGAGAAGATATTCGTTATAGAAGTTAAGCATGGCTCGTAAAAGCAGTTACAGACATTAGAGATATGTTTTAGGACATGGAAGGATACTGATGTTTCGGCGAACGCGCCTTAGAACTTGGTCCATGTCCACCGAGCGCGTGTGTCGTTCCATTCCTTCCCGGATCGCCGTCGTAAATCGGGAAGGGCGGGCGAGCCTGTGCTGTCTCACATACACACACTCACACACATGATTTAGATATCACCAGGGCTATCAATTTCCATTAATGTAAGCCTCGAGCGTGTAATGAAGTGGCAAGGGAGGAATACGATGAACGTCCTCCAGTTCTTGGATACACAACACTTTCTTTTCCTCCTGCAATATCATTTCTTCCAGATTCCTTTACACACTATCTTCTTTTCACTTCTACATGCACGTGTCATGTACATAGTGCCGTACGTACATACATGTATAATATCCCTAGATTTAGCATGTAAATTGAATTTAAGAATGCCACAACCAAGCAGGTGACTTGAATATATGTTGAACCCTACCCTCTGTACTGTCGTGTCTTCTTGGGACAGCCACCCTCTTTCTCCTCTCATCTCATCCTTCCGCATCCCATCCCGGGGATGCTCCACTTGGGAGCATAGGTACAGTAGATAATGACTGGTCGTAGTGTCGAATCTCCTCCGTTGTAAGCCTAATCCTAACCCTTTGGAGGCTCACATTCTGGAGGCCCTGTGTTGCTTTCCCTTTGGACCGGCACGCTGAACTTGATTTTTGATCAGGTTGGTAGAGGAATGTGCTGATAAGTCCCGGGCCTCACAGTACAAAAATAAACTTTTCTCTTTATTTCTCAACATGAATGATATATTTTTCTTTTCACTTTATCATTCAAACGTTGCAGTAAGCTTGCGTAGTAGTCACCAGTGTTACCTTTGGCGTTTACCAAGTAATCAATAAAAATAATTCCCTGAAAACACTCAACATAACCTTGTTAGCTGAAAAAATTGAATTTGCCTTGTTTGGTGTTGCTTCACCTGGCGCAGTCCACTGTTTCGACTGTGATTTACTTTCTGGAGTGAAGTGATGTATCCAAGTTTCATCCATGGTAATAAGCCGTCTCAATTTACGGGATTTTAATGGGAGGGCTCCAATACTTAACTGAAACAGTTTTTCTTTCTAACTATTCTTCAGGTGTCAACAAACGTGGCAACCATCTTGTAAATACCTTGTGAAAGCCCAAAATATCACTTAAAATACTACCTGCACGTTCTTTTATTATGTTTACAATCTCTGCTATCTTAAGCAACTTTAATCTCGGTTGAATTTTTTCAATAAATTTCAATTTTTTCACAGGGCGACCAGAGCGAGACTAATCACTAATACTCATCACATTTTAAACTACAACCAACCTTTTAATCATTGTATATAAAGGGGTAGAGCGTTTGAATGTACTATCTATTTCCTCCTTGATTTCTTCAGGTGATATGCCTTTCAAATGGAAGTATTTAATCGCTGCTTGTTTTTCCAAATCCTCCATTTTCGTGAATCCCCCACATTTGTCTTGTTTAAAATGCTGTCATTCAAAAACTAAACAAGGTATTGACCTGTAACTATGGATAAAAGCTAGTCTAGAGTTAAACTATATGATGTTATCCGTCAAACTGGTGCAGTGGCGCCATCTCTATGGGAGGCTTGGGCCTCAGCCGCCCCTCATAAATTGTCCCATGAATTTCTCTCTTCCTTAATACCTCTCGTTTTCAGTTCCCTCTTTATCAAGGTTGCAGAACCAGAAACAACGGAGATGGCATGCGGCGCATATGTGAATGTGCTAGGAGGAGATAGCCGTTTCCTCTCTTGAATGGAAACTTTTACCCAAACCCCGTAAGAGGAGGCATCATTGAATTATCAGAGATTGTCAGGAAACGTTAAGAACTCCGTTGCACTGAGCCTGCCTCCAATGGATAACTCCATTCTTCGTACACTCTCTTTTAATTCCTTTCTCCAAAGATTTAGTACGCTAGACAATTTCAGGGATCTTGACTTCTAAAATCCTCCTTTTTATCTATCCCAGTCCCTGTATGCCACAACAACACAATCCATGTTACCGTGATGATTTTAGCAGCTTTTTCTGTCTATATATTGTAAGGTTAGAAGAGAACAAACTATATCTTTTTTATGAGTAAGAAATAATGCAAACAAGGCTGTTTATTAACTCGGACAGTTATAATTTAATATTTTTAAAGTTTTCTTTTGTTGTTGTTGTTGTTATAAAAAGGAAACAAAGTTTTCGTGAAGAGAGTTTGAAATTAACAACAAAATAATTAAATGTTAAGCGTTACTAAGTACGGGAAGTATTGTATTCTATAAAACAATTCAATATATCTAGATATTTCATGGAATTTATCTTCTGTGACTCCCAGAACCTAAAAGGGAGCAGTTTTAGAAAAAGGTCTGTGTGTGTATGTTTGTGTGTGTGTGTTTGTGTGTGTGTGTGTGTGTGTGTTTGTGTGTGTGTGTCGTGTGTGTCTGATAGAGGGTATGTGCTAACAACCTAACTCAAAAAGAACATGATTGGATAGCAAAATTTCATTTAAGATCAGCACCCTCCAAGTAAGATTTTTCGGAAATTACCCCTTCTCAGCTACACTTTACATGCTACCATGTATATCTTGATTTTCTAAAAAAGTGACTAAAATTTTTGAATAAAATAACTTATTTAAAAGATATTTTTACAACTGTTGAATTTGCAATATCCTGAAAATATCTTCAAAACTCACCCATAATGGACTTTGCACAACTGATAAACCGTAGGAAGTATCGAAAATTTTATTAAACAAAATATGTACATAGATCTCATTGAAAGAGAATTTATGCCAAATAAATACATTTTTGTGGAGTGAACCATTTCTGAGATATTCCTTCTTATATGTTTGAATTTTTCAATAGTTATGCCTTTCTCAAATGAGAAGTCGTTTTACTTTTTCTTTTTTTCTGTTTTGTGATGGAGGGAATACTTCGTGGATATGAAAATATTCAATGCTATCACAGAACGATCGGCACTTAACAGATTTGACGACTACTACTACTACTCTACAAGAAAGCATGTAATAAAACCATTTCTACAAATGTCTGTCTCAGTTAATATGAAACAGATAGAGTGAAAGTGTCCTCTTCTTTGGCTCTTTTAAGTATAATTTGCGCAAGTCGAGAAAGGCATGTGAGCGTAACACACGTGATGTTTCTAGAATAGGTCCGTTTGGTGTTTGTATGTGTATGTTTGTGAACCATAACTCCAAAACAAACAGACGAATATAAATCAAAATGCGTATTTAAGGTCAACCATGGAGACACGACGACGTTTGAAAAATACTTTCCCTCCAGAGTCACTTTACATGCAAAGTTTTGCAAATGTTTTCATTTTCTCTAAGATTGCCTAAAATTAGGGTTAATATTTTGCTTTAAAAAATTTTCATGACTAATGAAACGTCTATATTTCTGAATGTTCCAAAAAATCATTGTAAGTTCTCTTCATTCAGAATGAGTTTTGCATAAACCGCAAGAGACAGACAAAATCTTACTAAACAACACACATGTTGTGTAAAGTTAACGATTTCAATGTTATTCCTTGTTATTGATTTGAATTTTTCCATTTTTAGATATTTTTTAAATATGGGTCATTTTTATGACCTAGAGGTGCAAAGAAAACAATATTCCATAGAAATCAATCACATAGTAAATAACTGAAATCACTAAGCGGTGTCATAAAACAAGGCGCATGGGGTAAGAAGATGTAGTGAAAGAGGAAGGGTATGAATGATAATGAAAGTATAAAAAGTGGACAGTAGTAAGTTGTAAATAAAATGAAAGTGGAAAAAGAGGCAATAAAGAGTCGCAAAGGTAGGTCAAAAATTTAGAATTGAATATAAAGAAATTAGTGTAGAAAATAGCATTTGATAGAAATTAATATGAGCTAGATATAGCGGTATAATATTAGACAGCAATAGTAAGAATATTTGAAAGAAGGAGTAAGACATTTTTGTGAGAGATAGCTATAAAAAAGGAGTTGGTTTAAATTCATACTACTGTAAAAGAAAAACTTGTATTTCAAAGGGATTCCCAATGGAAAATGCGTCACGTTTTTGTAATATGTGGTATTGAAAGGCAGCCCTAACGGCAGAAATGCTAGCGCCCAATTTAGGGGTAGCCCAAGATGCATTCTGTTTAGTACTCAATATATCAAATCATATCCCATGCCTACCTCGGTAGCGTAGATGGTAGCGCGTCTGCCTGACGTGCAAAAGGTTCCGAGTTGTGTCTCGGTCAGGGCGAGTAACCTGATAAGGTTTTTTCTGAGGTTTTCCCTTATCCTGATAGACGAATGTCGGGTAACTCTAAGCTCCATGGACCCCGGATTCATTTGAACATCACATTACCTATTTTATTCATCTTCCGATATGACTTAAGGTAGGAGCACGTAAATTAAAAAAAAAAAATCATATCCAATAATAACCAGTCCTTAAATTATTACTATTATTATTATTATTATTATTATTATTATTATTATTATTATTATTATTATTATTATTATTATTATTATTATTATTATTATTATTATTATTATTATTATTATTATTATTATTATTATTATTATTATTATTATTATTATTATTATTATTATTATTATTATTATTATTATTATTATTATTATTATTATTATTATTATTATTATTATTATTATTATTATTATTATTATTATTATTATTATTATTATTATTATTATTATTATTATTATTATTATTATTATTATTATTATTATTATTATTATTATTATTATTATTATTATTATTATTATTATTATTATTATTATTATTATTATTATTATTATTATTATTATTATTATTATTATTATTATTATTATTATTATTATTATTATTATTATTATTATTATTATTATTATTATTATTATTATTATTATTATTATTATTATTATTATTATTATTATTATTATTATTATTATTATTATTATTATTATTATTATTATTATTATTATTATTATTATTATTATTATTATTATTATTATTATTATTATTATTATTATTATTAATATTAATATTATTATTATTATTATTATTATTATTATTATTATTATTATTATTATTATTATTATTATTATTATTATTATTATTATTATTATTATTATTATTATTATTATTATTATTATTATTATTATTATTATTATTATTATTATTATTATTATTATTATTATTATTATTATTATTATTATTATTATTATTATTATTATTATTATTATTATTATTATTATTATTATTATTATTATTATTATTATTATTATTATTATTATTATTATTATTATTATTATTATTATTATTATTATTATTATTATTATTATTATTATTATTATTATTATTATTATTATTATTATTATTATTATTATTATTATTATTATTATTATTATTATTATTATTATTATTATTATTATTATTATTATTATTATTATTATTATTATTATTATTATTATTATTATTATTATTATTATTATTATTATTATTATTATTATTATTATTATTATTATTATTATTATTATTATTATTATTATTATTATTATTATTATTATTATTATTATTATTATTATTATTATTATTATTATTATTATTATTATTATTATTATCGCTTACACCTACTGTATATTCGTATTCCCACTGTGCCATCAAGGAAATTTTTAATAAATGGAATTCAAGAAATGTTTAACACTATTAACGTGAAATATATACAATAATAATATTTATTAAGAAAATTTTGTAATGGGTAGGGAAGGACACGTGACTGAAGTACATCACCTCCTTTAACTTTCGTCGTATTCTTCAAGTATTCTTCGTATTAATTCTTCGTTTTCAAGTAATTAACAATCTTCCTGTTTCTGCCATTTTTAGCTTTGTTATTTCGCAACCTGGAAAATTATAGTTTGATATTTGTTCATTTAGTACTTCAGTTTTATAAATTTAATCAACTTAGTTTCCTTTACAAATTATGAGGTCGGCGCCCCGGTGAACTGAGCACCCCATATAATGTCTTACAAACTCCCTCAGAGGCAGAAATCTTATAGCAGTGGGCTGTACAAACTCTACCGTGCAGTCCAAAACACCGAGGCCGAGCGGCAGTGAGAAATAGACGGTCTTGAACTTAAGTAAAGTTTTTCCATTTTGCAGGGAGATCCTAGCTCCCCACGAATCTGCCTCGCTCTTTCTCGCCGCAGTCCTATTTGTTGCTTTTGCTGTGATCCCGTGCCGCTCGGGCACAGAGGTCATCCCACACGATTTGTCAGCAAGATAGATGGTCGTTTTTATATTAACGGCAATGGGGAGGTGCTCCCTCTTCACTATGCAGATCGTACTATGCAAACCCACATCGTGTTTCGCCTGAATTTACGAAGAAGTTCCTAATAAAGCATTTTCCTTACGTCTTTGTAGCTTAAGAAAAGTGTAATTGAAGAACACGGTTCCTAAAAACGCATCTTATCTTCAAGAAATCATTTTGTTGTGAATCAATAGAAGTCACGGCCTTCTTTGTTATCTCTATCTATTTAATGGTTCGCGGTTGTTCCTATAAATTTGTAGCAGGTAAAAATGTTTGAGAAATGGAGATATATTAATTCTTACAAATTTGTTGATTGTTAAACCTGTTTATTTAGTAACAGGTGGTCAGTTACTTACGGCAACTTACAGCCTATGATTATTTTCAATGGTCTACCGGAGCCTGTTTACCTACTTGCAGACAGTGAGTATTCTAAGCCACAGTCAATTGTCAATAGTCTGCCCGGGCACACACGCCTACTCACCATGGACGTTTGTAGTACATTTTTTATACTCATGGTTGCATATTTCAAGTCTGTACAAATTAGGAGGGAAAATATTATATTGTAATTTTGAAATTACTTTAATTATGCTAACAGCGACTTTGTAGGTATTCACATATACAAATTCTACTAACCTCGAGTTAGTAGAAATTCACATTCCTCGTATTTAATGAGAGCCCACCCTCCCTCCATCCCTCTCTTTTTCTATGTGTAAGCCTTTCTATCTTCCAACAGTAGTAATAATAATAATAATAATAATAATAATAATAATAATAATAATAATAATAATAATAATAATAATAATAATAATAATAATAATAATAATAATAATAATAATAATAATAATAATAATAATAATAATAATAATAATAATAATAATAATAATAATAATAATAATAATAATAATAATAATAATAATAATAATAATAATAATAATAATAATAATAATAATAATAATAATAATAATAATAATAATAATAATAATAATAATAATAATAATAATAATAATAATAATAATAATAATAATAATACTAATAATAATAATACTAATAATAATACTAATAATAATAATAATAATAATAATAATAATAATAATAATAATAATAATAATAATAATAATAATAATAATAATAATAATAATAATAATAATAATAATAATAATAATAATAATAATAATAATAATAATAATAATAATAATAATAATAATAATAATAATAATAATAATAATAATAATAATAATAATAATAATAATAATAATAATAATAATAATAATAATAATAATAATAATAATAATAATAATAATAATAATAATAATAATAATAATAATAATAATAATAATAATAATAATAATAATAATAATAATAATAATAATAATAATAATAATAATAATAATAATAATAATAATAATAATAATAATAATAATAATAATAATAATAATAATAATAATAATAATAATAATAATAATAATAATAATAATAATAATAATAATAATAATAATAATAATAATAATAATAATAATAATAATAATAATAATAATAATAATAAAATTTTAACTTTAGTTGTAGTTTCATATAAATTGTGTCTAAAGTTAGTAGACAAAAACCAGTTACTCAAACAAAACGTAGATCTGTTTAAGCACTAGGTATTTCAATAAATTTATTTCCCAACGGCTATTTTCGAGAATATTCTTGCTATCATTTTGAATGTGCCATCCGCTCTCCTTTGTGGCATAAGAGGTAGCGTGTCTACCTCACGTTCAAGAGGTCCCGAAAGTGAATCTTGGTCAGGGTGAGTTATAGGATAGTATTGTTCAAGGGTTTTCGCTTATCCTGAGAGCTTAACTTCAGTAACTCTGAGCTCCATGGATCATAGGCTCACTGGAGCATCATTTCACCTATTTCATTCATCGTCAGACATGACGATGGAAGGCGTAATTAAAAGGAAAGGAGTTTGAATGTTTCAATACATCTAATTTTGAAGTGTGGCTATTCATTTCTTGGTATCTATGGTTCGACGCCGGAAGACAGTGAACCTTTTTTTAAGGATTTGACTAGCGCTGTGTCCATAAAAATGAAATGGATAGAAAAACACACTATTTCGAGATTAGGTGTAGAAGATAAATGATAACAGCTAGAGAAAATCATTTCTTTTTCTGAATACTATAATTCGATTATACGTATTTTTCTTCTATAAGTGTATGTTTTATTTCACGTCATTTCGTTTGCTTTCTTTCTCATTTCTTTGAAGTGGATATACTGGGTGAGTAAAAAGTATGGAACAACGCCTACTGCAACTATATGAAGTGATATTTTTTTAGAAAACCTGCAAGATATCAACATGCCCTCACTATAATCCCCATTGGATAATTGAACAACATACACAGCGTCTACAAAAAGCAAATGTGTGGCTGGTATAATTAATAACTGATTGATAGTCTTATGTAACATTGATGGTAACTTAAATTCTGAAATGTATCTACGCCTTTTACAAAATAAAATAATTCCTGCTTGTGTTACTTTATTCCCTGGAATAGGAGGAGGAATGCAAAATGCTTTCTTATTCCAGCAAGATTGTACACCTGCACATTATGGAAGGCAGGTAGTGAATTACCTAAATCATAAATTTCCAGGAAGATGGATTGGCAGAAGAGGAAGTATTGAATGGCCGCCAAGATCTGGCCTGAATCCCTTAGACTTTTTCTTGTGGGGATATTTGAAGTAGAGGGTTAACCAGGATCTACTAAGAGATCGTGAAGGCGTCAATGCGAAGATTTGGGCAAGAAATGCATCTGATCATCCGAAGAGTGTAGCTGGAAACATTAATTTCAAAGACAGATTTTTACATTGTTTGGGGCCATTTCGAGCACCATTTTTCACCATTTTGAATTGGATTCATCATGTGTTATAACTAGGGGGCGGATTTATAGGC
Source organism: Mantis religiosa (assembly GCA_030765055.1). NCBI lineage: Eukaryota > Metazoa > Arthropoda > Insecta > Mantodea > Mantidae > Mantis > Mantis religiosa. Next base: position 86,353,686 of record CM060951.1, read on the forward strand.
ACTTAAAATGTGTGAAATAGGCAGGTAAAAAGGCACTAAAATAGGCACTTAAATAGGCACTAAATATTTGTTAAGTAAACACTTAGAAATATACAATTGTAGTAAAATGGCTCCTAAAATGCACTATAACAAAATGACAATCGTCGCAACATATGCTGCAACAAAGTCGCTAAATACATACTATTTTGTGGTTCCTTAGGCGAAATAGTTCTACATTAATTTAAAATTTCATAAATGGCTCCACAGCAAGTTAAAATAACAGATATTGTTGTATAATTAAAATACATACAGGTACATCCACTTCACTAGGTAAGAACCATGATGTGCAGAAGGGGGTGAATCAATTAACTATGTCAAAAACAAAAACATGTATTTTGGAGGGGCCTTAAGGGCAAAAATTTAAATATTTGAAGCTTTTGTTATATTTGTTTCAAATTTATACCATTTATTTTTGTGATCGATCAAGCATGGAATAATACCAAGTTTCATGTTTATAGTTACAATAGTTTCTGAGGAATAAGTTTATGTCTAAATCATAGGTGATTTTCAAAATGTCCCACATATTGTAGTTTTAAAAATTAATGCTTGGGGTGTATGTTCTGCACCCATTTTAACCTAATAATGATTGTAACTATGTGAAATATTTGTCTTCATACCTATTTAACAATTTGTATTTTTCTACGCGTCTTCAGTAAGAGATAAGCATTATAATCCATTTCAATACAAATAACAAAAACACAAATATATAAATGGATACCCTTAATATGCAGTTGCCCTTACAGACATATTTAGAATTTCATATAGATGAAAGAAAACTGCATCCTTTGGAACATTTTGATGTTAGGAAAATGTAGAAAATATGGATTCTGAGAAATCTGAGGTTAAAGTTACGTAATAACAGCTTCGCTACAGGTTTATGGTTAACTAAATTTGGGGTTGTTGTAACTTTTGGGCCAATTTGAACAGATGTTTCTCCTTAATAGAAACGATTTTTGGAAAGATAAGAAATTCAAAAGTTTACAACAGCAATCTTAATACCACTTAAAATGATGTCAGGATGTGTCAGAAAGATACAAAGTACAGAATAAAATTAATTAAAAGCTAAAGCTGCAGAATCTTAGTTTTTGTAATAAAAACCCTAAATGCCTCATTGTCGACAAACAATAGGTAAAGCACAGCTTTCTAGTAAGAGTTTCCCGTTCATTCAAACAGAATTACAGCAGTTACGGAATCGCTAAAAGAATTCTCGTGCCTATTTTTATAAAGCAATTTCTGTAAAATTTTACACAAACTATTAAGATTTATTGATCTGCAGTTTAATTTTCAATGTTGGAAACAACACCGAAAGTCTCCAAGCAATCGATTTCATGTTTCCTTGAGATACATGTAGAAAAACGTAAGCATGAGAAAATCACAGTTTTTTCATATATATAACCTTAGTCTGTGTAGCCTAGCTAATTAAGTGCTGGCCTTACAAATTGTAACCTGAACAGAGTCCCAGATTGGCGATTTTAATATTGAGGAGAACGACAGCTTCGTGTCAGTAGATTTACACACATGTAAAACAAACCTTACGGGAGTAAATTTCTGCTTACCAGCGATACTGATTGTGATCTGATATGATTGTTAAAAATTGACACCATTAATAATTTAATTAATAATCCCTCCCCCAAGTATTACTATTAGCTCAATAAATAAGCCTTTACACCAGCTTAAAAATATGATGCTACTGCATTGAAACTGCCAAAGATAATACGTTACAGAATTGTGAAATCCAGTACACTGAGTTTGGAAAGCTATACCTATAACTTTCAAATAAATAATATTCTAATCAAAATGAAATACATTAGGCGGACTTGTTTAACAATTCAGATATGTTTTAAGCTAAATCTCAATGTAACGTCGTATCATGTGGTGAAGAAAGTTTTCACATTAGGCAAATTTGTGCTTTAGTTTGGAAAACTGAAAACATTCAGTTTCTCTTCTTTCGGCTCTCGTTAACATACTAATTTTTAATCAGCATGATGTTGCTACATGAGCTTATTTTTAAAAGATTTTTGAAACTAGGATAATATAATATTAATACAAACATAAATGATTAAACCCACCTGTTTTCACACAACGCTGACAAAAATTATATTCCCATCCGTGCTGAACGATGGATTCACGTTTATCCACTGCTTAAGAAGTACACTTCTTTTGCTTCTCTCTGTTGGCATATTTGAGCAGGAAACTGATCTATGTGTACACTTGAAACACTGCTTACAGAATGGGCTTTCCACTCCCCACATGAAGAGTGGTCATTTGTCAATCAATTGAAATATCATTTAGCTGGTCTTTTCTGCTCGTCCTTGAGAGAATTCTAAGATTTGCCATGACGTCATTAGCGCATTTTGACACGTCTGTAAGGCAGTGGCTAAACATACCTGGCTAAATCCGTTTTTGTATATCCAATGTGCCACAGTAAGAAATTTCTCTTCCCCGAAAACTTCACATTGAAGCCAACAAATGCAAAAGTTGCTGTCACAAATTAAAAGCAGAAAAAATTGGCTAAAATGGCAGTTTTAGGCTCTAATAAGCAGAATAGGCACAAATGTATGAAATATGGATTTATAGGCACTATAAGACTAAGAAATTAGGCTAATAATTGTAGAAAACGTGCTTATAACTTAAAAGCCTACGTTTCTGAACAAAGGAATAAAATAGGCAAATAGGGCAAAATCCACCCCTAGTTATGATACAGTATCATTAATTTTGTAATGAACGTGCTATCTTGGTTTAAATTTCATGTGATGTAATACGTCCTAATAAATTTAAATTACAGTTCAGAAAAGTATTTACCTGTATGTTCCGAGAACTGAGGACCAAAATAAATAGATGTTGCCATTAAAACAAAGGTCATGCCTTATTCACAATCATGGTAATATGAAAACATGTTGATATCTTACAGCTTTTCTAAAAAATATCACTTCACAAAACTATAACAACAACGTTGCAAAGTAGCATTGTTCCATACATTTGATTCACCCCGTATACAAAAATTCTATATTGGCTGGCCCCGTAGCTTAGTGGGTAAAGTACCTGCCTGCCGTGCTAGGGGTCCCAGGTTCAATTACTAGCGGTGTGAGTGGGGATTTTTCTCCAATCAAGATATTTCCCCATCTTCCGCAGAGTCTGGATGTATGAGTGAGAGTACGAATGTGTGCTTGATCCAACGATTAAAACCCAACGAATACGAGTTAACACCTTTGATATGTTGCAAAAGAGAACGGCCGCCGATATGACCATTGTAGTTAAAGGCGGGGTATAAATGGAAAATAAAATATACACATCAACTACTTCTGTCTTCTAGTTAAACATGATTTTGTTGCGTTTCGCTTCACAGCAAACGTGTTTTCAACATGCAACATAAGTTTGACTTTCGTTTGATGCCCTTAAATTCTTAAAGAATATTTCTTTTTAAAAGTGGTTAAGGGCACTCCCAGATCGATAGGTTTCAAAAAATCCATTTTTTTTGTTTTTAGTGTTAAAAATTATATAATTCTTTAGCTTTAAAATAATATATATAACATAGGTTGTCAGCTGGTATTAAAGTCCTTTAATTCGTCAATTTAAACATGGCGGCGTAATGATATGCCCGCTTCCTGAGAATGGTGCTTAATCCTTGATCGTGATTTCCCAAAACCTTGATTTTTCATACTTTAGGTGCATGTTTCTCAAAAACTATAAACGATATTGACACAAAATTTGTATTGGTTATCTGTCAATGTTCCTTGAACATATTCGACTAACATTTATATGCATGTGATTTATAAAATGGATGAAAGCATATATTCAGTCCTTGAAAATATTATATTCTTTTTTTACTCAAAACTAATTAATTTTCATGTTCATAGTATAAACTATATGTGATTTTCATTTAGCCCATATTAAAAAACTGTATCTTAGGTTATTTAGGATACAACTTGGTGCATGTACCTTTAAATTCCTACAAGTAAAGTGCACCTGAAATATGGGGTGCAATATTTTTCTCTGGACACACGGTCTGATTTATGCCCCTTTTGAATACACCTATGTAAACTTAATTTAAATATTATACATTATTTAAATTCACACATCCTTATACAGTAATCATACCGAATTTCAATTTCTGATAATGTTTAGTTTTCTATTTATTCAAATTTTAATATTGGTAAAATTTAGCCCTGTCTGGGTAAAAATAAGCTTCCAGTGCCCTTAAGTCTAGTTGAAAACTACCCTACAGCTACAAATTTTAAAATTAAAATAATAATTTATTTCATAACTCAATTTGTAGGTAGGTGCCTACTTAGTTAAAGACTTATGCAGATCAAGCCTTCAATAATAATATCAATAATAGACAGTAGATTTGATTTAGAATATTTAAAATGAAATGAGCTGAAACATTTGAAGGTGAATAATAAACTGATAAAAAGGCAATCACTGAAACATAATAAATTCCGATATGAAAAAACATGAAATAACATAGCATGATTGCAAAAGGTGTTGGCTCAAACTTAAACGGTTCAAGAAATGTTTTGTTTGAGTCTACACTTCCACTTTAGGTTGGTATTTCACAGCTGCCTATTATAGGAAAGAATAGTTTGTACGTAATAGATGATGATGTGATCATGATGAAAACAAAAGAAATATTCATAAATAACAGAGTGGGGAAATAATCATTTCACTTATAATGGACACGTAGGTGTTATACTGCATAACAGAAGAACATAAAATATTATATAATAGTTTAAATATTTTTTAACCTCCATTATAATACAATATCACGCCCGCCTCTGTGGTGCAGGCGGTAGTGTGTCTAAGAGGTCCTCAATTTCTTGATGTGTGAATTACCTGTATAAAATGTTACCCGACGTTTTTCTCTTATCCTGAAAGATGAATGTCGGGTAACTCTTAAGTTCTATGCATCATTTCACCTATTTCATTCATCATCCGATATGACGTAATGTTTGAGGACCTTAATTTAATATATATATATATATATATATACACATATATAATGAATTTGTCCTACATTAACTAATATGTCCGTAAACTGGCACAAGTCCTTATTGATTGCTGTCTGTGCAACGAAAGACAGCTGTTGAGAGGAAAAAACGTTCCGCTCGACGTTATTAATACATTATTGAAAACTGGGCTTGTTAGATTTCAATGTGGAAGTTTCATGTACAGGTTTTTTACTAACTCGTCCTGTTGTTTCGTAAATAGTTAACCACAGATGGCATGCCGTATGCCAACTTACCGGCCCATCCTACTAGGATACGATGGCAATTCTGACAGTAGAATCGGTCGACGCCACCGGTTACCACACCATATCCAATAAATATTAAGTTTTGAGTACATACAGCGGTACGAACAGAATTTGAGTCGCCTCTTTACTTTTCTATAAAGGTATACGAACACAGAGCAGTCGTGGCGAACATTTTTCCCTCTGTAATATTGCCCAATAGCACGTAAAATGCAAGTGCAAATATGGCCTACTGCCATATAGAGGGAGTAGTTGGAAATAGTGGATCTGTTGTGACTTAACCGCACTGGATTCTTGTTTGGGTCCAAGAAATTCACGCTTAAAGAAACTAGAGACACTGAGCTTTAAAAATATGTTTGACATGTTGGGGTTTTCAGTTGATAGTGGAGTTTTAATTCGGAATTCTTACTTTTTTGTGTAATTTATGTCCTCCAACTTTAAGTCATATCGAACGATGAATGGAATGGGTGAAATGATGCTAAAATGAGCCCGGTGTCCACAGAGCTTAGAGTTACCCGACATTCGTCTTTCAGGATAAGGGAAACCCCCGGGAAAAACCTTATCCAGGTAACTCACCCTGCCCGAGATTCGAACTCGGGACCTCTTGAACGTGAGGCAGATATGCTACCACCACGCTACCGAGGCGGGCTGGAGTTCTTACCTGGTGAATCACTGCTGTTATGTGCACATTTATCTTTAATTGTAGTTTACCGTAGTTTTTACTATTCATATTTTAGATACACTTAACTCTGCAACCATGGATGAAAATTTTACTGGTCATTTCCCAGTCAAAGAACTACTTATTCCACCTAAAATTGTTCCTCAAATTGCTAATCGTAATTTATTAACTACTTATATGCTTATCAAAATGGGCATGAATTCCATGTTCAAAACATACACTTTTTAGAAGGGGCAGATATTTTCAAATGTGGGAAGCAAATATTGGTGGAAATTGCCAAGTAATGCAAGTATTAAAGCATAAAAAAGTTCAGTAAAAATAATTGGCATTTTTAGAGAAAAGTGTACTTGAATATTCCCATAACACTGACAATTTTAAAGTTTTTAATTGGCAAGTTTATAGCTTTGCTTTTCAGCATACAAAGATCATTTTCCGTGGTTTATGTGTAGAAAAATTGATGTACGCTGTGTCAAAGTTGCAATGTTAAACGATTGTTGCGGAACTGAAAATCAAATTTTTCATTGAAATGACAAACGACTGCCTCACAACTATCCAGTACTGCAAAATTACAGCATATGTCATGAAGTATAAATGAAGCCAGTCTTATGCAAATTCTTACAATAGTAGTTTAATTTACAAATTAATGGTAAACACTCTCCAGTATATATTTAATTTAACAACAAATAATAATCAGTTTGTTTCCCTGAAGATTATGTTGGATATTGATACAAATGTTACAGCCAAGACGAGAATATTATATTTTCAAAGCAAAACGTTCATATTCCTTACAAACATTACCCATCGAGGAGGCATTGCAGTAGCGAGTTTCTGGATTACGTGGTTTGATCCCTATTTTATTATATAGTATTTTCTTTTAGAAAGATTACCAAAATCATTATGCTAAGTGAATGGGGTAAGGTCGGATTACAAAACTTACCCGCCTCGGTAGCGTGGTGGTAGCGAGTTTGCCTCACGTTCAAGAGGTGCCAAGTTCGAATCTCGGTCAGGATGAGTTACCTGTATAAGGTCTTTTCCGGGGTTTTCCCTTATCCTCAGAGGCAAATGTCGGGTAACTCTAAGCTCTATGGACCCTGGGCTCATTTGAGCATCATTTCACCCATTCCATTCATCGTCCGTTATGACTTAACGTTGGAGGACGTAAAATTACAACAAATAAAAACTACACAACTTCAGGGGAACACTTCCCATACTGCGGCTGACATAGATATATTATGGCTAATATCCTCCAGTAGAAACCGCTGGAGGATACAGGTCGCAAGCACAGAAATTTTGGTAATTTCTAACACTTCCAAATTTGAAATCCATTGCATTATTGGTGCTGCCCAAAAAGCAATGAACGATGCTTTCGAATATACAGTCTAATGTTCACTGCGAATTCATTTTCCTTAGAACAAGTATGTCCGCCATGTTCCCGGCATTGCCTTATGCCATAAAACTAAGAAGTACGCTAGATATATCACAAGAAAACTGGGTAATATACTTTTCCTTTTGTGCGTTTAAAAGTGAGTGAAAGTTTACAATAACTCAAATATTTGATTACTTCACACAACCTTCATTTATAGATTAAAGGTTAAGGCACGGCTCCTTCTACGTAATAGCAGTGGCAAATAACCGCGTGTAGCCGCTATGGCAGTGACTTGGAAGTACTACTGGCATGCAACGGTAAAAAAATACTTTAATCAACTAATTGGAATCTGACAACGAGGAATTCAAAAAACGACTTCGAATTCTTAATTTTCCTTTAATATTTCCTGCACCACGGCAGTATATCTTCACGCTCAACAATTATACCTTTTATGTTTCTCTTCACAAATTCAAAACTGATGTTGCGAAGAATGGTGTGGAAGCTTGGAAAATCGGGATTATTGTTTACTGCATGAAGCAGTTTTGTAATTGCTGGTAATACATTTCTTTCAAAGATTCAATGCATTTTGCGACGTACAGCACTTTTAAATAATCCATCACATTCTCCTTCCACAGCTGACTTCTTTATTTTTAGACGTTGCTCTGGGATGCAAAGCATATGAAAAGTTTTCACAACTTTTCTTCGAAGGACATTAATACTTGGCGCGGAAACACCGGTTTGATCTGCTGACAAATAAACGTCCTCCATTACTAAGTCAGGTATTTTTACCACAACTTTCAAAACACGTTCAATGTAATTTGTATTTCACCTCTTTTTAAGAGTTTCAATCTCCAATGCTTACATATTACACGGAAGCAGCGATGTTGCAAACTAATCTCCCACTTCCCTCTGTTTTTAAACTGCGCAAGCGCAGCGTGTACTCTGATTAATATATACAAATTACATTTATATATACCAAATAAAATACTAATTATGTTTGAGTGCTGCATTCATAATAATGTGAAGCTTTTTATGTATTTTGCATTATGCTAAGACTTTAAAAATTATATGCGAACTATATATTTCATCCGCAGAAAGTTACAAGGCTAAACAGCCAATTATGTCCACACGTAACATGCTTTTGTTTACATCGATATAAACTAAGGACAGCGTCGGTATAGAACATGCAAATTTACAGACTTTATGTAAATCACATGTAGCTTTCCGCACCAAAAGACATGCAAAATATTATAATATTATTCCAATTACAAATGTAATTGTTTGTGACATGTAGAAGTATTGGGTTGCATCCAACAGTTCAATATCGATATCATACGTTTTTGATTTTGAGACCACTGATTCCAAAAGTAGCAGGTTTAGAAAAACATATAATTTTGTGTTTTTATATGGACAACATATCCAAAAACGAAACGTCTGTTAAATTTCAGCATCTTTCAAAGATAAGACACGAAGGTTTAAAAAAACTCACATCAAATTACCCTTTACATAGAAATATCAGTAGTTTCCTTATTTTAAATTTCTCAAAAATGGCTCTAACATTATACTGAAAATAACTACGATATGTTTAAGATATTTGCACCACAAATGAAATGTAAGTGTGATTTGAATTTTCTGCAAATGGAATCTGAAGTCCTCTTCAGTCTGAACGGCTTATAAAATTTAAACCGTGAGAGATAGAAAAACATCTTAGTTCACAAAAACTGTAGATCTCATTAAACCATAATGACAAACAAATTTTAGTGGAAGTAGTAATTATTTTCATGATATCCTTTGCTACTGGTTTTAATTTTCAAATATTTATTCTTTTCTCAAATGAAAGTGGCTACTCTTTTCCTTTCTTCTCTTTCGTATGGTCATTCAAAGAGCTCACTGTGATTTGGGGTTTTCTTTGTTTCTCCTTGTCACTTAGGAGAATACCGGGTTGTTTACTTTCATACCACGATATGCCTTTCATCATTTCCCTTCGTTACATTTCATTATCATTTTTCAGGATTGTTTTCGGGCTCATAGTAGAGTAGTCGTACTTCCATAAAGTCCTGCATTTATAGTAGCTTAGCTTAGAACCGAGTGCCATCCAACTCAGTGGGAGTTGTTAAGGAGGTGTGACGTTGCTGCGCTACTCTAAGGGTATAGGGGAACCTCTGTGATACCATCCAAATCATCGTCTACTTCGCTCGTGTAAGAAAGAGTAAGCCTCACGGGATAATTTCTGTTTATGCAAGCATTGCCACACGTCACCAGCTTATCCCCCTTAACTGCTTCCCCGCATCCCCCAACAATACAGAGCTTGGTCACTTCCAGTACTTTACTCTTCTGTAATCAATAGCACACTGTCGTTCGTATATTTAGGTTTGCGTGTGTGACGGCTGGACAGCTCGCCCCTTGAAATCGCCACCATTGCCAGGGAATTTATGGAAGTAATACTACTCCACAGTGCCTTGTATTCGACCATGATCCGGGCGGGCACTGCTTGCTGTCTACCCGGTTCACGGTCGAAAATAAGGCACTGTGTATAGCGCTGCCAAACAGATGGCGCGGATGCTTGTGCTGCTCTCGTCGCTGGTGGAGATTGTGTGATTGCTATCCTTACGTGGAAGGGACGCACGTCGACACCTGACCCGAAGTGTTGGTGGCTGCACAGCAGTTATCTTGGTGCCGGATAAATGGACCATCAGCTCTTATTAGTAAGTTCCGTGGGTCTCTGTGGTCTGTCTGTCCGATCCTGTAGTGTCCTGCGGTTCCCTCACTTCACCCTCCCTCCTGGGGGGTTAATTGTATGGATATCGCAGTGCGAGATGTTCTCCTCCGATGTCTACAGTTTACCCTTTATACTAATCAGTCTATACGCAATGTGTAAATTATGTAAATCGAAAGTTTATTAGATTAACAGGAAGTAGATAGAATAATAAGCTTTGTAAGTTTGTAAAGTAATAGATCTAAAACTACAAGTGCAGTACATACGATTGTATTTTTGATTAGTCTGGAACAAAACCAGACGAGTTGCTAATGTAGGACAGAGCAATGAATCAGTGCGTGTTACTGGAACAGTAATTGCCGTTTCCTCTCTGAGATCTCTTCCTAGCTCGGTTTTTTACGGGTTCCTCTCTACCCCTTCGTCTACATGAGACGTTCTAATGAAATCTGTTCGCTTAGCTTCCACCTTCCGCTTAATTCCTGCTGCCCCTCACCCCTTTTCGACCCCGCCCTTCCTGACGGCATCCGCCCCGAGATTCTACTTAATTTACTTGATCGAAGGGGGGGCCTCCGCCTGTAATGAAAGTGTCTTTTCCCTTATTTGGGCGGGGGATTAAGCTTTTGAGGCTGGTAACTCTTCCTTTTCTGAGGTCGCGTGCTCTTATGTTGCCCGCACATTTGTTTGTCTGCCGATATCTAAGTATCAACTTACATAGAAGATTGCGCGCTGAATAACGTCTTTAATCAAAAACTTTTATTTGTTGCCTACAAATTGTGGTTTTTGTTCATTCTTCCACAATTCTTACAAAACGTTATTACCAATTCTGTCTCCTGATAAAGATAGATTTTGTTACACATTTCATGCGCCGTTAACGTGAAGATGAAGTTTTGATAAAGCTGATGTGTACATTTCCATGCTTTTCTCTACACCTTCTTGAATAAAAAGTTCTTCAAAACGCTTATTCTTCTGTCCACTTCGGTTAATCGAGAAATGGTGCTATTACATATTTTATTTTAGGTATAATGGAAATAGAATAGATTTAATCATGGTCAACTGGCTATGTGATAGCTGTGAATTCCATTCTCTTTATATCCCAGCAGTTAACTAAAAATAAATAACGACCTATTATTATTTAATAGATATATATGGGATTTTCTATAAGTAAGGCTTGTCTGAAAGGAAATAGACACGTTTCCCCATCCTTAAACAGCGGAAATGTCCCATTCTCCCTAAGCGAAGGTTATTCTGAAGCATTTATTCCCTTGCGGCAGTGTTCCGCTTTCCTAAGAGTTTCAACAGTGTCATCTGAACAAATTCGAGAAGAAGCTGGAATTCCTAATCTCAGTTTGCTGCCACAAAGGTCATCTGTAATTTAGTACAAAGAATGTCTATATCTAAAAAAATGGTGCAGTTGATAATTTATTACAAATATTTGCGAGGAAGTGAAACCAGAATAATAAAATATAACATATATTTCTGTACACTAGATGTTTTATGGTTGTTTCTTTTTTTTTCAGATAACTAAAGAAAAATTGAACGTCGGGCTAAGTCAGGTAATCGATAGTCAGATTATAATATAATGTCTTTGACACTATTAGCGTAAGCATTTCAGAAGAATAATATGATTTCGTCTCGCAAATTTTAGATTTATTCTTCTGCTGGATCTACTGCATTGACTAGAGATAATTCGATTCGTAGCAAAGATTTTGCATGTTTAATAGTAAAAGACCTAGTTTTGAGGGACAAAAGCATTAACTTTTCTTCTTATGGCGGCGGATAAAAGTAAAAATATTGGAAAATTTAAACAAATAGCAAGACTATCCTTTTCCTAAAAACACTTTTATTTATATTGTCGCGAACCCGATCGCGATAACATGGCTTGAACGCACAAAGGAACTGATAGGCAGCACGGAGATAACGAGTATGCCGGAACAGATAAACATAGCGCCGGAGATAGAAGACTTGCCGACACAGATATAGTTAGTTACATTCTAATCCTTGTTTCACATAAGCTTGCCCCGTATCTCTAAACGGTCACGTCAACATATCAGCTCTCATTGGCTGCTATTGTAGTATAGACTGTTGTGCGGTAGAAATTAGTTCGTTATTTAACATGGTGATATATCTTTTATATGTTGGAAGAGAATTGTCAAATTTATATTTTCGTGACTGTTAGAATTAAATATATTACTCAACAAAGTTGATTTATCTGAAATGCATGTTAATTCTTAAACGAAGTAAGGAGGACGTGGCACGATGGCACGTGATTTAGCGGTAGTGATGACATATTTGTTTATATGACTTTTATCATTGACCTTGTTTTGAACTGGAATTGTCATATATCGCCATTCGAAGGTGTGTTGTGCCGAGTGCGAGAGCTAAATTATTTTACTGAGCGTTTATTGCGCGTGTACTTATTATATGTAAAATGGCAGAGTATACCACCAGTTTTTCGCTGGAGCATCGCAAGGGTAGACCTTTACAAAGCGGCGAAAAAAGAATTGTGGTGCATGTGTTTAATGCACTCACAGAGAAGAATCCGTCTGTGTCAGTGAGAGAAGTCGAACAACTGTGCTCTGAACATACAGGTGTGAGTGTTAGATGCCTAGGAACACAGCGACAAGAAATTGAGACCACAGGAAAACTTGCCACTCCAGGGGCGATATTGCTGTGTGGCGAAGACGTTATTTAAGGACAATCAGACTGTACCGAGATACAAGTCGCAAAATATACTACCTTGACGAGACTTGGCTGAATGAAGGACACACGACAAGTAAAGTGTGGCGTGACACGACTTTTAAGACTGAAAGACAAGCATTTTTTCAAGGTATGTGTGCTGGTTTAAAAATTCCAGGTGGAAAAGGCCGAAGGCCTTTCATTATAAACTTGTTTCAGTTTCATTGCTCATTCATTCAGTTTCAACTTGCTCAGTTTTATTATAAACTTGTATTTTTTCATGCCTTCATATCCTTATTTGTATGATTTTATTTATTTTCCTGGCAATTATTATGACGTTTACTGCAGGTTTAAATATGACGCCTATGGCCTACGGTGCGAAAGCTTTAGCCAATTAGGGTGAGGCGGAAGGTAGTTGCACGTGGAGTGATACATGTCAGCGGGGCAAGGTTATAAGAAAAAGATTATAGAGCATTCGTGTTTTATCTGGTGACATGTTTAGCAAACATTCTATAACAGTCTGGAATTCATGAATGGGTGTGTAGAAAGAAGCCATCGTTAGTGATGGAGTCAGTCGTAAACAGTAAACTGTTGTAGAGTGTTGTAACAGAGCTGATGTAATCAGAACTCTGTTTGTTGTCACCGACCTTGGTAGATTGTGGTGTGTTTGTGACGTAATGTTACGTGAGAATTGAACAGTGTATTTCTACGGAAATAAAGAACCGTTGGAATATCTGCAACTCGGGCTTTTAATTCTACGAACACACAAAGTCGCCATATTCAGAGATCTTAAAACACGTACTTCCAGTGAAATCTGGACATCAAAATTTTTAATTACTAACTATACATAACACAGTAACTATAAACTAAAAATCGTATTGTCTTTGAAATTATTTGTAAGCTCTTCGCATGTTCTCGAGAAAACACGAATTTGCTTAACATTTAAAAGTACTATTATTTAAACATTTACACCAATAAGAAAGAACACCTTGGAAATGATTAACGACAAAGAATAATTTTACATATACAATATGCTTCTGTCAGTGCCACAAAATTGTTTTAGTAGATTTTGTTCATCTATAGGAGTCTCTTAATTATACAAAAGTCATTCTGAATAAGTATTTCAGAAGCTATTCGTAGAGAATTAAAGATGTACATTTTATTTGGCATGCAAATATCTTAAAAATATATTTTAACTTCATTCGTTAGAATCTTTTTCAAGAAAATTAATAATAAGGAAACTATTTCCAACTAAACATTAGTTTAGGATGGGTATCATCTAAAGATTTTCCATTCTCTTTCTTGGAGGTTGCTGAATTTGAATACCAAGTTTGGTACTAAACCGATATTTAGTTTCTCAATTAGGCCGTTCACGCGCACACAAACAAAAATACACACTTTGTAAACAATTTGTTTATTTATTTAGGGAGTTTCGAAAGTTGATTTCCTGTGAAGTCTCGGTATCGATTTTTTAACGGAATACTATTCTTCCTTTCTTTAAGTAAGTAGAAAAGAAAGTAAAATATTGTGGAAAAAAACTCTGTGATTCTGACGCATACAATCCCCTCGATAGGCAAGGAAAACTAGCTCCACTTTCGCTTTTACATGCTTGACTGCCAATAATTGACATTTATGTTTGTATATTTCAACACATATAGCCCACACCGCATAGTTACAGTTATTGAATCCATTTCACACCGACATTTCTACGTACACCTGTGTTCGTGTGTGACTGTTTTATTGATCTAATTCTGTTAGTTTTCGTGGTCGTTAAACGGTTCGTGAGAAACTAATACTAAATTCGAGTATAACCATTTTATAACAATTTTGGTGCCTTGCCGGATTGTTCGCGCACATTCGAATGTTTGAATATACGCAATATAGAATTAATATAGGAAAGTTGATAAAGAAACGAGACGATTAGTGAAACATTATTATCCTCTCCCCCACCTTCAACTGAACTTATAACAACAGCAGAAGTCATTTAGGATCGTGAAAACAACCGTTGTCATTCTCAGTGACACTAAGCCATGATGACTTCACGTTCTTAGCAGCTCACGTTCGGAAATACTTGCAACTAAAAATGTTGAAATCATATTAGTCAGCTCAAAATTAGAGCCAGTGCATTTAAGTGCGCTGCAAATCAGATGTTATAGTTATATCGTAGTAGGAAACATTATAGGCATTACAAATATCCAAGATTTTGCTGGGAACACCTCTCCGAACTTATCATTTTTTCAGCTTACGAAATGCATGAGATACCACACCTTGTATTGCTACCCATTTTCATTCATGGTTCAATTGTATTTCGAAGGTGATACAAAACTGCTGCACAAATTTTCCTTTGCACAAATATAATTTATCAAAAAGCTTGATAGGTATTACTGAATTTTTGCGTTACCTTTCTCAGAAGAAAAGTTGCGAGAGTATTTTCAAAGTTTTGTTTCATTTACTTCCATTTAACTTTATTTCAACTTGTGGAATGCGAATATTCTATATGCTTCATTTTTATTAATATTTTTAAAACTTGTACATGGAAAAATGTCAACTATAAAGAGACTTTGACTTTTATTTCCTTCCCTTTCTCGTAAGCAATATTTCACTATAAATTGATGTTTCTGTTCAATTTTCTTAAACATTATGTGAATTGTTTTATTAATACCATAAAACTTCAGTTAGATTCTTTTTCTAAAGGGATATCTAAAAATAGTGGTATTGGCATTTTACATTTCTTTATGATTTTCTACGTTTCATTTGTCCCATATAAATAATTCCGCATACCTCTTTTTCCCCACTTTACTAAATAGTTCAGTGAAAATTTATAAAAATATTTTTATCTCTAACTTATTTTACACATAGAATGGAAGATCTACTGATAATGTTTAAAATATTAGCTTTCTCTTATTACTATACTTTATAATTTTAAAAATACTCCAGTTGTACTCACATTTCCAAGCACTTTAAATCTAAAAAGATTATTTGAAAAAAAAATTAGTTAAAACCTTTCCAGAATTATGTATAAAATCGTCTAGTTGTTTGATTTAACTAATTTTAATGTTACAACTTTAATAAAATATGTGATTTTTTCTGAGGCGTACGATTAAGCAGAAATTACTGGCCCATACTAGGCCTATGTCCTTTCAGTATGGAGGAAGGACTGCAGAGGAAATCCCAAAGATGAACAGATCCGGACGGTGCTACACGTTGGAAAGGTCGGGGTCCCTAACGATTCCAAAATGACACCAATTTTTAGCCATCTTCAGCCCCGGATTAATCTTTACCCAACAAAAACTCTACCATCCCACAGCACTAATCTCCTTTGCCTGTTTCTACCACCCTGAAATATATGGAATGATCGTTGAAAGGAAATGATGGATAGTAAATTCGTGTAGGAAGGAGACCCTTCCTAACATTTGCCTACGAACTTCAGGAAACCACGATGAAAACTCAAAAGTGGCCGCCTTGACGGGAATCGACCATATGAAATTCATCAGCAACCTTCCAAATACCAGTCCCATTCACGTGGCACCATGCAAATCTTTTGTTTTCTAAGGAACGTAAGGTTGTTGTCCTTTTTTTTTTAATTTACGTCTTCCAACGTTAAGTCATATTGAACGATGAATGAAATGGATGAAGTGATGCTCAAATGAGCCCATGATCCATACAGCTTAGAGTTACCAGACATTCGATTATTATAAGGGAAAATCGAGAAAAAAATTACCCAGTTAACTTATGCTGATCGAATCGAACTCGTGACATCTGAGCGTGAGGCAGACAGGCTGCCGAGGTGGCTGCTTCAGACCTGAATATAAAATTAGTTTAATAAATATGTAATACGACATACAAAGCATTCCACTTATTAATTAATAGCTGGTTTCTTTAAAAATTACGTACTTTTTGTAGTAGCATATGTGTATATGATTAAATGTCTTTAATTACCCAAACCATAAAAGGGATTTTAATGAAAATATCGTATGATTTTATCTAAAAAGTAATATGTGACAAACATTTGTTTAAAAATTACCTTTCAGAGATGAAACGTGTGTTTCCTTCGCATATGATACCAGTAATTGCTACTTGAAAAGCGTGCATTTTTCTGTTTGCTTTAGAAAACAATGGCAGAAAATTTCCACTCTTCGTGTAGACGCCCTCTTTAGTTTTTATTTCCACTCATAACAGAATTTCCTTGTATGAAGGTAACAGAAATCACAATAAACGTTTGGAAAGGCAGACTGCCGTGAGACTGACGTTGTTGGAGGTACTTGAATCCACATCGCGTGTACAGAGCCTCCTCGATTCTTTACCTGCGTTCCAGGCCACTGGTTATTAAACTAGCTACACCCGTTGCTAAGCAAAGAGGTCGGAATGTAATAATGTTCTGTTATAGCAGGGGCCTTGTTTCTCTCTACCCCTCACTCTTTTGCCTCTTCGCGTCTAGCAGACTTCGAGAAGAGAAAAAAGCAACGCTTCAGGAAAATGTAGGACATGTTGGAAATACTGCCTCTAATGACTAAAGTGATGATAGACAGGTACTTGTAAAGATGATTACCTTCAGCAGTAGAAGTGCTTTCGTGAATAAATTTTTCAATTAAGTTATCAATGAAAAAATTACTAACATTTGTTTTCTTTTCACAAGATTAAAATAAAGATGTGAAATATGTTCAAAGTGCGATGTCTTCTCTGTTACTGTTTGTTGCATATCATTTCAATGTGCACTTATTTTAAATAAGTTATATATCTTATCAAAATATACATTAATTACATCCAAATGTGTAATTGAAGCAACCAAGAATAGACAATTCGTGTATAAAAGTTCCGGTGCAGAAAGTAGGTGTCATTGTTGCACTTTTGACAATATGCAAACAAGTAAGAGTGTAAACTAAATAATGTTAATCGTATAAACAATAAAATGCATTAATCATAGCTTGTACTCTATAATTATGGCTGTTAGGACTCATCCGATATGATGAAAATGGGAACATTTTTTGGTAAACGATTTGGTTAAGACCACCTATCCCCCAATAAATGTTGAAGAAATAATTATAACTTGAAGCATTTTTTGCTTAATATAAAATTTTACAATTTACACAGCCATATTAAGTCATGGTTGTTGGCTTTGCTATAGAAATAGTGCATTGGATTAAAAGATTAATACTTACAAGAAAATTTTCATACAAACTATTTCATTATGAAGTTTCAATCAAATTTGAAATTCGTAGTATATCACATATATCGAACGCACTTGAAACTTTCATAAGCATTAAACAGGTTATTGTTATAAATTTGTGGCTACATACCTGAAAGTCAGTATCTTTACAAGAACATTTAAATAACGGGCCCTTTTTATGCAGCTAAAAGGAATTTCCACAATAATCTAACAGTAAGTCACACGCTTTTAGAATTTCTTTAAATAAGATATGATTACTTGCAGGTCCGAACCATACATATGCCTCCACAATCTGCTTGTTTAGCTCTTGTTTTATTTGTATTGAATTCAACTGATTCTAGGTAGAATAACCATGGAAGTGTTGTGGAAAACTATTCACTCTACATATTTCTCCATGAAATGGCTGTCGTTACCTATTCCTTATTAGTTAAAAGGAATTCTTCTCAATTACATTCAGTCGCTAAAGAACTTCTTTGGCTTCAAGTTGGTAAAATTAATATAACAGATAAATCAGGTCACGTGTATTTTAGACCAGAGATCCTTAGTTAAAACTTCTCTCCCACAACCACACCAACTGAGTTTTTGTACTGGTTCGACAGTTGTATGGTGATTGCAACACTATAATATCATTTTTTGATAGTCCAAACGATTTCATGAAATTAGAGTAACTGTACAAAAGTAAATCAGTACCTAAAAAGATGAATACATGGTCCTTTGAAAGAGTTGTGAACACATGCTCTGTCTGTTTGATACATTGCATTTAATACAGCATCTTCACCAAGAGATGCCTACCTGAGCGATGTAGGACATATTCAGGATTACAACTGGAAAACACACCCACACCCAGTTCCTTGCCGCATAGAATACACTTAATTATGTCTTCTTTATAATAGAAAATTTTACAACACTTTTAACCTTTTATCAGTGACTCGATGTGCACGAGAGCTAAAATCCCAGTATAATTAAAATATACTAATTTTCACAGCATACAAAAACAATGATTTAATTCTAACAAAATTACTTGTAATAATATTGATTTAAGTAAACTGAAAAAAGTAAGATAACTTAGCAACCCTGTACATCATTTCCGACCATCATGCACCGGAGATGACTCGATTACAAGTACTTGATCCTCCGGGACAATGCAAATGAGTCGATGCTTTTTGACTCGTACATTTTAATTCCTTATTTTTATATGTTTTCCACTTTCCAGCAGTTATCTTCAATTAGTATTTGACAGAGCTTCCTATATTTTCTTTATCGTTCTTTCAAGTCCGTATGTTTATTCTTTTATATCACTTCTTGCAAGCTCTTCCATCTTGCAGCCCAGCCTGGTTACCTGTCGGTACCATTGAAGACACCTTGTTTTTATTCTAATTCATTTCATTTTTATAACTGCATTTCTTGTATGCTGTGTGTAGTATGGATGCCCTCATGCTTTTTCTTGTCCATCAATTTACGTTACTTTATCTCGTTTCCGAATGTTTACATTCTCTACCTCGTACATATAGAGTATAGAAGATATTGCATTCTAGCATGAATGCGATACTAAATTTAACTAGAAATACATGCCTTGAGGTGCTCTGAATCCAAAATAAAACTTTTAGCACAAAACTTGACTGAAGGTTAACTTCCAAGAATGTGACATGAAAATTTCCAATAAAATACTACATTTCAAATACCCTTTACAGGGAAAAGCTTGGGAACATTTTAATTCTCTTTTAAACGGATCTACCGATACGGAATAAAACACCACGTTTAAGATATTTTCATTGCAAATAACATATATCTTGAATTTTCTGGGAATAGCCTATAAGGTTCTTTTCCTTGTAAATGACTTTTGCATAACTGTTAAACTATAAGAGATAACAAAATGTGTTGCCAAAAATTGAGGATAGTATTAAAGCGTATAATTTATGGAAAACAATTTTTGTGAATTTAATCATTTTTGAGAAATGTCTTGCTCAAATACGTCTATCAACAGGAGGTCATTATCATCTTTTTACTTTCTGTATGTACAGAGGGCACGGAATTTCAAAGCTATCACATGTAATTAGCTCTAAAAATGTCTATCGGTTAACGCCTACTGTATTTATTTATTCCCCTTACACCCCCAAAAATATGTAATAAGATAAATTTGTGACATGATTGTGCAAGCGTAAGGAAAAACGTGTATACCAAATCAGTTAATGTTTTCATTTATTGTTCAACTTTTTGGACCACGTGTCTTCTCTGCTGTTTGTTTTCAAATGTGTTGTTTTGTATCTTTTGTTAAATCCCTACGTCACAAGATACTACTCAACGTTTTCCTATTCGTAATATATAGGTATTTGTAACAAAGGAAATACACATAACACACTGAAGTGGTACCAACAGGCAATCGATCCAACTTCATTGTAAAGATTTTCTATCTATCTCCGTTATAATTTGAAGGTACTATACCTGGTGAGTATATGCCGAAACAATATTTCCTTTCTTTCACATCTTCATCAATGCCTCCGGAAAATAAATTTCATATTGTTTTCTGATGTTGCAAGGGGTTGGGAAAGATTATTACCTGCCGTTACCGTAGCAACCTGGTGGCGCATGTCTCTTCTCCCCCATCCACTTGACGGCGTGCTTTGTTGCATTCCCTTTCTGATATACCACGCTTCCGTACCTTCATTTCACTGTTTGGAACACGGGACAAAAAAGACAATAAGTTTTATTGCCGCATTAGTCGATAGAGCAGGTAAATACAATAAGCCATGCGTAAACTTAGACAGGTCCCCTTTTTCTGAACCTAACTTCACGTTTATTACATCTTCTTCAAAAGTAATACTACCAACTTGGCTGTTCGTCAAACCACCCACATGCATCTGTCAGCAATAGCTTGAGAGGGAGTATTATTTGTCACACAGAGGATTTCCACGACAATACGTGTTTTACTGTATCATATGTAGAAGTTACAACTTATTTCACTTTACAGAGAAATATATCAGAATATGCTTGTTTACTTTAACTGTCCCTAAATTTATGCCTAAAGTTTAGTCTTCCAAATCTCCGTAGCATTTTATTTGCATATAATTGTTATAGTACTTTCTAACTGTCAAATTCACGGTTCAATGAACATTGTAATTGCAAAAACAAATTATAAAATAATCTTGTGTAATAGACATCTGATTTTCTCTAACTAAATCCAATGCTCTTTTAGAACTATTTTAAAGGTATTTCTTTCTATTCCATTAATGTAAATATAAATAATTTTTCGTAGAAATAGTTTCATTGCACCTTTTGCTGTAGGTACAGGGTGGCACTATAGGTTAAAGGAATGAAGAACTCTTTGAAATGAATCCCAATGTGCTTATTTTGAAACCATAAATTTCCATATATTGCCGAAATCTATACTGGAAAGCTTTTGTCCATCTCTTGTAGTTTACTATGGGTATTTTAATCAAATTTGTTATATCATTTTATGAGAAAAACTAAAATAACAGAATATTTGGACATAAATGGTACTTTGAGGTGAAGTCGGTACAAAGATTTTGAACAGCCTCCCGACTCGAGACTACCCTTTATACGGAAATGTTTTCAAAATTGTTTTTTTTTTATAAATTACTGACCATTTTATTATTTTATATGATACATATTTTAATAAAAATGAAGTGTACTCTTCTTTCTTTTGAATTGTATTTGGATAACTAGTAACAGAAGGACAAAATCTTATTGACAACAAATGTACATCTCGCTAAGGCACATATTTAGGCGAGTTAACACATTCCTTCTTATTCGTTTGAATTTTTCAATAATTATATTTCTCTTAAACGAGTAGCTATTTTTCTCCTGGTCATACAAAGGGGACACAATTTAAAATCCCTAATGACAGCTGGCTCTTATAAGATTTGAGTAAGTATCCCTTAAATCAACTGCATTCTTCTATTCCAACTGTCCCTACGAGAAAATATATAATAAACTCGCTCATAACGTCCAAATCGACTAGCTTGAAATAGATAAAAGAGCCATTCTCCTTTGTACAAGAGTGAACAGAAAAATCATGTGAGTGCAATATTTTTACACACTTTTTAATTCAATTGTTCTTTATATTTTTACATTTGAAATTACAATTTGTTCCTTTAATGTTTATATGAGAAGAGTCGCATTTCAATAGCGACCCTTTGAAAATATTTGATAGTGTTTCTAAGTTACACCAACGAACTGTATGAATGTGTCATGAAGGTTTATCTATTTGTATTTTGTACTTTATTTTCATCCTTTGTGACAATGTATATTGCTTTTTGGATACGTCATTTTGTGAAATACAGTCATTTTATACATATGTACAACAACAGTTTAAAACATAATAAATACAATAGATAACGATTAGTTACACAAAGTTTATCATTAAGAGCTACTTGTTCACAATATACCTACATTTGAACATTACAGGGCAGAATAGTTCACATGTCGACTACAACACTCTACATATGTATTTGTAAAATAAAACATATGCAATAGTAGGAACGATTTTAATTGATTTTTAAAGTGATTAATCTTGGTGATTTCTTTAATTAACCGTGGCAGTATGTTAAATTATTTGACACCCACGATTTTTGCTTTACTTTTGGCTATATTGGTTCTTCAGAACTGAGTATGCAATGCAATCTTTTGTCGAGTGTTGTGTTGATGGATATTTTCATTTGTCTCAAGCTCGTTGTACATTTTTATATGGTTTAATGTCTCCAGTATAAGTACACAGGCAAGAAGCTATATTTTTAGCTCTCTTAAAGGAACTCTGCTAGACGACCGACTGTTCAGTCACTTATTATTCTAATTTTTCTATTCTACATTAACAAGTTTAAAAAACAGCCCACTTTTGAACTAATAGTTTGTAGAAGAACTCATCAGTAAAATTTCAATGAACACAACACATGAAGCCATATTTCACCTCAGAAATAATTTGAAATAATGTAATTTGTTATAAGGAATATGTCCATGTACATAAATCACGTATGATACACAACTTGACCGGCACTCGCACGTCCGTCCTCGTCACGTACTATGCGACTTGGTTAACAGTCACACTAACCAACTCCCGATCACACTTATCAGAATAAAGACAAAATACGCCTTATAACAAAAGATGGAAATACCATCCATATGCATTAATACATCTACGCCATCTTCTGAAGTAATTTCCAATCACATGTTAGCACAGCTTCTGAAAGTGTTAATTTCTGTCCTCATATTTTGTTTTAATTCTTCTAATTTGTAGTCATTGGTTTTTGTATACTACATTTTTCAAGTTTCCACATAAACAAGAACCACAAGTCGCATGATCAGGGAACAAGGGGGTCATAACCCCTACTAATAATTCTGTCCTAAAATTGTCCGCAGTAAATTACGCGCGTTGGCTGAGACTTGCTGGAGGTATGTAGACTGTCACGCCGCAGTAATTCGAGATGTGGTGCCAGTACGAGGATGGGACAAAAAATAATGCCTCCTATGCTTTTTCCTTAAATAAGTAAGTTATGTGAAAACTTTGAATTTGGCGCAATTTCTCAAACCTTCTTCTACAGTCCCCTGCAGTAGTAACTTCCTAAGTCAACAGGTGGCAGCACTGCATCCTCTTGCAAAATGGCTGACATCGACATTCGTATTAGACAGCGTTCTGTGATTGAATTTTTGACTGCGAAAGGTGAAACGCCAATTTGCATTCACGAAAGGCTAAAAGATGTTTATGGTGATGCAACGGTGGATGTCAGCACTGTTAGACAATGGGTTTGTCGCTGTAACGAAGTTGAAGGGCAAACACCATTGGCAGATGAAAAGCGAAGCCACAGGCCGGTGACTGCAGTGACTCCATGCAACATTCAGCGAGTCGATGTTATCATCCGTGGTGATCGCCGGGTAACAACAGGTGAATTCTGTCGCATTACCTCCCTCAGTAAAGGCAGTGTGATGACGATTATTCAACAACTGGGTTATTCAAAAGTTTGTTCACGTTGGGTACCAAGAATGTTAACCGCCCAAAACAAAGAAACAAGGAAAACACTGGCCTCTGAACAGTTGCAGTGCTTCAATTTGGAGGGAGAGGAGTTTTTAGAAAAAAAGTTGTTACTGGAGACTTGAACCCGAATCAAAGAGGTGGTCAATGGAATGGCATAACACAACGTCACCGAAGAAGAAAAAAATCAAAACTCAGTGGTCGGCAGGGAAAGTTATGGCGACAGTGTTTTGGGATGCAGAAGGTGTGGTTATGATTGATTTTTAGAAGCAGGGATGCACAATAAATTCTGTCCAATACGTCAGAACTCTCAAAAATCTGAAAGCACGTCTTGGCCGAGTTCGCCCAACAAAAACTATGGCGTATGTTTTTCTTTTGCATGACAATGCAAGACCACACACCAGCCGTTACACCACTGCAGAAATTGGGATGGCAAGTCTTACCTCACCCCCCCATACAGCCCTGACCTGGCACCATCAGACTTTCATCTGTTTGGGCCACTAAAGGAAGCTCATCGTGGGATTCATTTTGAAGATGAGGAGGCTGTTAAAGCATCCGTGCGTCAATAGCTTAGGAAGCAAGACCGTGTGTTTTATCACACTGGAATACATGCCCTAGTTAAAAGGTGGACCAAAACTTTGGAAAAAGACGGAGATTATATTGAATAACGACAAATTAATCGTCAGTGTTGTAGTTTGCAAGCTATGTAAATTGGATACAATTTTCTTGGCAATTAAAAGAGAAAAATAATAGTAGGCATTACTTTTTGACCCACCCTCGTACAAAACTTGACCAGCACTTGGCACGCCCGTCCTCATCACGTACTATGCGGCTTGACTGACAGTCACACTAACCAGCTCTCGATCACAATTATCAGAATAAAGACCAAATACGCCTTATAAACGACGTAAATATCATCCATCTGCATCAATACATCTACGCCATCTTCTGAAGCAATTTCCAATCACACGTTAGCACAGCTTCCGAAATAGCGCTAATTTCTGTCTTCATATTTTGTTTTAATTACTCCAATTTGTGATAATTGGTTTTTGTATACTTCATTTTTCAAATTTCCACATAAATAGGATCCACAAGCCGCATAGTCAGGTGACAAGGGGGCCATAAACACTTACTAATGATTCTGTCCTTAAATTTTCCGCAATAAATTACACGCGGAGGCGAAGACTTGCTGGGAATATTTAGACTGACACTCAATGTGTGCAGTAATTCGCGATATGGTGCCAGTAGATATATTATTTATGTATCTTACTGCATTTATGGTACAATAATTAAAAATATGTTCTATTCTTCTGTATAAATTTGTTATGCGCCACACTGCGATTTTTTGATCATACAAGGAAATTTCGTGAAAGAAATTGGGTTTGTCTGTAACAAAATACCGGTTTTGTAGTAATGACAGATGATTAGGTAAATGAAACCACGCTTCCTCATTGCACAATAGTAACTGTGGGTCGACTATTCCATCATTAGCTTTCGTCAAAGTCCAGTTACAGATATTTGCCCGAGTTTGTGAATAATGAGGACAGCACTGATGAATGATTTTATTTTTAAAAGTTTTCTTGCTTTCCATACTGATGCTTTCCAAATGTTACTTTCTTTTGCAAGGCACCTAAGAAATTTTAGAGGTGACGTTCTAACATTTCCCCAATTTCGTATTATTTCTGCTGCGTAAGTACTTGTGTTTTCACCTTTACTTTATTGAAGTTATATACCATCAAAGAACGGCCTCTCTACTCGGAACAACAACCTCAAAAATTTAGTTTCAAATTGCCTTGCAGCTTTCACACAAGATTATATAAGCATATGCTATAGTTTTTTTTTTTTTTTTTTTTTTTTGTATACTGCGATCGAGGCATTTTGAAAACATTTAAAGCAAAACTAAGCACTTCGGAACACTCCTAATTTTATTCACCTATGAACTTTACTCTAATAATTAAGAATGACTGACGTGTGACGATTAGATGTAGGACATGAGCACAGGGAAATGCAGTGAAGATCTCAACGAGCCTGCGCCGGTGGGCCAAGTTTTGTAGCATACGTATTGTATATATACAGTGTATATGCATAAATGTATTGCGTGTGTTTGTGTGTGTGATTTTGTAGTGCTGTAATTCACACGATTTTAAATTTATATCTAGAAAATATTAAGATGTTACTGGTTCCGTAGTTTATGAGGTCTTAGCCTGTCTATTTGAGGCTAAAAGAAAACTATGTGTTTGCAGCCCCCTGAAAAAATTGCTTAGTTTTATGTAGAGGGATAAGTGTACTTTATGGTATTAGTATAAGTCCTGGGGACTGAACCAGAGATTTAGAAGACCATTACATTATATTACGTTAAAAATGGTAGTCAATCCAATTGAACTTACGTGCATGTATAAAAAGCCATAAATATTGTCATAAATATATCAACATGAAATATCAGAAACCTGTCATCCCCGACAACTGGCAGTAAGTAGGAGTAGGTAGGCATATATAATAAAAGTGTTCCGCGAGAAGTCCACGGGACGAAGTTTAATTCCAGCTACAGTTATAAGAAATCGCAAAGATGCAGGTAAGTGTTTCCTTAGTAATTTTAGATGCGCTGTATGCACAAAGTTTAACCAGTATTTTAGTCCCACAAAGCCGAGTCAAAAGTATAAATATTAAACTGATTCGAATAGGAATATATCACTGTGTGTTCAACGGAATTCAAATAAGGAAATACAACAGAAGTTATATTGATAATTACTGACGTCATTATTAACCCAAATTCCAGTTCCTATCTCCTTGACCTGAGATCTCGACTGCCACTTACCTAAACATGTAAACTGTGATCCTTGTCTCAGGTAAACCCAACCGTGGTAAATAATCCTCTAGAAACTGCCTAAATTGAGTCAGCCATTCGGACTAAGGGATGTCGAGAACAGGCTTCGAACCAGAGACCCCGACTCACCTAGCCAGCCTGCAGGTACGCTCGGTGCTGTCACAAATTACCCTAGAGGTACCCGCTGACACACCGTATGTTTACAAATGAGCTGATTACAAAGAAACGCTTACTTATTATTTGAAATACGTAGTAGTGTGTAAAGCAAGACATCTAACTATACATCATACTTATTATGCATGTATAATGGATCTTAAATTTAGTATTTATAAAATTAAAATATTATAAACGTACAGCAATATGAAATAGTTTTATTTTATTTTCTCTGTTTTCGGAATGTTTTAAAATGTCGAACATGTGTTACTAATGATAAATTAACACTTGGAATTTCAAGAATGTTAAGTTTTTGTCCTCGCTAAATCGAAATTATTTTCAAAATAATTCATATGATGCTTTTATTTCATTGATATTGTAATGTTTGGATGCAAATGGAATGCAAAAGAGGTACAGCGGTCAATGGTACTCAGTAACGCTCATTAATACGTTTGATGTTATATATGAAGAAGCGAAAAACTGGGCCGCATACCAAAGATCGGATAGTTTACCTGGCTTACTAAAGTTGCAACAAGAACATGCACAGAGTATCCACCTCGTGTAAGCTTTAATAAAGAGAACGAGATGCATTCCCTATGTAATAGTATACGTGATTCTTTGCTACCGCCGCAACACAGCGGGTAGCGGTTACCTCATCCCACCCCACTGCATCCAATAAACATCCCTCTCCCGCATGCCTTTCGCTCTCTCATCCCTGTTATTAATAAAACGTCAAACATTCGAGCCCTCACATTACGTGCATATATGCTACACACGTCAAATTAAATCAAACTGACGATGTGGTAATCTTCAACAATGGCACTCTCATAACAGAGGGGGAATGAGAGTTTACCTGCGCCGTGGATGTTATACAACCCGCTATACATCCCAGTCGTGAGGCTGGTCTAGTTTTGCGGAATCGTAGGCTCCCTTGCATGCAGATCCATCCTATGAGAAAATTGTTAAACCTTCAGTTCTAGTTTCGAATCATAACTGCAAAATGTTGTTTTGTGTTTATTTCCTTGTTTAAGTGTTAGACGGAGAGAGTATACAAAATTAACCTCGTTAAAGTAACCCGATTTTCACAGTAAACTTACGAATATCCATCTGAGAAAAACCTTAAATCTAAAATTTTGCTTCGATTGACTTGAAACATTAACATAATTATTGTAGTATTAACAGTAGTTCATACGCCGATTTTCAGACCTTTTTTCAAAACAGTTCTTGTGATATTAATATATTGAAACAGTTATTTTAGATGTGTTATGTTGTTTGAAGGGAATAATTGGAGAAATTGCAATGTTTAATAAATGGATAAAATGTAAGGTAGGTTATGTGTAACCATGACAACCTCAAATGAGATGAACTTGCTAAATGTTTTACAGATCTTTCTTCGGCTTAAGAATGTCGTACGTAGGTACATTTGTGTCTCTCCGAGGTTGTGCAGAATTATTTTGAGTGTGCATTTAAGATGCACAAATAGCTTGTGTGTAAGAAAGAAGTAGTTTTGGCTGCACTCTTCGCCAGATCATTGAAGTCTAAGGATGTATCTGTAGTGGTGATCTGCAAGTTCGCAGAATCATAATCTGCAAGCATTGAGTACTGAGTATTTTATAAAAGGATATAATCTACAGATCTTAACATTGTGATAGAATATAACAGTGGTTTTAGTAGAATAAATTCCAATATTTTGAAGAAGAGAACATTTTTTATTTTTTTCTAAAAATTATTCTCGCTCTGATACTACGGCCAGAGAGAGAAGAATTATTGCTCCAGATGCCGAGGCATACTTCATCAAGATCGGCACAAAAGGTGAGAATAATTAATCATTTGCGATCCCTCGTGCCTTTTACATAAAAATCTTATGCTTCAAAATGGCGCCCGCAGTGGGACTCGAATAGGAGCGAGATACACCACGTCGTGAAAGAATAAAAACATCGTGATTCGGAAAATGTGTCTACAAGTGGGCATAAGGAAAGGAGGAAAGAAGAAATAAGAGAGGAAAGAAGAGAGAAGAAAATAAATTAAGAGCAATTAAAAGGCAATTAAAAAGTTTAGTAGTAATAAATTTAATATTTTAAGGAATCAGAAGATCGTTAGAAAGATGGAGAGTAGAAAATAAGTAGATAAGAGGGAAGAAGTCGAAAAACCAAGTAGGGAAGTAGGAATGGATAAAGAAAATTAGTCAACGATGGAAGTACTAAAGCAAATTATGGCTAAAATAGATACGAATTCACAAGTATTAATAGTTTCAAACAAGATATGAGTAATATGACGGTTAGATTAGCACAAAATTCAAATAGTTTGGAAGCTAGTTCGAGGCAGGAGATTACTAGTGATGCAAATAGTTTGAGAGAAGAGTTAACGCAAAATACTCAAAATATGGATAACTTGAAAGAAGGTTTAGCACTAAATTCCCAGAATATAAGTAATTTGGAAGCTAATTTGTCACAGAAGATTAATAAGAATGCTAATGTGAATTAGCACAGGAAGTGAGAGAAGGTAGAAAAGAGTGCAGAGAGAATATGGAAAGATTTGAAGTTGAGGTTAAAGAATTACGGGAAATGAGTTAGGAAACTAGGACAGGTCAAGAAAATGTGAAAGAAGGAATAAGGTTGGAAGTGAACAAATAATTAGAGGTATTCATGCAAAAGCAAACTGATATAAACGATAAAGAAAGTGTAGGTCAGAATAAAGATGAATATGATAAGACGGTAAATAAAGAATCACAGAGCTGTCTGGAATATAAAGTAGGAGAAGTAACTGGTGAAATAGTCTCACATATAGATAATATAAAGGATGCTCTAAATGTAGTTAAACATAAAAATGAAATGGATGTTAACTTACCAAACAGTGAGTGTAATGATACCGATGGTTATCAGAAGATGTACGTTGTAGATTCAAACAGTAAGTATTTTGATGTGAATTGTAACGTGTATGTACACGAAATGTTCTCACAAACACACATAAATGATAAAGGTCACATTATTCACACATATACACCATCCGAAATACGTTTTCTAAATTTCGAACAAAGAAATAACCACAACACAAACCTAACCTTAAAACAGCTTCATGGTAAAGATAAACACCCAAACATAAAAGTTAGACACCAAATTCTGGATGCTTGCAACGCTCAGTTTAGCCAAAAGTAAAATTTATCAATTAATTTTTCAAAGGTCACAAGTACGAAACATAAAATAGAATCAAATCTTATGCTTAATACAGGGAAACTTGCAAATATAA
Organism: Mantis religiosa; assembly: GCA_030765055.1. Taxonomy (NCBI): domain Eukaryota; kingdom Metazoa; phylum Arthropoda; class Insecta; order Mantodea; family Mantidae; genus Mantis; species Mantis religiosa. Next base: position 86,383,783 of record CM060951.1, read on the forward strand.
TAATGTGGGCGAATCACCCAACGTAAAACGAAAAACATAGAGTTCTTTTGTATAGATATAAATTGTAATATAACTGGTTAAATTGAGTTTAAAATGTTCTTTATATTGTTGTACTACTTTTTGTTTATTGTGATTAATTTAAAATAGTAATTATAAGGATACTTTTTTCAAATTTGGGGCGGGGCACACATCTCCACATGAAATCAAGGAAAGATAACTAAAAAAGAAACAAGTATGTTATACTAGAGTCAGGTATTTGTTAAATGTTTATTTATTATATTTTATGCCATTGATAATTGTTGTAAAGTATTGTTATTGGGACGTTCTTCGAAATATATAGAAACACATTGTTGAAATATTTAATTAAAATGATTTTCCATATATTTCGAAGAGGGGCATTTTGAAGTAGTTATTTTAGATAGTTTATGTTTTTTGATAGGAATAGTTGGAGGAAATGTAATGTTTAATGAAATGGATAAAATGTAAGGTAGTTTATGTGTAACCATGACAGCCTCAAATGAGAGGAAGTTGTCAAAAGATCTTTCTTCTGCTTAAGAACGTCGCAGGAGAGAGACGTACATTTGTGTCTCTCCGAGGTTGTGCAGAATTATTTTCAGTGTGCATTTAAGATGCCCAAATAGCGTGTGTGTAAGAAAGAAATAGTTTTGGCTTCAGTCTTCGTCAGATAGATAATTTATTCATCTTGTAAATCATACATTGTACATGAGTACTATGATATACGATACGTCAAGTTGTGAATACACAGTGCAATTAACTATACTTGTAAATTAACAAGTCACATCCAATAAGTACAAGTCAATGTTTGTACAAAATAATGATTTATAAAGCTATCTCAAGAATTTTATAATATACACAATTAATTCAGAAATGTAACAATATTATAAACTTTCATAGTCATAAAGATCATTGAAGTGTAAAGATATGTAATCTGTAGTACCGATCTGCAAGTTCGCAGAATCTTAATCTGCAAGGATTCAGTATTGAGTACTTTATAAAAGGGTACAATCTACAGAACTTAACATTGTGATATGATATAACAAGGTTTTTAGTAGAATAAATTCCAATATTTTGAAGAAGAGATAATTTGTTATTGTTTTCTACAAGTTATTCTCGCTCTGATATTACGGCCAGAGAGAGAGAGAGAGAGAGAGAGAGAGAGAGAGAGAGAGAGAGAGAGAGAGAGAGAGAGAGAGAGAGAGAAGACTCATTGCTCCAGAGTGGCGAGGCATACTTCCTCAAGATCGACACAGAAGGTGAGAATAATTAGCCATCTTCCATCCTTAGAGCCTTTTGCACCAAATTATTCAGCTGCAATATTTATATTGTTTTATTGTAATTTAATTAAATTGTTCCAGTCGATGCAATTTTAGTTTAAGAAAAATAGTACTTTGCAGTTATAAATGCATTATTAGTACATTCATGAGATAAAATTTTAAGCTGATTCTTGGTTTAGAATAAAAGATTATTCAATTAAATTTTATTAATTTTTAATGTTTGCTTTTTAAATGTTATTGATGTTATTTAATTGCACAGACTCTGGTGACATTATACAAAATCTTCTCATCAAATTTATTTGTTACTGTTTTCATCCAAGAACAAAATATGCTCAAACTTCTTTTTGAAAACTGCATCGTGTGAATTAATTTGTATTTTGAAAAGAGTTGAAAACTAGAAACACAAGATAATCGCCAAAATAGTTGATTTAAAGCATCATGCCCAGTTACGTCAGCCATTTAAATCATCACGTGACACAGTTTTAAGGGCCACATGGCATTAAGCAATAGGAAATTGAAGTAGAAAGATAACTATTTGATTAGAGAAAAACGTTGTTGTCACATTTTGCACTTTCTGGCCAATTTTCACAGATGGGTTTCATTAAAGAAAAAACTTAAGTATAAACTATTTTCTTAATACCACATTATAAAACAAACCCTCTCGCTCTTGTGTATTTTCCGTACGGCATGAATGTAGACATATATACACCAGCACTGTTTATATCAGACGAATGAGAGAATCTGACCGCAGGGATTCATCTGAATACCTTTCGGATACGCTATGAGAATGCCTCTTCTGTCTAAATCTAGGGTACCTTTATATTCATAACTGTGAAGAGCATTCAAATGTAAAGTTTCAAAGTCCTGAAGAAAACATATATTAATGTTATTCGCCTGGAGGAAACTATTGAGCATTTCTGTGCCACAATGTTGCTTCATCCGTTCACATTTAAGTTGCTATCGCTTCGGATATACCATATTAAAGCACAACGATTGCAAGGAAACTAAAAGCATGGATAGTAAATCAGTGCTTGGAGTACATTACTGGCCGATCTCCATATATTCATCTGGAGAAACCTGTAGCGGAGAGACTGCCCCCGCAGCCTAGGGTACGAGGGCCACGCCTGCCCCTTGCATACCATTTCAGTGGTGTATGGGGAGTCCGATTCCGTTTCCAACTTAGCGAGCTGAGAGTGTGGTTTCTATAGCCCAAGTTCAGGCTCAGAGACCGACACAAATGGAACGTCGCCTGTAATGTCCGCTCGAATCGGACCAGCACCAACACTCACTGCTAGACGCAATGCACTTGGCACCAATTATGATGCTCATCGTTGCACCTCTTATCTGTGTGCATTGCTTCCCTCGTTCTTTGTTGCACGTCGAGCTGCGCAAAAGGACGGACTTCCTTCCTATCTCATTATGATGTCAGCTAATGCAAAGAAATTGCTTTCTAGGGTGCTCCAGCCGTTGCTAAAATCCGTAACAACAGCATCCGTTTCACGTGGTGTTGTGCCACTAGGTATAACTTCCTCCATTTCTTGTTCCAGTTGCACCTGTCTGCTCCATAATGTTTCTGCAACTCGGTTTGTATGTCCTTGCCCAGTTAGCACGTTTACTACAGTCTGGCGTTTCTAGGCTCCCAAAGCTAACTCAACCTCTTGTGTACTAAGGTCGAGCTGCTTCTTCTCCTCCGAGGTATACAGATGTCCTTGTTTGTCAGCAGTATTGCGAAGTACGATGGCATAATCTCTGTATTTACAAGTATCACTCAGCTGGAATACACTCTTTCTGCAGCTGTACACCCGCCAATGAAGTCTATGTGTTGTCATCCATATGTTACAAACCCTCACAGTGCAAGACCACAACTGTAAGAGTGGGTTTTGTATCGTTCCTCTGTCCAGCAGTCACTGAGTGTAAATTAGCCAAGCAATAGGAACAGACTTCCTTGGATGTTCTGTGCTATTGCAGACAATACAGGATCGGAGTTGGCCAGCATAAGACACGCATAACCGGTCTCTTCTGATAACGACATTAGTCTTTAGTTGCATTTTTACTGCACAAATACCGTGGAAAATCGGAACACAATACTGACGGTCCCATTGTTCCCTCTGGGAATAAATAATACATAATTTTATCATATTTATATTCTTCATCGGCTTCGCGGCATTCGACATAAATTTAGCCCTAGTTGTATTTTTCCAGGTATACATTTCCATTTTTTCACAGGTAATATGATCCGTTACACAAAAGTGTGATCATAATAACGTAGACAAAGCGGTTTAGGTCTCTCTTGGACTCATTTACTTGTACAGCTATACCAATTAGCTCACAAGAAACAAGAACACGAGCAACGTCTAGCCTGCCCGGAAGCTCATGTCATACTGTCACACTCTTAGAAATAATTCAAAATCTGGGGTATTGTTAGGATCCGGCTCTTCCATTAAAACACCTCTCCAGTCTCGGAAATATGGTAGAGTTGGTGACCCTGTTAGGGTAACTTTGATGAAGCTGGCAAGCCTCTCCTGCTTCCCTGCTTACTTTTCCTTGTTTGTTTTGATGTAATATGCTTTCAAGACCGTGATTATTCATTCTCGCTTGATGACTGCTACACAAATGAACCATGTTAAGTGTTCAATTGTCTGCACTATATCGGCGCCATGTGCCAAAATTTTATTTCGTTGGTGTTCTTTCACATATCAGTAAATCGACTGGAATGAGCGAGTCATTTTAAGCCCACTTGTACCTGCCAACTTGGAATCATTAAGCTAATACCCAACCTACTGAGCCACCTAGACTGACACCTTGTTTCGGGTTGCCGGTTCCATAAGCTAATGTTTGAGTGGCTCTTCTTCTACCACCGCTTGCCTGCCCCTTATTTCCTGTACCAGTTTAAAAGATGCATTTTGTTTTACTTTATTTTACTTTATTTTATTTTATTTCAGCTACCTTGAGTTAAGAAAACCTTCAATTGTGTTCAAAATTGCCATTAAAGCACTGTTTTAACGGACTTTACTCTGTACCTCATTTGTTTTAATTACAAATTAACATGATAACACATTGTTATGTAAAATATTTTGATGTAGAATCGTTTGACATGCAATACCCACTTCAAAATTAATCTAAGCTTAATGCATATATTGAAAATTCACCGTTGCAAAATCAATTACAAAATAATGTTGAGATTCGTATGCTATAATAAGTTGGTAATAATGTTTCATTTAAGTATATGTAGAAAACGTACGTTTATGGCTGCATAATGTGAGCTCTTCTCCAGCCAGATGGTTTTATATTTTATTTTTCCTTTAACTGTGCACATTGCACATAATTCATTTTCTTGGTTTAATTATATATTTCTGTATGGTCTTTACCCATATGAAATGGATATTTGTTTATACATGTAACCAAATTTAATTTTCCTTACATGTTCTATTTCACGGGTCTCTGTGGCCACCTGTGAACTCACAGAATGCAGTCCAATCTAAATGTAAATACTGAAGCAGATGTCTATATTGTAGGGTTTTGTTAGGTTAATTATGTGGATTATCTTGAGTTTATTAGAGTAGTCGTTAGTACAAATGTCCTTCCTTCCGTCTGTTACGTAATAGGCTGTTCCAATTACTGTTTGCTCCCTTGGCTCCACTCATGTAAATAACAATAATAAATAAATTAATGGAACAGCCCTTGTGGAATTTGTAAATAAGGTATTGCATTATTTGTACATGATGTATTGAGTTATTGGCACGTCGCCCATCTTGTTATTTGTGTATGAAGAGTTGTATGTTGGGGTGTGTGAGCGGTTGTTGGAATAGCTCGGTGTAGCTATGGTGTGTGTGTGTGTGTGTGACTAAGCGTGGTGGTGTGTGGACAAACCGAGGAGATGGACGACGCTGGACACTGTAAAAGATTATTTAAGGTATAATAAAATATAAATTGTGATTGTGAAAGTGTCTTTAATATTGTTCTGAATTGTATATTAAGCCTCTGAGAGAAACCCCCGAGTAATGTGTTCTCGTTCGCCAGCTCAAAAAATGGTAACAGTTTTTGATGTGAATGCAATACATTTTTCAGCATTCAGTAAAAATTAAGATCCCGAATAGTGCCTGGCAGCGAGGGATATTACATTTGGTGGAGGCGCCGTGTTTGTTCATTTTAGCATCAGTTTAAGTGTAAATGTGCTTTATTGATATATATTTCATTAATTGCGTTCAATTTCAGTTCTGCGTAGGACGCCGGTAGCCATCTTATGATAAGTAACTTGGGTAGTGACGTCACCCCTGCATTATTTGTTCACGTATTAACATGTTCTTTTGTTTTCTGCAGAAAATGCAGTGATTTTTGAGCTTAATCCTTGTGGTTCTGTTTGCGATTATGCTCAGTTAGAAATTTTACGTTGATGATTTATCTTTTTGCATGGTTTTTTCATTTCCATTTGCATTGTAATAATCAGGATTTTCTTTGCAGCATTTTGTGCAGTGCTAGTGTTATTCAGTCACGTATTGTGTTCTCACCGTGTTGCTATTTCTGCAGGAATTTCAAATCTTGTGTTCTATTACGAATAGTAGTCACTATCAGTGATTTTTGTAGTAATTTTGCATGTGTACATCGTTATCTTTTCTTTCACCATGGAAAATTTTGTGGAGAATAACACCAATGTACATACATCCTCTGTCGGCACAGATGTCAAGCCTGATGAACGTAGTTCGGTGCCTGATCAGTCACCCCCCGGAATTATTGCACAGAATACTGACCTTCTGGTTGCGGTACAATCTACCATCACTAACACGATGGCTTCAATAAAACCTGTTTCTCAAACCTTTATACAACCATCTTGTTTTTCAGCTGCTCCTAATGAATTTGTTAACGATTTTATGACTAATTTTGAAATGGTTGCTCGTGCTAATGCATGGAACAGTACTCAAAAGTTGCAGTTTTTCCCATGCTATCTTAAAGGTACTGCTGTAGCATGGTACAAGACGTTTTGCCATAGGTGTCCCGCTCACGACTGGTTTATTTTGAAAGATGCTTTTCTTACAGCTTTTCAGGTAGCTCACCAGGATGATGTGTATGAGATCCAACTTCGCCAACGTGTTCAGCGTGATTCTGAGCCTGTGCTTAACTGCATTTATGATGTGCTAGTATTGTGTGATAAAGTAAATCCTCTTATGTCTCAGCCAGAGCAAATTAAGAATTTGTATAAAGGGTTGAAACCACAGTATGTCCAGTTTCTCTTACCTTTGAATTTGCTTACTGTAGAGGAGGTTTTACAAGCTATTAAGCGCATTGATAAGGCTGAGTTCTACATCCAGAACCGACAACACCTGGTGTCTAATCAACTGCATAGTAATGTGCCGATGTCCATACCTGGATACCCAGTTGTTTCTGCACCTCAATCTATATCTGGCCGTTCCGTTGCAGCGTCAGAGTGTTTGTCACTCCCGTCGCCATCACCAGCACCTTCTCAGGATATGATGTCAGAGCTTGCAGCCAAAATGGACCGTTTAGCCAATCAACTTCAATCTTTGCAGGTTCCTGCTAATTCTGACCCAGTAACGAGGTCAGCTCCCCGCCAAGCTGGTAACTGCTCCAATGGTGGACGTACTGCTAACTTTGTATGCTATAATTGTAACCAACCTGGTCACATAGCACGTTTTTGCAGGCAATCTTCAGATGCTTATAGTTCAAAAAACGTCCAGCGCGGTGCCTCAAACAGGCCACGGTAGCAGAGGTTCATCACGACATCAAGCCTGATCAGTCTTCAAGTTCAACTTTACCTTTTGGCCATGTTTTACAAGTTTCAGGGTCCATTAATAATACCCCTGTGAAGGTTCTTCTCGATACTGCCAGTGCTGTCAGTATTGTCAATGCTGTACACGTATCTGATATTTCTAAATTGCAGCCTGTGGACATTTTACTTAGAACTGCTGGAAACAAGCTTTTGGATGCTGCATACCACCTACCTTTGGATTTTTCAATTAATAACTTTCTCTTTCAGGAAGATGTTCTTGTTGTAAAAGGGCTAGCACATGACTTGATTTTAGGTAATGATTTTTTGTCTGCACACAAAGCTATTATTGATTATGTTAAAAATGATGTTGTGATTCATATAGATGACAAGTTGTGTCATATTTCTATGGTAGAGAACACAGAACTCCCCAAGTCAGATATTGCTGTAGTGCCGTTTACTGAGGGTGATGTTACTAAACCAGCAAACAAAGTGTTTGTTAAAGAAGATGTCCAGATTCCTCCATTTTCGGTTTGTCATGTAGCAGTAGAACTTTCTTCATCCATTGATTGTGATGTAATGTTTGAGCCTGTGCCAGGTATTTTGCAAAAGAAACAGATATCCATTCCTCAAATGGTTTGCTCACCCCGACAAGATTATATTGTGCCTGTTCAAAATGCATCACCAGAGCCTAAGACTTTGTTTTCTCGCACGACCTTAGCTAATGTCCAAGATGTTGCTTTTGTTCAGAGTCATTCAATCTCGCCTCAGGATATCACGCCCTTGGAAGCACCAAACTTTCAGTTTAATGTAAATAATAAATTGTCTTCTAGCCAGAAAGATAAACTTCATGCTCTTTTATTGAAATATTCTCATGTTTTTGCAACCACCTTGCAGGATTTAGGTATGACCAATGTTGCTAAATTTGATATACAGGTTTCTGACCCAACTCCTATTAAGCAGCGCCCGTATAGAGTTCCTATCAAGCAACGTGAAATCATCGATCAGCAGGTTCAAGAGATGAAAGATGCTGGGATCATCAGGGATTCTCAGTCTCCGTGGAGTTCTCCTGTGGTGCTAGTTAAGAAAAAGGATGGCTCGACCAGATTTTGTGTGGACTACAGGAAGCTTAACTCGGTGACCATTCCATCATCTTTTCCACTTCCCATCATCGACGACTTGCTTAGCTCATTGCATGGAGTGTCCTGGTTCTGCTCGTTGGATCTTCTTTCTGCTTATTTTCAGGTCCCCCTTGAGGAGCACACCAAGCCATTCACGGCGTTTGTTTGCCACAGTGGTCAATTTGAATTTCAAAGACTTTCCTTTGGACTAGCCAATGCTCCCCGTTTCTTTTCTTACATTGCTGAAAAGTTGTTAGGTGATTTAAAATTTAAGAAAGCTCTGGCTTACCTTGATGATATGCTTGTTTATGCTCATTCTTTTGAGGAACTACTGGATAATTTAGAGGCTGTTTTTCAGCGTTTGGTGCTTTTCAACTTTAAATTGAAACCGCAGAAATGTTTCTTTGCCATGAACCGTGTCAAACTTTTGGGTTTTGAAGTCTCTAATGAGGGAATATCTCCAGACTCAGACAAGATAACTGTGATTCAAAATTTACCTCAGCCTAAGAATGTCAGGGATGTCAGGAAGGTCCTTGGTTTGTTCAATTTTTATCGAAAGTTTGTGAAAGGTTATGCTGACATTGCCCATCCTTTAACACAATTGACTAAAAAGAACTGTGATTTTGTTTGGGGATCTGACCAACAGCATGCTTTCCAGGCCTTGAAGGATGCGCTGACTTCTGCACCGGTATTAGCACACTATACTCCTGGAGCGTACACAGAGCTCCACACTGATGCTAGTGGTGTAGGCATAGGATGTGTTTTGTTGCAATCTGTAAACGACCAGTTAAGACCTGTTGCTTATGCCTCTAGATTGTTGTCCAAGTGTGAGCGTAATTATGGTGTTCCAGAGTTGGAGCTCCTAGCTATTGTTTTTGGTTTCACACATTTTAGAACATTTGTATATGGTTATAAAGTTCATGTGATTTCTGACCACCATTCATTGTGTTATCTAAATAATCTGAAAGATCTTACAGGGCGTCTGGCTCGCTGGAGCCTTAAACTACAGGAGTTTGATTATACTATCTGTTACAAATCTGGTAAAAAGCATAACGATGCAGACACTTTATCTAGGTTTCCTGTGCTGCAACCCCAGGATCATCAAGTGGAGCAATTGGATGATGTATTAACTTGTTTACTTTCTCCTATAGAAGTTGCGGAGAAACAGAAAGCTGATCCACTGCTGCGTCCTCTAATGGATACCTTAGTGGACGACACTAATGCTACTCCGAAGCTTCTGCGCCAAACTGCCACCTATACTCTTAAATCTGGTGCTTTATATAGGAAAAATGCTGGTTCCACGGGTCCTCTGCATTTACTGGTGATTCCAGAGTCGTTGAAGCATGAGATTCTTACCTCTTGTCATGATGATCCACTTTCGGGTCACCTTGGGTTTTCCAAAACTTATAATAAGATTCATTCCAGATACTATTGGATTGGCATGAAGAAAGATATCGAACATTTTGTGAGGACCTGCCCGAGCTGCCAATCGCGTAAAGGCCCTAAGAACTTGAAGCCCGCAGGATTACTTCAACCTCTTCCTGTTTTAGCTGTAGGTCAACGTTGGGGTATTGACCTTTTGGGTCCTCTTCCTAGGTCATCCACTGGCAACCGCCACATTATTGTGTGCACCGAGTATGCCACTAGATGGGTCGAGGCTGCTCCGCTTCCAGCGGCTACTGTTCCTCATGTCACCAGGTTTATTTTACAGAATGTCGTCTGTCGTCATGGAGCTCCTGAGACATTGCTATCCAATCGGGGTACTGTGTTCCTCAGCCAGGTCACGCAGGAGTTACTAAAATCTCTGTCTATTTCTCCTAACTTTACTAGCTCTTATCATCCACAGACGAACGGGCTCACGGAACGTTTCAATGCCACACTAGTTAATATGTTGAGCCATTTTATTGATGACAATCAGCGTAATTGGGATACGGTGTTGCCTTATGTTATATTTTCTTACAATTCTTCTGTACAGCAGACGACCAAGTTTTCTCCGTTTTTCCTGATGTATGGACGAGAGCCTGTTCTCCCTAATGAAGTTCAGTTACAGGCTACTACTAACGAATTGTTCGTCCGGAAGACTTTAGAGGACATCCAGAAGGCCCGTGAGCTTGCCATCCACAACATCAACAAGCAACAGATCAAACAGAAGTCTCAGTATGATGCCAAACATCGAGATGTGTCCTTTAATGTTGGTCAATTAGTTAAAGTTTTTACCCCCGTTAGGAAACGAGGCAAATGTACCAAGCTCCTACACCGCTATTTTGGCCCGTTTGAAATTGTGAAGAAGCTCACACCTGTGACTTATGTTGTACGTCGACCGAATGCTCCTAGGGCTAAGTTACAGTCCATCCATGTTTCCCGCATCTTCACGTATCACGATCCTACTGGCCCTTATCGTGCTTAATTTTTTTTTCTCTCTCTCAGGGTCAGTTCATCGTCTGATAAACTCGGTTAATGATGCTTTGCTATGCTTTACATATAATTCTATTGATGCATATTTTGTTTAACTTCTTGTGTGACTACCATTTCGTCATTTGCTTAAGTCCACTTAGTTGTTCATATTTCTGATTATTTATGATGTTCTCCCGGGAATCCCGTGCCAACCATTCCGTTTATATCAGAGCTATTAACGTTTTATCGTGACTGTTTCAGTGTTTTACTCATGTACCATCTTTATCGAAGTAGCAGTATAGTGTGTGGCCCAGCTGCGAAGCCAGCCGCCACATCCTAGTGATTATTCGAGTCCAATGTGAGCACCGTCATGACTGCAGCACATTGTAGAAGAGGAGTCGTCCCTGAGGAAGCCGCTGCGCACCTGGGAGCGACCCCAGTACTGGAGTGACGCCTAGTGAAACCGCTGTGATGCGCTCACTAGTGCGAGGAGGTTTGAGTTATAAGATGCTTTAGGATGGGTATTAAGTTTTGTCACTGGCCAGTCACTGAAGTGTTATTTCATTTGCTGTTAAGATGCTTAGTGCTTTGTTTCAGATTTTTCTTTTAAATATCAGGGTTGAGCTCTCTTCACCGCCACGGCAGTTCCTGGATAAAGAACTTTCTTAGTTTCTTTTTATCCCAGTTGTAGTATTTTAGGAGTCTTGTTGTGTGAATGAGTGTGTGGAGATGGCCATCTCAAAAGTGTATTTAGTATCCGGATACACTTCATGTTATAATTTTGTTTTGTTGTTTTTATGTTATTGTCACTTTTGATTTACCCCCTTACATTTCCCTCCAAAAGTATATTTAACTATGGGTAGCCTTATGTTATACTTGTCCATTGTTAATTGTATAATTGTTTAGTTTTGTGCGGGAGTGCCCCAGGAAGAGTGTCGTCGTCTGCAGCTAGCAAAGAGCCCCGGCCACCCTCACCTACCAGCAGAAGCAGTAGTTGCAGCAGGAGAGGTAGCAGCAGCAACGCGGCAGCACCAGTACCAGAGGCAGTAACGCTGGCTATGCCTCAAAGTTTCAGGAGTGACCACAGGGGTCACTTCATCAGTATGGCAGACCACAATTCCAGCAAGTTGGTTACCTTTGCAGTTCGTCGTGGGGTGATGTGGCCAGTCCCCCACAGGTGTGTGGCAGCAGGAGAGCAGCACAGCTTGCTGGCTCCCCTATATTTGGAACTGTCTGTGACATCAGCTTGATACATATGCTAAGGTGACCTAAGTCATAAGCAGCCAAGTCTAGAAGCTGGACGTCCATTTTGCTCAATGAAGCTAGGCTCACTACTAGGAGGGATCGAGCTGCTGAAAAGTCAAGCAAAACTTGAAATGATGGAATTTTATTTATATGAATTCCTTCGTCCCCTATGTTTGGAACTGTCTGTGACATCAGGTATGTGCCATTTGTGGTAACCACCAGTTTGCCCAATTTTCATCTTCAGGGTCGGTCTGCTACTCCAAATGGTTGTAATCGTCATGCTGCGCCTCTGTGACTTCCATCAGTGTTCCAGTGGTGTAGGGTTGGTTCGGTGGACTCTGGGACTAGTGGTGTAGACAACATCATGCATCGTGACTCATTGGGAGGGGCCTCTCAGGAATTCATTTATTGGTACTTTTCATGTTTGTGTTTTCTAATGATAGGTTAGGGGCTACCCTTAGTGCTTTTCTTTTGTGTGTTTTGCTGTTTGCTATTAGTCGGACGAGCAGGGGCTCGTCTTTTTCTAGAGGGGAGGGAAACGTAGGGTTTTGTTAGGTTAATTATGTGGATTATCTTGAGTTTATTAGAGTAGTCGTTAGTACAAATGTCCTTCCTTCCGTCTGTTACGTAATAGGCTGTTCCAATTACTGTTTGCTCCCTTGGCTCCACTCATGTAAATAACAATAATAAATAAATTAATGGAACAGCCCTTGTGGAATTTGTAAATAAGGTATTGCATTATTTGTACATGATGTATTGAGTTATTGGCACGTCGCCCATCTTGTTATTTGTGTATGAAGAGTTGTATGTTGGGGTGTGTGAGCGGTTGTTGGAATAGCTCGGTGTAGCTATGGTGTGTGTGTGTGTGTGTGTGTGTGTGTGTGTGTGTGTGTGTGTGTGTGTGTGTGTGTGTGTGTGTGTGTGTGTGTGTGTGTGTGTGTGTGTGTGTGACTAAGCGTGGTGGTGTGTGGACAAACCGAGGAGATGGACGACGCTGGACACTGTAAAAGATTATTTAAGGTATAATAAAATATAAATTGTGATTGTGAAAGTGTCTTTAATATTGTTCTGAATTGTATATTAAGCCTCTGAGTGAAACCCCCGAGTAATGTGTTCTCGTTCGCCAGCTCAAAAAATGGTAACAGTTTTTGATGTGAATGCAATACATTTTTCAGCATTCAGTAAAAATTAAGATCCCGAATAGTGCCTGGCAGCGAGGGATATTACAATATGCTGCTCATGAGCACTCATTATGAAAAAATAAAAATAGATTTACCGCAAGCAAGTACATTGCTCTTATTTAAGAAGCGTAGTTAGAAAATTTAAATGAAGAAGAATTAAACTAATACATAAAGGGATAATGTTAAAACAATATGTAGCACTATTAACACTACCTTTTAACAAGTGCTACATTTTTACTATAATCATAATTTCTATGCTAGGTTGGACCTATAAAATGGGAAATGTTGTAATTATTAATATAAACTACAGCAATATCTTTGCGGTATTATTAAACACAAAAGCGTAAAGCAAAGAAAATGGCATTTGGTTTGAATATATAGTATTCAGTTTTGGAAAATACGTTCGCAAGGTGACCTCCACTCCACGTATCTCATTGCCAATCACTTCCCACACGGAGTAACTTTACTAAGGGAACTTGAGACACTACACGACTAATTCTTTTTTCGAGTCCTTCAATATTTTGTGGTGCAGGAGATAGAAGAATGTACCTTTGAACCGCTGTTAAATATTCTAATCTTAGCTGCCATCAGTATGCCAACAATTAATTGAAAGTAATTGTTCTTTCACACTAGCCGTATGTAGGACGCATTATGAAAGGGTAGAGCCAGACTGAAAAATTCAATGCCATAACCGGGATTTGGACCACGGATCTTCTGGTTTTCGTCCAGCCGCTCTAACATGCCCACATGACATTAAATTCTCCAACTGACTTGTGTTTCTCCCGGTAAACCACTAGGAGATCTAATAAACACATGAGATAACTACCTTAATGGCGACTTACTATGCTGTAAGTACTTTAAGGCCCGGGTTTTATAGTTCGGACCACTATTACGTACAATTAATGTAAATTAATTGTTCTTTCACAATAGCCTTGTGTAGGACGCACTAGCGTCCCCACAACTTGGAAATATGATGATTGGGAAACAGACGTTTGAAACTTCCCTAGATATCTGAAGAGTATGGCTTGTGTCCCTACGATCGATGGATGCTCGGCAAACTAAGATAGATATCCCAAATGTATCGATTATAATTATTACTGTATAACATAGGGTACTTACTGTTAGAAAAGTCGCATTCTCATCCTCAAGACCGATAAATTCAAACAATGACTTTGTACACCATGCAGTGATCTTGGCACTATGAGAAGCTTCTTGGTGTAGTGATGACAATATCATTAAATGCTTACGTTGCATAATTCCATAGATACAATTTTGCTTCATCACTGATTACACAGTTCTGCATGGATTTGATTCTTTTTTTAACTAAATGAGCCTTTCTGAATCACATTTTAACTGATTGCAAAACTGAAAACCATTTTGTATACCAGGTCAGAATGTTATGCAATTCAAAGCTGTATGTTTTGAATATTTTTCGTAATGTACGTATTGTAGTAATATTACTGTGTGCTTATCGTTTGTTAGAAAGGATTAACAGCTTATAATTTCAACTTTATTACTATTCCCCCTCCCCCCCAAAAAGAACAAAGAATCTGTAACAAATTTTCAGTGAAAAACAAAATTAAATTAAGTGCGCTGATGCATTTCGAACGTTGACTTTGGAAAATAGTAAAGCTACCTTGTACCAAAGAAACATTTATTGATGGTACAAAAGGTTCTCAGAGTGTCGAAAAGATGTAAACTACTAAGAACGTCCTGGACGTCCGAACTAGTCAACAACAGATGAAAACATTGAAGAAGTGAAGAAAATAGTTTTGGCCAGTTGTCAAATCAGCTTTAGAGAAATTTCTGAAGACCTAAACATGTCGATTAGGTCGTGCCATGCGATTTCGTCAATGATTTGGGCATGAGACGGGTCGCTGCAAAATTCGTTCCAAAGTTGCTCAATTTTGGCCAAAAACACCATCGCATTAACGTTGCTAAGGAGCTGTTGACCTCTGTCCGCGACGACCCATATTTGCTCCAGAGGGTCATAACTGCTGTCGAATAATGGGTTTGTGGCTATGACATGGAAACTAAAGCTCAGCCATCCCAATGGATGCTGTCACACAAGCCAAGACCGAAAAAAGCGCTCCAAGTTCGATCGAATGTGAAGGTTTTGTTTACAGTTTTCTTCGATTGCACGGACGTGGTGCATCATGAGTTCTTACCACAGGATATAATGGCCAATAAGGAATTCGCAATTTGCGTGAAACAATCCGACAGAAACGCCCGGATATGTGGAAGAACAAAAATTGGCTTTTGCACCATGATTACGCTCCTGCTTGCAAATCGTTGCTTGTGAGTGAACTTTTGGCCAGAAACAACAGACTTATGATCCTCAGCCACCGTACTTCCCATACCTGGCCTCCTGTTTTTTTTTTTTTTTTTTTTTTTTTCCAAAACTAAAGAAGCCCATGAAAGGATGACGCTACGCCACGATTGAGGAGATGATGATGATCATGATGATGATGGTGATGATGATGATGTGCAATTAAGGGCGCACATCTGCGAGGTCATTAGCCCTTTGAAAAACGAAAACACGTTAAAACCCAGATAAAAAGAACTAAAAGCTCTCTACCTACTAAATAAAATCATCAATAAAATGCACACACACAAAACACGAATAAAAAGCATAAACAATTGGGCCACTAAATTCTAAAATTAACCTGTAAAAACAATTTAAAAACCTTGCCCTCAGCTGTATCGTCATCCGCCAGTATCTCCGCCAAGCTGGCCGGCAGCTGGAGAGAACTGCGGAGACGTTCTAAGCTAAAACACTCCACAAATACGTGGCGGACTGATAGGGCTGCATCGCACAGCGGGCAAACTGGAGCAGGTGTCTTATTTAGTTAAAAAAAAAAAAACGATGTGTAAAATAACAATGGCCAAGGCGTAACCGAGCCAAACAAACTTCCTCATTATGAGAGGAATGACAGGAGGTTACCCACGGAAGCGGAAGGTTCTTTACGCAGCGGAGTTTATTCCTGCGGAGAGCAGACCACTCTGCCCACCAGCAGGACTCCACAGCTCTCCGCAATGTCGGTTTAAAATCTTCTGGGGTAACCAGCTGTAGGTACACCCCGGGCTGGGTCGTTGCCGACTTGGCTGCTAAATCCGTACTTTCGTTTCCCACGATTGAGGAGATAAAAACGGCGTCGAAGGAGGAGCTGAACAAGATCACAAAAAACTATTTTAAAGTGCTTCGAGGATTGGAAAAATCATTGGCACAATTGTATAATATGTGGTGGGGATTACTTTGAAGGGGAGAAAATAAATATTCATGAATGAATAAATAAATAAATACTTTTTGAAAAAAAAATAGCGATAGGTACTCTTTAACAGACTTCCTGTTTGTTATATTTATTAAAATCTACTAACTAGATCGGCCCTAGGGGAAGTACAAAAATATTTTCGCCCTAAAATTCATAATTCCAGAGAGTGGAGAATCTTCATTAATTCTTCTGTAAAAACGATCTTACATGTGTTCTTCATAGTGGAAATTTTCAATCTTCCATTCCTGTGGCCCACTCCCTTGTTTCGAAGGAGACTTGTGAAAATGTTACGTTTTGTTACAAATACCATCTATGGCTAGTGTGTGGAGATATCAACATTATTGGACTATTACTAAGATCAGCATGCTGGTTTCAGATAATATCCTTGTTTTTTATGTGAATGGGATAGCACAGTTAGGTCAGAACACTGGGAAAGGGGTCAATGCCACTTAGCACTAATTTAACACCTAGCGAAAAAAATATACGAGGACTGTTCAATAAAGAATTATCATAATTTTTTTACGGTCATAATTTTTCGCACTAAAATTCAATCATATTATATTCCGTTAGCTTAATGTGAAACAATCACGTCGTAGTAGTTTCATTGTTGGTACTCCTTGTTCCCGGCTGTGATAACCAGGAAGATCAGACCTGTTCAGTATCGCCTACCGCTGCAATGGAGCTAACACACAGTTAAAGTTGATATTATAGGAAGATCCGGAGTTTCTTTCAAACGTAATCACTGCTGATAAAACTTAGCTACATCATTTTGATCCTGAAAGCAAACAGCAAAACTCTGTGAAAATCTCCTTCATCACCAACCCCCCCCCCCCCCCCCAAGTGGCTTTTTCTGCTGGGAAAGTTATGCTCATCTCATTCTTTGATATTCATGGAATGGTTTATCAGCATGCTGTACCTGCACACACATCAGTAACTGGACAATACTACATGGATGTCCTGTAAACATTGCAAGTCCATATCAGGCGCAAAAGACCACATTTCCGTGAAGTAGGTTGGATGGTGCACCGCGATAATGCGCGGCCGCATATTGCCACTGTTGTTGCTGAATATCTTGCAAAAATCAACGTGAAGTGCATCCCTCACCGTCCCTATAGACCGGATTTAGCTCCATATGACTTTTTTCTGCTCCCTAACTTGAAGAAACGTTTTCGTGGTAGGCATTATCAATCATCAAAAGCAGTGGTTTAGGCAGCGGAGGTGATTTTGAAGGATCTCTCAAAATATGGTTTCCAGCACGTCTTTGAAGACTGGCAGAAACGCTGGGAGAAGTGAATCGCATTCAGGGGAGACTATTTTGAGAAGCAGCATCAAAATTATGAGGATGAGTAAAGGTACGTTGTCAAAAAAAATTGTGATCATTCTTTATTGAACAGCCCTCGTATAAAAATTGAACCTCCTATTTATCCCTCAAAAGCAGTGTTGCCACCGTTTCATGTGAAATTAGGTTTAATTAAATGGTTTGTGAAAACTCTAAAGATAGTGAGTGCTTTAAATATCTTTGTTTTACAACCCTTCATTATTCCATACAAAAATTAAAGCTGATGTATTCGTTGACTCATAAATTCCGAAACTGAGGATGGACAATCAGTTCGAGAATAGTATGGGTAGGGTAGTAAAGGATATCAGGAATGCTTTCAGAAAATTTGGAAATAAAAGACACCCAAATTATGCTAAAATAGTGAAAGTAATGTTACAAAGTTTCAAACAGATTGGTTGAAACGTGAATGTCAAAGTACATTTTCTTCATTCCCGTCTAAATTATTTCCCTGATAATTTAGGAGACTTTTAGTGAGGGACAGGGTGAAAAATTTCACGAGAATATAACAATATGGAAATGAGGTATCAATGGAAATGGAGTGTCTCGAGATAGCATGTTGAAAAGGGATTGCTCTTAATAATATGCGAGAAGGTCAAAGAGGAGAATTTTTTAAGTCCTATGTTGAGATAAGGTTATGAATGTGGTTATAATTATTATTAATTATTAATTCGTCGAAAATGAATTATAATTATGGCCTAGATTTTCACACAAAATTCTTATTGAAAGTAATTTTTATTATGTTTCCCAAAGCTTTAATTTCATTTCTGTTATTTACAAACCGCTGGAAACCTGACTTGATGGAAGAAAGGGAGATTATTTTTGAATTCAGCACAAAACATTTCCATATAGGATCATCCTATCAGATTATAAAAAGTAGCAAAGAAGTTTTTAAATGCAAAACAGTGTTATTAGGTTAAGGACGATATTTTCATTATAATTTGTAAGTTCAAAATTTCTGGCAAGAGATCATATTTTGTTAGTGCTTGAGCTTTAATGATGAAAGTTGAGATCCTTATACAGAAATCTTGGGAACAGTGGAACGTGATACTCAAAGGGACATAGGGCGACGTCCCACTGAACGTTTAGAACTACGCTGCAATATGGTTGTTTCAATAAGGATATTCTTCGTACATTGTTCTTCTTTAATGCAAAGATATCTCTTAATACGTCGTTTAGATAGCAGAAGGTACCAAATCATTCCTGTAGAGATCGTAATTCTGCCGAAATGAGTGCTGTGCAGTGACAAAACTATTACCTACTATTCTTGTTATAAGCCTTAACTGCAAACGTCCGTTGAACATCAGCCCAATTTTCAATCATGGTTAAATGCTAAGCGTTTGAAAGCATGATAACAACCTAAACAGAATCGAACAACATGTACGTATTTCCAGTGGAACCTTAATATGAAATTTTGGGCTAATGCTGTATCTTCTCTGCTTAATTTAAACAGTATAGAAACTAAAAATGCAAACAATTTTTCTTCCCATGTTCGATATTGGACATATACTTTATGTTTATTTGTTCAAACGGTCTACCCTGAAGCAAAAATTAATGCAGTTTTCTATTTGTTTATTTATCAATTAGAGAAATTACTGTGCTATATCATCTAAGTTCCGAAGGATTAAGTTTATATTCAAATATGAATTCCAAAAATTAAAATATCTAATCAGTGGTGATCCATTGTATTACATAGCAGATTCTTATAAGCGCAATATCTCTCACATATTTTGTTAAATGTCTAAAGAATTTAGTAGTAGTAGTAGTAGTAGTAGTAGTAGTAGTAGTAGTAGTAGTAGTAGTAGTAGTAGTAGTAGTAGTAGTAGTAGTAGTAGTAGTAGTAGTAGTAGTAGTAGTAGTAGTAGTAGTAGTAGTAGTAGTAGTAGTAGTAGTAGTAGTAGTAGTAGTAGTAGTAGTAGTAGTAGTAGTAGTAGTAGTAGTAGTAGTAGTAGTAGTAGTAGTAGTAGTAGTAGTAGTAGTAGTAGTAGTAGTAGTAGTAGTAGTAGTAGTAGTAGTAGTAGTAGTAGTAGTAGTAGTAGTAGTAGTAGTAGTAGTAGTAGTAGTAGTAGTAGTAGTAGTAGTAGTAGTAGTAGTAGTAGTAGTAGTAGTAGTAGTAGTAGTAGTAGTAGTAGTAGTAGTAGTAGTAGTAGTAGTAGTAGTAGTAGTAGTAGTAGTAGTAGTAGTAGTAGTAGTAGTAGTAGTAGTAGTAGTAGTAGTAGTAGTAGTAGTAGTAGTAGTAGTAGTAGTAGTAGTAGTAGTAGTAGTAGTAGTAGTAGTAGTAGTAGTAGTAGTAGTAGTAGTAGTAGTAGTAGTAGTAGTAGTAGTAGTAGTAGTAGTAGTAGTAGTAGTAGTAGTAGTAGTAGTAGTAGTAGTAGTAGTAGTAGTAGTAGTAGTAGTAGTAGTAGTAGTAGTAGTAGTAGTAGTAGTAGTAGTAGTAGTAGTAGTAGTAGTAGTAGTAGTAGTAGTAGTAGTAGTAGTAGTAGTAGTAGTAGTAGTAGTAGTAGTAGTAGTAGTAGTAGTAGTAGTAGTAGTAGTAGTAGTAGTAGTAGTAGTAGTAGTAGTAGTAGTAGTAGTAGTAGTAGTAGTAGTAGTAGTAGTAGTAGTAGTAGTAGTAGTAGTAGTAGTAGTAGTAGTAGTAGTAGTAGTAGTAGTAGTAGTAGTAGTAGTAGTAGTAGTAGTAGTAGTAGTAGTAGTAGTAGTAGTAGTAGTAGTAGTAGTAGTAGTAGTAGTAGTAGTAGTAGTAGTAGTAGTAGTAGTAGTAGTAGTAGTAGTAGTAGTAGTAGTAGTAGTAGTAGTAGTAGTAGTAGTAGTAGTAGTAGTAGTAGTAGTAGTAGTAGTAGTAGTAGTAGTAGTAGTAGTAGTAGTAGTAGTAGTAGTAGTAGTAGTAGTAGTAGTAGTAGTAGTAGTAGTAGTAGTAGTAGTAGTAGTAGTAGTAGTAGTAGTAGTAGTAGTAGTAGTAGTAGTAGTAGTAGTAGTAGTAGTAGTAGTAGTAGTAGTAGTAGTAGTAGTAGTAGTAGTAGTAGTAGTAGTAGTAGTAGTAGTAGTAGTAGTAGTAGTAGTAGTAGTAGTAGTAGTAGTAGTAGTAGTAGTAGTAGTAGTAGTAGTAGTAGTAGTAGTAGTAGTAGTAGTAGTAGTAGTAGTAGTAGTAGTAGTAGTAGTAGTAGTAGTAGTAGTAGTAGTAGTAGTAGTAGTAGTAGTAGTAGTAGTAGTAGTAGTAGTAGTAGTAGTAGTAGTAGTAGTAGTAGTAGTAGTAGTAGTAGTAGTAGTAGTAGTAGTAGTAGTAGTAGTAGTAGTAGTAGTAGTAGTAGTAGTAGTAGTAGTAGTAGTAGTAGTAGTAGTAGTAGTAGTAGTAGTAGTAGTAGTAGTAGTAGTAGTAGTAGTAGTAGTAGTAGTAGTAGTAGTAGTAGTAGTAGTAGTAGTAGTAGTAGTAGTAGTAGTAGTAGTAGTAGTAGTAGTAGTAGTAGTAGTAGTAGTAGTAGTAGTAGTAGTAGTAGTAGTAGTAGTAGTAGTAGTAGTAGTAGTAGTAGTAGTAGTAGTAGTAGTAGTAGTAGTAGTAGTAGTAGTAGTAGTAGTAGTAGTAGTAGTAGTAGTAGTAGTAGTAGTAGTAGTAGTAGTAGTAGTAGTAGTAGTAGTAGTAGTAGTAGTAGTAGTAGTAGTAGTAGTAGTAGTAGTAGTAGTAGTAGTAGTAGTAGTAGTAGTAGTAGTAGTAGTAGTAGTAGTAGTAGTAGTAGTAGTAGTAGTAGTAGTAGTAGTAGTAGTAGTAGTAGTAGTAGTAGTAGTAGTAGTAGTAGTAGTAGTAGTAGTAGTAGTAGTAGTAGTAGTAGTAGTAGTAGTAGTAGTAGTAGTAGTAGTAGTAGTAGTAGTAGTAGTAGTAGTAGTAGTAGTAGTAGTAGTAGTAGTAGTAGTAGTAGTAGTAGTAGTAGTAGTAGTAGTAGTAGTAGTAGTAGTAGTAGTAGTAGTAGTAGTAGTAGTAGTAGTAGTAGTAGTAGTAGTAGTAGTAGTAGTAGTAGTAGTAGTAGTAGTAGTAGTAGTAGTAGTAGTAGTAGTAGTAGTAGTAGTAGTAGTAGTAGTAGTAGTAGTAGTAGTAGTAGTAGTAGTAGTAGTAGTAGTAGTAGTAGTAGTAGTAGTAGTAGTAGTAGTAGTAGTAGTAGTAGTAGTAGTAGTAGTAGTAGTAGTAGTAGTAGTAGTAGTAGTAGTAGTAGTAGTAGTAGTAGTAGTAGTAGTAGTAGTAGTAGTAGTAGTAGTAGTAGTAGTAGTAGTAGTAGTAGTAGTAGTAGTAGTAGTAGTAGTAGTAGTAGTAGTAGTAGTAGTAGTAGTAGTAGTAGTAGTAGTAGTAGTAGTAGTAGTAGTAGTAGTAGTAGTAGTAGTAGTAGTAGTAGTAGTAGTAGTAGTAGTAGTAGTAGTAGTAGTAGTAGTAGTAGTAGTAGTAGTAGTAGTAGTAGTAGTAGTAGTAGTAGTAGTAGTAGTAGTAGTAGTTGTAAGTTATACACTTCCTCTGTCATCTAATATTATTGTACATAATCCAAGAAGATATAATTATTCATCTTATAATGAGTTTTCAAATTACAAAGGCAAGCAAAACATTTTTTATCGTCTAACATGCATTAGAACAGGCACATATTTGTGTGTTATTGAATCGTTTACTTAGGTTTGAATTTGTATTATGATCCCGTATTGCCAGGTTTCAGAATATCAGATGACGCATGCTCTCCAGAGTGAAGGGGAGGTAAGGATGAGAGATTGTTAGAAAGCAAGAGTAAGAGGGAGACTGAGAGGGTAGAGAAAGTGAAACATTTGAGGGAGAGTCCATAACCTATGCAATAAACACAATAATACGAGCGTAACAACGGATTCTGTTGTGTGTAATATTAATTCATGGCTGTTATTAAACGTAATATTTTGAGATCCGCATTTAGATAAAAAGAATATGAAATTTGTAAGAATGAGGCGTTGACGTCTTGCCTATTTACGTAAATCCAAATAAAAGTCATATTTCACTCCTTAAAATATTCCTTATATTTTATTATTAAGAGTTCTATTCCCGGAAGTTTTCTCTTTATCCAGAATCATTCACTATCATATCCAGAGTCCGATGTTAAGTATATATACTCCAAGTCTTTGATAAGACCTTCATTATATCTTTTCAGCCTGTAATCATCAGGTACGCATTATGTGTATATATACCTATCTGTAGTTACAATTATGATTAATGTAGAAATTATCCTAAAAATGAACAATCAAAGTAATCAGTATCAAGAATTTACAGATCGAAACTCTTCTTTAACTGACGAGCAACTGGAACGGCATTCTCTGCTATCTTCAAGTTTTGGAACATCATTTTACAAAATGCTTTCTCTTTCTGTCTCTCCCATCCATTTGCCGAACACCACGGCCATATGTACTGTCCAGCAACGCAAAGAACGTCCCTGAAAGGTATACGCTGCCTTACACAGTGGGACAAGGACGGCCAATGTGTGTGACAGGGAACACACGCTAAACAAGGAGCAGACCGTCAAAGAAACAACCACCCTATTCACTCTGTACACTAAAACCGAGAAGATTCATTCACAGAAGTAGAAGCCGTCAGAATGTTTTTGAATGTTCTGTAACTTTACTGAGATGGGGTGTCATAAACCTGTCCAGGGAGGATGTGGGAACCTTCGCTAAACCCCTGTGTCTCAGGCCTCAGAGACTATCTCTCCTGTGGAGGACAGTACGATAGATCCATGATCATTTAAGGCGCTGATATCATATTTGCTTTCTTCACTTCTTACTCCTTAAGTAGTGGAAGAATTGCATTCCACCCATAATAATAATAATAATAATAATAATAATAATAATAATAATAATAATAATAATAATAATAATAATAATAATAATAATAATAATAATAATAATAATAATAATAATAATAATAATAATAATAATAATAATAATAATAATAATAATAATAATAATAATAATAATAATAATAATAATAATAATAATAATAATAATAATAATAATAATAATAATAATAATAATAATAATAATAATAATAATAATAATAATAATAATAATAATAATAATAATAATAATAATAATAATAATAATAATAATAATAATAATAATAATAATAATAATAATAATAATAATAATAATAATAATAATAATAATAATAATAATAATAATAATAATAATAATAATAATAATAATAATAATAATAATAATAATAATAATAATAATAATAATAATAATAATAATAATAATAATAATAATAATAATAATAATAATAATAATAATAATAATAATAATAATAATAATAATAATAATAATAATAATAATAATAATAATAATAATAATAATAATAATAATAATAATAATAATAATAATAATAATAATAATAATAATAATAATAATAATAATAATAATAATAATAATAATAATAATAATAATAATAATAATAATAATAATAATAATAATAATAATAATAATAATAATAATAATAATAATAATAATAATAATAATAATAATAATAATAATAATAATAATAATAATAATAATAATAATAATAATAATAATAATAATAATAATAATAATAATAATAATAATAATAATAATAATAATAATAATAATAATAATAATAATAATAAATAGTAGTAGGTGCAAGCTTTGAGCAGTTTAGAAAAACTTTGTTTTCTGAGCAGACAGAAATATGCAAGAATTTTTGTTTTTCCAAACTACAAAATTTTGATTTTCCATTTTCCCAAAGTCAATCTAAGAATTTGTTTGTAACTCCATTTGCTTCAGATATTTGCATTGTCGATATATTGCGTATAGGTATTGTATTTTATCCTTCTCTGTTACCTAAGTGTAATAAGCAGAGGAAGTATATTCCACACGAAAGTTCGATGTTGAAATTTCATTAAAAAGATATATAGGCATGTTTTGAGGCCCTGAATCTATACAAAACACATTTTTAAGAAAAAAGGTTGTAAAATATCCTAGCGCTCTATGCGAGTATGCGAAGGTTAATTGATTATTATTAAGATAACCTAATAGTGGAAACTATAAAGCCTGGGACTAAGTACTTTAACATAGTAAGTCGCCACAATAAAGTGCGTAGTTCATTGAATATGAGAATCCCTAGTGCCTTACCGGGAAACATGTGGGTCAGTTGAATTTAATGTCGTGCTAGCATGTTGGCTATGGTACCTAATGGTTACTTAAGAGCAACCGGACGCACACCGGGAGATCCGTGGTTCAAATCCCTGCCATGGCATTGAATTTTTCAGTCTGAGTCTATCCATCTATATCTTAGCCTACACATGGCTAATGTGGAAGAATGATGAAATTTACATACATTTTCAATTTTCTGGATATTGCCCCTGAAGTTCTCTTTAGGTATACTGAATGTCTTTTGCATCACTGATAAATGGTAGAGATAGATATGTCATTACCAAAAAATGTTAATTCTAGTTAGGTTGGTCTTGGTAGTTTAGTCTCTTAAGCGCCGGCATGCTGATCTCAAGGTCTAAGTGTGTTTAAAAGCAACAGCCCCATGCCGGCAGTTTTAGTTACTTGCATAAGGAAGAATTAAATTTCGGCACATAATGACGCTGTCCTGCGCCGTGGCGTAGCGGGCTAAGGCAGCATGCCTTGGTCCCTGGTCACGGAAAGCGGACCGGGTTCGATCCCACCCATGGGGTGCGGATTTTAGGTCCCGGGTATAGGACCGGTCCCCACTCAGCATCGTGAGGAAAGAGAAGCTTACGCGGTAAGCGCCCCTGGTCACGGAAACCAACATTCCGTGCGTAAGTGGGCGTGCAGCCGGCAGTCGGGTTGGTAGGACTTGGCCCACTAAGGGCTGTCGCGCCATGGGATGACGCTGATATGATTCTAGGAACTGACAGCATTGTGTGTGTGTGTGTGTGTGTGTGTGTGTGTGTGTGTGTGTGTGTGTGTGTGTGTGTGTGTTTTGTAGAGCTTAACTATTTCAGACGCATTCCTTGTATTGGTTTAAAGCTTCAAAAACATACTTTTTTCAAATGAAAAGTCATTATTAGTTTGTAAAGGTAGGTTCAGACTGAAAAATTCAATGCCATAACCGGGATTCGAACCAGGAATCTTCCGGCCTCCATTCGGCTGCCCTTAACATTGCGCCATTACGCCAACGTGACAATATGACATTGAATTCTCCAAATGGCTCCCATTTTTTCCGCTAAATAGCGACTTACTATACTATAAGTACTTTACGGCTCGGGCTTTATAGTTCAGATCACTATCAGGTGACAAAAATTCAATGCCATGTGTTTATGAGAACTCCTGAATGCAATGATGTTCACTTGCTCACTAGATGAGTAGCTTTAGTAGTTATAATTAGGTTTTCTTTAAGAACATTAAATTCACACACACGTACACACATATTTACACATTTACACTATAACGCACACTTTCCGACCCTACGAAGTATACAAGAGAATCTTGGCTGAAAAAAATTGCTATACTCCAGCCGAGAAACGAATGCGAGACATCTGGATATGGAAGCTAGCATGCTAACCACCAAGACCATAGCGGCAGACAAGTATTCTTATTTCCAGCATGGACAAGTTCGTAACCATACGACTGACTTAACTATAGGTATGTGATTTGTTTTTCGAATTGTGTTGCATTTACCTCCATATTGTTCAATTCGGCATTATTAGTCAACATTTTTGACCAAGTTAATATGAGTGGAAGAATAGTCACGTACCATACATAGAATTGTGAAGTAGCAATAGTTAGAGAAGCACGTGTGGGTGGTTTTTGTTTTAAAGCTATACAAATTTATTAACCTTCACACTTTAATATGGATATTTTATATATAATTTTAACGCACATGTCAGTACAGCATCTTATGCTATTCACTGTGTTCAAAGAAGAACGCTACTATTTAGCGTTCAGAGCTGATACGATTAATAGTTACTGTCTCATTCATTATGGGAAGGTGTGTATGTTATTTAGAAGTGTAAAAGACTTTTCTATAGCATTTAATAACATTATACTAAAGAATACACATAGTTGGAATTCATCATAATTTTTAATAGTTGCCATTATGAGCTTATAAATACCTATGAACTTATATTAAAACTCGGGTTATTATATAACTGTGGCCCGCCTCTGTAGCATAGAAAGTCTGCCTCAACGCTCAAGAGGTCTCGAGTTCGAATCTCGGAGGGTGAGTTATCTGGATATGTTTTTCGAGGTTTTCAATTAACATAAAAGGTTAACGTCAGATAAGTCTAAATTCTATGAACCCTCGGCTCATTTGAACATCATTTCACCCATTTCATTCATCGTCCGATATGACCTAACTGGTTAAAGGACTAACGCACACACATAACTGGCTCAGATAACACCTACAACCTATTTTTAAGTGGACATGGTAAATTTGGTGAATACTTATCACACTTTCACTTAACAACCAACCCCGAGTGCATGTGTGGTGAAGAATTTCAAACTGTGGTTCATCTCCTTTTCTGTTGTCCCATTTTCTGGAGAGAAAGACAAGAATTAATATTCAAGCTAGAATCTCTAGGAATTGAATTTTCTGCTCCGCTCACATCTTTGCTAATGAAGCCGCAACAGTATAAGTACTTCATGATGTTTATAAACTCAGTATTTAAACGTCTGAAATAGTTTAAATTAATATGTATCAGATTAAAACATATTTTCTTCCTTCTAGTATTTAAACTATTTTTATTAAAATTGTATATTTTTATGTATCAACTCTAACCCTGATATACCACTGTGTAAAATAGAGTTCAATAAATCTGGATAAATAAAAAAAAAAAAAAAAATACATACAACCTATATTTCATAAGGCATCTCATTATTTATTGCCGAATTTGGCTATGGTTCAAAGTTATAGTTTCTTAGATTCCATCATTTAACCTCGTTTGCAATAGTATTTATACTCTAGATAAAATTCCATACTTAGATAATTCTCGTATACGTTTATGGAAATCATTCCGTGTTTTGCTTTGCACAAATGTTATTTGACCTTTTATATAATATTCCATTGCATGAGCTCATGAGAAACAAAATAAACCAAAAATAAAATACGAGTCAGTTTGAGAATTTAATGTCATATCAGCACGTTGCCCATAGTAGCACAATGGTTAGAGCGGCTGGACGGACACCAGAAGATCCGTGGTTCAAATCCCAGCGATGGCATTGAATTTTTCAGTCTATCTCTACGTTTCCACAATTTAGCCTACACACGGCCAGTGTGAAAGAACAATTAATTTCCATTAATTGACACTAATAGTGGTTAACTATAAAGCCCGGGCCTTAAAGTACTTACACGTTGTAAGTCGCCATTAAGGTAGTTGTCTCATGTGTTTATAAGAACTCCTAAGTGGTTTACCGGGAAAAATACGAGTCAGTTGGAGAATTTAATGCATATCGGCACTTTGGCCATAGTAGCTCAATGGTTAGAGCGGCTGGACGGAGACCAGAAGATTCCTGGTTTAAATCCCGGCTAGGGCATCCAATTTTTCAATCTGGCTCTACGCTTCCACAAAACCATTCGCAAAACAATAAACAATGAAAGTTTCGAAAAGGATTAACTCCACGAATAAAGTTAATTTTATATAAACCGCACAATTTGATGAACTCTATGCTTTTATGCATTAATTTTTGTTTTCCCTTCTGCATATTTTCTGTGAGTAGAGAAAGCATTGTATTACACCCAAAAATTCAATGTAGGAATTTCACAAGAAACTTATGATGCGCTGAATAAGAAAAAGTTATATAAAACTGTCTGTGTCCGCACAAGTATCTCTATCTGTAAACAGCATAATAAAACCGAAAAGTCTGTTAAATACAGACATTTCGTTGAAATCATCATATTTCAAGATGTGACACAAAGTATTTCAAGTAAACTCCAAATCACTTTTTAAATGAAAATGGTTTAAAATAATTTGTTTTTCTCAAAACCGGCTGTAAGATACTGAATTACTTGGTATACATTTTGAAGTGCACTTCATTTCAAATGTCTTTTGCATAAATAGTAAAGTGTAAGAGATAAAGATAGTGTTATTTGGATATAAAAATACATATCTGTTAAAATTCACAATTTATGGCAAATCTTTAGTGGACCTACCATTTCCCCGATATTGCGTTATTTGCTGAAATGTCCAACTGCTTTTTCA
This sequence comes from Mantis religiosa, assembly GCA_030765055.1. Classification (NCBI taxonomy): domain Eukaryota; kingdom Metazoa; phylum Arthropoda; class Insecta; order Mantodea; family Mantidae; genus Mantis; species Mantis religiosa. The sequence continues at coordinate 86,412,523 of CM060951.1, forward strand.
GATAGGAAACCTGTTATTGCGCATTTTATAACATTGGCGTGCAAAGAGAACATAATTTCGAAGCGTCACATACGACCAGCTCTTAAAAGGCCTGACTGGCACTTAAAATCAACTTATTCCCTTATTCCCCAAGTAGATACCTACAAAGAAATAAGTAATTAGAGAAATTCTGCAAATGTTTATCACGATTAGATCAAGTAAACAGAAAAATAGGCGTTTGTAAGAATAGTTTTGCTCGAATAGTTTTGAGTTATTTGTCTGTGTATTGCTTTTTAGTAGTTTATCTTATGCACAAATAAATATTACTTCACGACCGTTAACATAAGATGAAATGAGAAACATGTGTATTTTACGAGGAATCGTTTTGAATTATTAAAGCGAAAAGTAGAATTGAAGTGCGAGAACAGACTTCCCCTAAATATGCTTGGTATTTTGAGATATTAGATCACATCTATTTTATGAATTAATAAAAATTAACCAATCGAAACGTATATTGAATTACAAGCATAATTTGTTGGTTTAGGTAGCTCCGTCGCTTAGGCGCTGGCCTACCGATTTCAAGTTCGCGGCTAAAACCCGACACAGTCCGATGTTTTAAGCGACCTCCTCATGTCAGTAGATATACTACCTGTATAAGATCTTCCACGGGACAAAATCCGGCCGACCGGTGTCGCTGATATGATCCTGGAAATAACAAACTATTTATTTATAATTTCGAAATAAAATATATGCGCATAACTTTACAGATTAATTATTGAACGAACCAAGGTATGTATAACTAAATATAAAAATATAAATGTAGCTATATTTCATTAGACTTTTGCCGAAAATATTTTAATAGGAGAAAACTGATTTTTATAAAGAGAAAATTGAGCTGTAAGATTAGTTTTAAATGGGACAGCAGTTTTTGAAAACACCTATCCAATAAAACTCTACTGCGTGAAAAGCATTTTGTTTGGTTTGATGTTTATGAGATTTCTCATTTTGAGCTAAGTTTTACACATTACGCGCGCGCGCACACACACACGCTCGCGCGCGCAGGCACGCGCGCACACACACACACACACACACACACACACACACACCACACGCACAAATGCGCACAGACATATCTTTAATTTGTTTCCTTTTTGGCCTAAAAGCTTCATTTCTTGAGGGCAAATTTTTGGGTGAAGCATTATACAAACTGTGTTTATTAAAGTCGAATTTCGGGAGTGGATCAAGTTAAGTAAGCCGAAAAACTAAATAAAAATAGATTAGTTTCATGTATTTAAATATTGAAATACTATTAAAATTAAATTCTGAAATAAATCAAAGCGTAAAATATCACACAAATAAAGAAATGATAATTAATTATAAATTAATTATTTTACAAATTATTTCTTAGATTTTAAAGCACTAATAGTTACATTTGATTCATGTTGAATTATCCACATATTATCAAAAGAAGACAATTTGAAGGCTGTGCCACAATTATTGAAGCAAAACCTGTATTTTAGCACCATCCGCTTAAAAGAATGGGGTTAAAACGGAATGAAATGATACTGGTGTGCTCGGCATAATACAGCTGCATGCCTTTCAAAATACATATGGACTGTTTCCATTTTGAAGAATGGATGACCACATACTCTATCTCTAAACAATACAAACAATCTGTGTATAGGGCTAAACAATTGCCATAAGCGATTGAAACCTAAGTGAAAAAGAACAAAATAATGGGATATCCATTACTGTTTTACCATTGCGCGGTTGCAACAGCAAGACTGTATAGAGAGCACACATCTTTCTATACGGTGTTTCAACCCCCCTGTCCCCCCTTTGCGCTGCGCACTGTCAGAACAGACCGCCTACAGCTAGCAGTGTGGGAGGAGCTTACTTGATCCACTGGTTGGTCGTACTCCATTGGTTCCTGCTGTTGTTATGCACACCCCCGCGCGTCTCACCCCCTGCTAACAACCGGTTAAAGGAACACTAGGTGGGATGACAAAAGTTGCACCTCCATGATTCCGTCGTATTAAAATCCCCCCTGCAACTAGCGCGTCGGGGTCGGCTCGGAATTGGGAAGCTATCAGTTTGTTCGCCCCATGCCTAGAGGCGCATCGTATTCACCGCTAAAAAATAAGGTAAGAAACGAACGCATTAGCGATCAAGTGGGGATTTGAACGCGTGGTAAGAAAGGTAACCAGCGAGTGAGATGAGATTCCGTGGTGAGTGCTGTTAGGTGTGGATGACGGCAGGTGCCGTCTGTGAACCGCCAAGATTCTGTCCTCGCTAACGTTGAGGCCCGGGCCGACGTCCTCCGCTGCCGCCGCCGCCGCGGCGATGCTCAACAACCTGGCCGTCAGCGCCGGAGGTCTCAGCATAGGAGGTAAACCACAAACTTTGCAAATTTGCTCTAATTGTTTGAGTTTACGTGAGAAGGTTGCTCCCTAGCTCCATCTCTCTCCCTCTCCCACCATCTCCCCTCATTAGGAGCTTCCCTTTTGATAGGTGAACTAAGGGATTAAATTGAGTTAGGAGCGCCGCGCCCAAATTAAAGCCAATTCTGAAGGTAGCCTATTCCAGCACTGCCTGCTAAATGCAATCAATTTGTTGTGGAAGGCAACTTGGGAGAAAGCGCTAACAGGATCCTGAGTTCGTTTAGTACCAAGACAAATCTTAGAGGTTGTGTGTGTGTGTGTGTGCTTCTCTTTCAGTGATCTCAACATTACTTATGGCACAAGAGCATGTTCTATCCTGGCGACTAGAGGCATTTCATGGTAATAAGTAAAGTGAGGTAATGTGATGAAAACGTTTATTGTGGATATCATGTAAATTTGTTAGAAGAAGCTCCTAGTTGTAAACATGTGAGTGGTAGAACTTACTACCTCTCAAATGTTCTGTATTATTTCTCTGTCCAATGTTCAATTTTTATCGATTTGTCATTTTCAGAGTTATCATTTCCCTTTATTTCTTTTAGAAACATTCAAGAAATTGATCGAGTTACAATGGTTGGTCATAGCTCCAAAAACAGCAAAGACATAAGATTGAATGATTGCTACTGCAGACTCTAAAGTTAAAAGTAAAATTCTTAGAATGTTCAGTTAGGTATATTATAAATTGATAAATATTAAGTCCATCTTTCTTAAGGACATTCACCTTTATTATTTTAATTGTTTTTTTTTTTTTTTTTTTTTTTTCTATAGGCCTCAGAAGTTTGTTTAAACTTCTGCTACATTTGAGGTTAGGTATGTTCTCTTTTTCGATGTTTGTAGTATTGAAGCATTGTCAAATTGTAATTTATTTTAAGCAACAGAACTGTAAGTGAAAGAAATTTTTTAATTTATTCAATAATAATGCTTATCATTTGCATAAATTACTGCATTCTTCTAAACAAGGTTAATCAATTCCGATTCAAGTTTTAGTTTTTTTTTCTTGATGAATTTATACTCGTTGCTTCATCACTCGTAAGTTTATAGTTAAAATAAAATATTTGATGAATTTACTGCAGTTTAGATGAATGCCCATTAAATCAAAGTAAAGGATTTAACATAGCTTCTAAAATTAAAGTCGCCATTCCTCTTGAAGTGAAAAAAAAGTGGTAAAAGTAATGAATGTTGAATGTTATGTACTCTGCGAGGATTGCAAATGCATTAATAATCACAAGGTGCCATTCTTAAATAAACCAGTAATTTCATCTATGGCGAAGAACCTATGCAATTACTGTGTTTGTTTTGAGTCCAAAGGTCAAAATAATAGAGTCCTACTACGAGAGGCCTGCATTGAGGTTTGAAACTCCTTTGCAAACTTTTGGTTATTTTTATCCTTAAATTCACATTCATCTCCATTCATCTTCTTCTCAAAACTATCAAAACACATCCTTAGGCTTGTTGCATTCTTTGCTTTCCGAAATTCAAAATCTCATTGTAATCCGCACTATTATGAATGCACAGGTATTAAGTATAATTTCTTCTACAAGTTTACTTCCGAATATGAATGTTTTGCAAGACATCGCTAGGTATAATATAGGTAGTTATAAAAGCTTTGAAACATGTATTTTTTCTGGATCTCCTAAAAATAATTATTCCACTGTGACTTACCAGATTACTTTAAACATATGGCTCACATTATTTACTACATTACTTTGCATTAAAGGCCTATGCATTATTTACAAAACTGTTTTATAAAATCATTGAATGTCAAATTTACTAGCCGTAATTTCAGAGAGCAATACATTTTTATAACACATGCAATATTTACAATTTTTTCCCACGCAATTTAATGTTCAAGGAAATAAGTTTTAATAAAGTGTTTATTGATTTGTTTGTGCTATAACAGTTTTAATGAGCAAGAATTGGTAATGCTCTTTGAGGAAGGTAATTGTTTATATATTTAAATGTTAAGAATTACTAATGGGAACACTGGCATATATTCTATAGCACAGTTCTTGGAAAAGCTATTTATACTTACGGTTTTACCTCATCAGATTAAAATAATGCATTGTTTCGAAATAATGTACAGGTACTTATTCCATAAAGCGATGTACCAACAGTCATTCATGTTATTACATAGCTTTTTCTCCTTGTAAGAGAAGAAGAAGTTTTAAAGCATTGGCTGTTTTCAAAGAATTTATGAATTTTCTGACGTTTGATTTAAAATAATATATCTATTTTTTATATTTTTACAAAGTAAAATTCCTGTAGTAATCTGTAATTACTGTATTAATCATAAGTTAAAAGCTAATAATTAATTTCAAAACGCAAATCTTTTTAGCTGTAGATATATATGTACATGCAAAAAACTGAGAATAAATCCAGTCAAAATAGGCTTCATAGACATTTGAAAATTTAAAATTGCATTATATAAGCGTGTAGATATAGGTATATAGCGCATATATATATACGGCATACATAACTTTATCACGATATTGATTTACATCGGAAACTTTTCAAGGCTTCGTGCTTGTTTTACCTCTATAGGCTTTGAACACTTGTCAAATTCTGAATTTATGTGTAGTACACTTCATATATTTTCTTTCAGATTAGTAATACAGATTTCTATTAAATTTTTAGGTAGGTACATAAAATATCTAATACTAACCGCCGAGAGCGGAGTTTTGTTTTTAAAAATAATTCTTTGAAGAGTAACGCATTTACCTACCTGCGAAATATTCGCTGTATTACATCAGATCATATGTATGGAAGTTCAATTCTGGATAACGCCCCAAAAATGTAAAATTTAATTAGCTTTTCATAAGATATTGGTCTAATGCGGTACAAATAAAATAAAAGTTATTTTCTGTTACATATTTATACTTTTATTTAAGTATGCAATTCTGTTATTAAAACGGAATCGTTGTTATACCCGCATTTTATTCTGAATCATCTTAAGCCTTTGAAGACCTATTCTATTAAACACTATAATGCATATCTCATGGTGATTAAAATATTTTTAATCCGTAAAAAAATAAAAACCCTAAAAATTGCATTAGTTCGGAAATTTAAACTTCAACTTCAGCACCAAACATGCAGGCTATGTATAGCAGAGCCTATTACAGGATTATGTCTCTAAATTATAACAACTTTAAAACTATTATCTGATAGCTATCATCCCAAAAATGTTATGATATCTTACATTTACTTTATCAATATTTTATTAGTGAGTATGACGATTATTCTTACTAAAGTTTATTTTTCTACCTACTTCACTCTAATTGAGCTAAACGTCTGCTGAAATAACTACGTTGCATAATTCATTATAGACGCAAAAGAAAATGCAATCGACTAAGTTTAACAGCTTGATGTTTTAAGCTGACCTTAATATTCCATACTCCTTCCATACAATCGCGAGAAACAACTGAAAATCAACAGGTCTTACAAAGAATGACAAAGTAGGTATATTGAAAGAATCGGACTATTGTTAAAGGATATCTCTGAAGTAACCTATGCCTCAGAAAAGGGTATTTGAAGTAAATTTTGCGTTTTAACTGCATGTCCATCTCTTATTTAGTTGGTAAATTTTCATTTACGGCTTAACGTTTTGCATTTAAACAAGGTCATATTGGATTCCTTCCGAATCAATTTTCTAAAAGATTGCTAGTGGTATAAAATGTAAGTAAACTTCTGATCAGTTTTATAAACTTTTGTCTCTATAAGTACTGAATCATATACGCACAAATTACTAAACCTGCTAAATCTCGTAACACTTGGCAAATTGTAATCATGGTTTCCAGTTTGATTGAACTTACGTTAGGTGCTTATATTTATCGCTAAGTTTCCCTAAAGGATATTTAAAATAATTCCAAGAAAAGATTACACTAAATATGCATTATTTTACAAAATGCAAGTAATACAAAAGTATGTCTAAGTAATGCGCTAAAATATAAGATTTAAAATGCGTGTTAAGTTATTACATGTTTATTTAGATTCTAATTACACATGCTTATGTATTACGTGAATTCTCACTTGTTATAATTCTTAGTTTCGTTTTTAATGTATTGACTTGGTAAACAATTGTCTGTGGAGATATAAATAATTGTAATTTTAGAAACCCATAACTATCGGATTTACTACGGAATATAAAAGTAGCTTTGTAATGAAAAGCTTATTTAAATGAGTTATAAGGTGCGAAAACATCTCTTTATTGTATTTTAAGCTAGTAACTGTGTATTTCTGTGGTGCCGAAATATCTTTACTATGAATTCAGTATGGATGTAATACAGTATGGACCACTAAGACACTTTTTTCCCCCAAGAAGGATCGTAAAATGTTTTACGCAATCCTAGATTACAAAAATCGTATCTAAATAATTGGTTCAAAGTAAACATGTCATAAGTGCTACAGTTACATAATAAATCTAATGAAATTAAGGCGTCCGTAGTTGATTCCTTTTAATATTGCGTTTACTTTCAAAACTATAAAACCTCCTATAACAACGTTTCAATTCCTTCTGATTTTGATTGGTATAGGATATAATAAGACCACCTCCAACGACCGAAAGCTTACATTACAAAATTACATTCATCTTAATGTACCACCGTTACAGCTTATAGAAGCTGAAAGTCATTCCGACAATTAATATAATGTACCTACAACTCTTATGGAATATTTTCCCTCCTTGATGAATAATTGAAAATTATTGTAAAATACAAACTAGAAGTACAAATGCAGGTTTAAAATGTTTATGTGTTGAACTCTATAATTTACGCTACCCGTTCTTCTACAAAATATTTACAAAAAATTTCGTCCTTCTATCTACCTCTTGTTAATGGAAATAGATTTACGATCAATTTTCCAGCATGTGCATTAGATATAAGCATGCTCTAGGAAAGGCGATAACCAGACTTTTAAAATCTGTGTCACTATTGTGGATATGGTGGTTTGAAAAGGGCGCACTGCAATATCAAAATTTATTAAATATCTATTTATAACTTGTAACCCGATTATCTATTCGTAGCAGATAGGTTGCACGATGACCGTTTCGAAGACCCAGGTCGGGAAGTCAGATATAAAAGGGTTACTTCGTTGTAGTTTGAATTGTTTCTTGATTATTGTGTTTTATTGAATAAGAGTAATGAGCTCTCTTGTTTTCAGGTGTAGTTTCGAATGAAATTAATAAAATTTTAGATAAGTCCAAATTCCGTAATATATAATTTAATTGTATAATCTGGATTACATTTTACTCGAACTTTCTTTCCTAGTCAATTATTGCAGTTTACCTCCAGCATATTGATAAATCCTTACTTCCTTAATATATAGTTTCCGTTAATTACATAAAATTCCTCACTCCTCACCATCAAGATTACAGAATATCTCTTTCTTAAGATTATTGATTTTCCGTTACTAAACTTTATATTTGCCTCGACCTTTTTATCCTCATGAAACAAGATTACAGAACATATATCTATGAAGATTATTGATTTTCTTCTTCTCAGCAACCATTCGTCATTTTTTATATTGTCATTACATGACCCACTAATAGATCAGAAAACAAAAATTTCCAACTGGATATTCATATAAAAAGTTCTAACTCAAAGGTATCGTTACAAACTTATCCTACTAAACCCTTTATTTTCATCTGGTTCTACTACTGAATGAAAGTAAGGAAGAAAAAATACCAAATTGCTAACATAAGAGTTGTTTTGAAAATTCAACCTAATATAAAAAAGTTATATCTGAAATTTTAAGCGCTGCAGAAAATTGGTATAAAATAAGCACTTCAATATTTTTGTAATACCTAACACTATTTATATCTCTTACGGTTTACTAATTATACAAAATTATTTCAAAAGAAGGGGACGTCATTGTCAGAGTGGCCGTTCCAAGAGAACTCAAAATGTACAATATTTGTCATGCAAAACACTTAAGCATAAGGCATTTTATTAAAAGTCGTTAAAACTATATTCAGAAATTAAAAAGCTACAGAAATGTTTCCATATAAAGCGTAATTTGGGGTAGAGGGAACTTGAATATAAATTTTGGCACCTAGCCAGCCCTTCATTTTTTAGTTAATACTTTTACGTAAAAAAGCACACATACACGCACAGACCTTTTTCAACAAATGACTTTTTAGATACAGGGACTTAATTTTCATGTATTTCCGTTGAAATTACGGTATTGAATGTTTGGATAGCAACTACACTTCTTTCTAAACTTACTAACTTTAAGAAAGCGGCTGAAAAAATAAATATTTTTAAAAAAACACTTAAATTTAAGGTTTATTCTAGTAACCATCGGGCAAATACCTCGGAAACCACAACGTGCGCCGCTACAACTCATGCCTGCCGCAGCCATTCAAAAATTAATGTACCTTAACTTATATTATTAATGTCAGCAATGCATAAAACGTCCCCATATACAGGCTGCACTTTCATTCTTAACATTATCATGCGTATTATACACGTGTTACCTAAATAACCAAAGTTTATTTCCGAATTATTAATCATATCACTACGAAAATATATTTTACGATTAATTTGCAGTTTTGGGAAAACTATAACAAAACAAATATTATTACCACAATATGCTACAACAAAAGCAGTTACAAAAGCATATTAAACTTTACAGAAGAGAGTATAGGTTTACATAGGTATATTATTTAAGCCATTCATAAAACGTGGCCATAAAATCATATTCTCTCTTATAAAATATCAGTTTTTTGTGTTAATGTTTTGTCTGTCATTTAACAGAAAACTTATTTTGTGGCTATTATGTAAACAATAAATTATTTTATAATGTTTAATTTAATTACGTAAAGAGCTTAAATTAAATTGAAACTCTTAATAAACTAAATAAATAATAGAAATAAAACTGATTTTCGTACTTTTCGAATAATACATTAAATATCACTCCCAAATAGACTTATATTTTAGATACCTAAGTGAATAATAGTTACGTGGTGTTTTACTTATGAAATGAAAATATTTGTTCGGTTAAAATTCCCATTAAATGGTCATGAGAGAGGTAAATAAAACTGTTGTGATATGTTCACATCATTTTCTCTAGTCATGCTTCAATAAACTCTTTTACTAAAGCTCTTTCTTGTTTTTACTGCGTGTTAACGTTAGCCAAAATTATCTTATCACATAGGTACTTTCTTGTGGTTCAAATGGGAATAAGGGAATATAGACTTCAAGCGATATTGAGGAGCTGGTCTCTTTGTGATGGCTTTGAAATGCCATACACTTCGTATAGCCAAGAGATACAAATAAACGAATGAAATACTTTCTATTTAAGAAAATTATTTGAAAGTTCTAACCAATAAGGAACATTTCGAAAATGGTAAGCTCCTAAAAATATTAATTTCGTATAAATTGTGCACTTTAACGAGATATGCAAGATTTAACAATTTTTGTGTAGTAGGTAAGATTTTGCATTATACGGTTTACCTACCAGTAATGCAAAATTCATTCAGAATTAACGGAGTTACAGAAAATTTTAGAAGAATATCATTTGTTATATAAGTATCTTAAATATATGGAAAGGCAGAGTCAGACTGAAAAATTCAATACCATAGCCGGCATTTGAACCACGGATCTTCTGGTCTCAGTCCAGCCACTCTAACCATTGAGCTACTATGGCCAACATGCCGACATGACATTAAATTTTCCAACTGACTCGCGTTTTTCCCGGTAAACCACTTAGGAGTTCTCATAAACAAATTGACTATTAGATCAATTAATGGAAATTAATTGTTCTTTCACACTGACCGGGGAAAATACGAGTCATTTGGAGAATTTAATGTTATATCGGCACGTTGGCCATAGTAGCTCAATGGTTAGAGTGGCTGGACGGAGACCAGAAGATACGTGGTTCAAATCCCGGCTATGGCATTGAATTTTTCAATCTGACTCTACCTTTCCATACTTTAGCCTACACACGGCCAGTGTGAAAGAACAATTAATTTCCTTTAACATATGGTTTTTTAATCAAAATCGTTAGAGCCATTTCTGAGAAAATCAAGATTTTTTATACATTTCCAACGTAAGGAGTATTCTACATTGGGAATAATTTATTGCTGAAATCAAACACCACGTATGGTTTGATATTTAACTAACTCTTCGGGATTTATGCATTTGAAAGACACATACTTTGTCTAAATCACGCAACACCCATGCTCGTGGACTTTTTTCTAAATACCAATGCCGTTTTAAAACTCAAGTCACCAAGCCCGTAATTCAAGTGATGGAATACAATACTAACTTTCTTTATGTAAATAGTACGGATTGCTGAAGTCATTTAAGGCACGGACTGCTGAAGAGGACGTGCAGAGTTTAAATTTCACTAGAACTACAAATCCTTCACTAACTGGAATTATTTCCATGTTTTCCTCAATCTTGATAGCTGGAAAAAGCTGGGAAAATAACTATCCTAAAATTAAGTGAACCTTTCTTTCCCGTATATCTTCTCTCATCGTCAAATTAATTTATTATCGCAATATTCACACCTGTAGAGCTTTATATAGCACGAAAGAAGATTAAACACCCTTCAGACTCACTAAAAACGCACACAATACATTTTTAAATGAAAGAACGTGTCCCCCCTTATCTCTCTTTCTCTCTCCCATACATTAAATACTTGACGTAAGTCTGACACATTTTAAGAATACAAGATGAACATTTTCTATATCTCCTTACCATCTATAAAAATGTTTATATAAAAAACCTTTCGCTATTTTTTCCTTATTTTCTTTGATGCTCCTCTGACTATTTGGAATAATAAATATGCATTTCTAACGTGGCGTGAAAAATTGAATTTTGTATGAAAATGTACACAGTATCTCTGTAATCCTCTAGATTCCTTTACATTTCATGAATAAAGAAACCATGAGAAGGATAAAACTTTTTTTTCACGAAAAGTTTAGATTTCATTAAGATATACAATTTATATAAAATAATGAAACTAAACCTTTTGTTTTCACGAAAAATTTATATTTCATTAAGATATAAAATTTATGTAAAATAATAAAACTGCCATATAACATGTATTTTATTTTAGAGCATTATTTATGTTTTTAAAAAGAAACAAGAAAAAAAGTATGGTTTATGAATATAAAAACTACATATAAAAGTAAACTGTAGTGTGTAACTGTTAAGTAGGAATCTACGTTTAAATCTTTTAAAAGCCTTAGTTGCACTTAATAAATGCCGGTTAAGGAATGTTGAAGAAAACGAAATATTAGATAAATTTTCATTATGAAAGATCTCCGAAATATTGTGCTTTTTATTCTCCTTTTTTCCCCTTTTTTCCTTTTTTTATCATAAGCAAAGCCAAGAAAGATTTCCAAATCACCGATAAATTCTCAAGTTACAAAATAACGAAATAATTTATCTAGAGGATTCGTAAATTTAGATTAGCGTTTGCTACGATTATTTCATGAATTCAATGAATTTATGTATCCAACAATCATAGCTACTAAAATACGCTTACAAATATTAATATTTACCCTCAATGCAAGAGCCGTTGTGTCAAAATAAATCAAAATCGTACGATCAAACTTCGTTTCTCTTTTTATCAAGGAAACTTGGTTTATTATTATTTACAGACATCTGAAGCGAGAAGCTAGAAGTGTGTGTGTAAAATTGTGAGGATGCAAGCAATAATCAACATTATAGCTTATGATTTTATAACAATAAACATTATTTTAAGAAAATTAGGAATATACAGTTAATAAATCTTTAGAGATTGGAATGAATTTCTTCAGTTTTTACCATCCAGATGACGAAGTGGCGCCATATTATTTCTTAATTTGTGTAGAATTCGGAATCGTGTTCTTGATTCAGTTTCAGTGCAAAATAATCTCCTGAATCAAGAATATTAAAAAAACAAAGGTTTACGTTTCACTTAAGAACGGGGTGTAAATGATACTTTTATACAGTTTGAGTGAAAGAGAACCGCAAAAAAAAAAAAAAAAAAAAAAAAAAAAAAAAAAAAAAACATTCTTTTAATATCATGGTCATTATATCCCATTTGAGACATTAAGTGAAATAGATTTTTTAATCACCTCAGTATTTATTTTACGATTAAAAGTTATCTATCACTGTTACATTTTCGCAAGATATGGAAGTGCTTGACAAATTACATAGGTAATAAATGTTCTTCTTCATTTTAGGTGCCATAAAATTTAAAAAATATACCGGTGGCCATATTGCTTTATTTATAGGCAGAATTTCCGCATAGACCCACAATTATATTATTATTCAGCATATTATTTTTCAACATTAGTAAATTCAAAATGTGAGCCCCAACTCAGGCTACTGGAGATTTAAGGCAAGCTTCTTTGTAAATAGTAAGAGTAAGAGGCAGAATATGGCAACATAACTTGCAAGTTTATCGTTTTCAAAGTGCACTATGTTGTAATAAATTTCACGTCGTGTTTGTTTCACTTCACCACTTTCTCAAAACCTTATATAATTTCCAACGTTTTATAAATCTCAGTTACAAATAGTTTTATAAATAAATGGGATTTGAATACTGTTTAAAAACCAAAACGAAACTAATAGTCAATTTAAAAGCAGCACGCTATGAGCTCATTCGTAATTGATCCCATTTTAATTTCCTCTTAACCTACAAAATTTAGTAACAACGCCCTTTTGACTCCTTCTGTTTGAGGTTGAGGGTGATAATGGGGCTATAATCACGTTATGACTATTGATTTTTTATGTTATTACACTCTTTTTCTCTGCGGTTTCTTTTATAGAACATTAACGAATTGTAACAGTAACAAATCGTAAATATTCCATTAGTGGTGTTCTTACCTATAGTCTTGGCAAAGCGTATAGGCTGTTGACTTTTCTCCAAGATGGCCATTTTAGAACACTTGTAATTGAAATCTGAAAACGTTTAGTTCAGCTTTTTATTTCTTTAAATGATCGGTTCTCCTACGATTCACAATGTAGCCTCTTATATTTAAGTTAAACGGTTTTCGTATTTCCCCTAAGCGGGAAAAGTAGTTACTGTAATCCACTAAAGTAGCATAGGCACTGTTTTTTGACCTAAAAAGACCTAATAATTTAAAACCACATATAATTCAAAAATTAAACCAAGTGACTTAAAAATTTCTTTAAATGTAAAAAACTACGATCATAAAAATAAAGTAACTGAGTGTTTTAGACAAGATACAGCCTCTATATGGGTAATGCTTTCTACCTAGATGGAACACAGAGACGGACAAAAGAGCATTGCTACACAGAAACTGTTACTTGTTAACTTTGCGTGTACTACTTGGGGAGGTCTCCAATCTGAAAGCACCAACGATCTTAGATTGAAAACATTCTCAACTGTTTAACTGCATTTTATTTCCACTCTCATTTTTTTCATCATATCTATTTGTTGGTTGCCATTTAAAATGTGTATAAAGCATATATACAGAGTACTAGTAATTAATGTAAATTAATATTGCGGAAACTCACAAGAGATAAAAAGTGTAATAAATAAGTCGTTTTAATTTGTAAATACCATGAATCCAAATTTTTCAATTACAACTGATCAAAACTTTTAATCCGTTAGCCATTCATGTGTGACGATATAAAGAAGTTTTACCGTCAAAACTAAAGTTTGGCTTCTACATTAGATTAAATACTACTTTTGAATATTCCAGATTACTCCTTTCTTATTAGAACCACTCATAGTATTCCACCGTTTCATTATTCATATATATAAACATATATACTTTTGTGTCTATCACTTTTTCCTTAAATACCTGGACTTACCTATCTGAAATTTACAAAAGCATTTTTCACTATCTTGAGCATACCTGTATTTGATTAATTTCCTTTCTTTTGCAACCAGGGTTAATATTTTAACGTTTCGAATCTTATTCTTGCTTCATTCTCTTTGAAATTAAAATGTTATTAGTAAAACATGTATTTAAGTGAAGGAAACTCATAGACCATTCCACATGGAAACGCCTTGGAAACTAAGTATTAAAGTGGTGATTTAAAATTAATTACTTTAACTTTAGACCATAGCGCCATTACACAAAACTGACAAACGATGCATCACCTCGTTTTAAATTACTTCTAAAACGAAATGAGACGTTTTATTTTTAAGATTGTTACGGCAGTCTTGTTCATTTAAAAGTAAAAGGAAAGAAGGCAACCTGAAGTCATTTATAATTAGGTTAATGATCCTGGATGTGTTGGGGAGGTGTGTGTGTGTGTGTGTGTGTGTGTGTGTGTGTGTGTGTGTGTGTGTGTGTGTGTGTGTGTGTGTGTGTGTGTGTGTGTGTGTGTGTGTGTGTCGCACGCAATTCTAAACTTTGAACGGCCGATATAACACCTTAGTGTTATAATGGTCAGCGGTGTCAGCAGTTTGAACCATGTACATTTTTAGTCTTTTTGCTGAACGACTCCCCCCCCCCCCCCCCCCCCGATTCTTAAGTTTTGGTAATTGTGTACACTGCGAAAGCGCTGTGGATGACATATAAATAATATTGCACCCTTGGTTTTGAGATAATTTCACTCACGTCTTCTCTACAGCATTTCATATATGTAGGTAGATATAACGCGCAACCCCACTTTAATAACAATATAATGTATTTTCTATAGCAATGACGTAATAAGGATGTCCCATATCACCAAAGCTTTTAGAGAGAAGATGAAATGATTATCTAATATTCATTTCCCTGAGCAATGAATATGCAAAAATCTCTTTATATTGAAAAATGTAGAAACATGTGCTGACAATAGGCTATATCACAGTTCACTTCTCTCCCAGGAAGAGATTGAAAGCTATTGGCTGCCTTTTACATGCAAGGTAATAAATAAAATACATGGAGAGCAGCTGACATATCATTTACGAACACATGTCAGTTGCTTTCACTTATGTCAGTTTAGATGCAGAATTATGTCATGATTTATTTAGTAATTGCTGTATCCAATAAGACACTCGTGAAAATTATCACATGAACTGCAGTTAGTGTTGCTCCTGTTATAAGCATTAAAATTGTCCACTTGTTGCGTAAATTAATGTGTTATCTAGCCTTGTTATGTAAGTGCAAGATTTGTTGATCGTGTCCATACAGAATTTCCAGTAGTTATGCCGCTTGTCTACAAAGCTTTCTTTGTATTTTTACACAACGCGTTTTGTCTGTTATAGGAATATAACGATTAGCTTTTGTTACCTGAAAATGATAAAGAGACAAATGAAGGTTTCCAGATTCTTCAAGAGGTTATCCATATTTTCATGTTCAATTACAGTACACTGTCTGCCAAATTAATTTTCTCTCACTTTTTCAATTTTTAAGCGAGATTTAAATTGACTATAGCAAAAATGTTATTTATTTGCCTTGCTCTCAGAAAACAATTATTGTATCAAAAAGATGTTACGGTTAGATTATGCTATTGGTCTTAACGTGTGCTTTAAACTGACTCATTGTTCAAAATAAATAGCATTATAACTTTAAGTAAAAAGTAATAGTTATAGGTAGTACAATGGAGTTTATGAGGTACAGATTTCACTGGTTGCTCTCTGCTCTGGAGAGCTTATAAGAACATGAAGTCACAGTAGAGTCACATAATTTGTCACTTGAAATGAGCTACATGTTTTATCAAGATCTACATATCTATAGCTTACTTTTAGATAGATTTTGACTTATTTCTTAGTACTATAAAATTCAATAAAAATCAATAGGTATTTACAGGCAGTTTACAGAATATCAATATAAACATAATTGTGTCCGTCAAGGAATATATCACAGTGATACTTTAACAAAATTATTATTAATTGTTAGGGCTAGAGGAATTTCTCAATTATCTTCGGTTTGTATCCTTAAACTGCCTTAACCATGAAATGTGCTATTTAATAGAATATTTCATATGCCTATTTATTAGTGCTTCGTGAATTAATCCATTAACCGTAACGATTAATCGATTAATTCTTTATTTTAAATTAAAGACTAAACAATTTTCATCGATTAATCGAGTCGATTAAAATTAATCGATTACACTAAATAATAATCAAAACTCTTTTAGCCAAATTTGGCCCTCTTTGTTTTGATGCATTGCTTCCAACATAAACAGCCTTTCCAACGCATCAAGCTTTCACTAGACACGTAATGTTCTTTGAACTTTGAGATAATATAACTCCTGATAGCTAAAAGAAATCACTCTGAATCCCGAGAGAGTCTAAATAACACTTCTGATAGGAAATATTCTAAGAGGTACATAACTACATACAGATGCTGACAGAGAGGTTTCTTTCCTTACAGCTTCTGTGTGACAACATATCATATACAACTGATTATTTATCGCTTGCTAGCATAAGATGAACTGCAACACCTTGAACCGAACACTTCGATTACGCAGCTATGGAAACAATAGCTGATCCCTCGTCTCAGGGCTGATGGTTGTGTAACTGTGCTGTTAACTGCAGTAAATCAGTAACGTTTCCGAGTTCGTGACAGGAAGTGAAATGTTTGTGTTAAAAAAAGTTAAAATAAGGAAGAACGTTATAAAAACTGCATGTCATTCTCACAAATCTTAGTAGATATTCATATAATACGTTACTAAATAATTACTTATAAAAATAGTTTAGATCTAATTCAATATCTACATATATAAAGCATGTGCACTTGATGCAAACACAAATGTTGAATTTCATTATTTAAAAGTTTCATAAATAATGAAATGTAGAGAGTATTAAAGTTCTTTATATACTTATTCCTTACATCTAATTTTGAAGAAATAATATCTCGATTAATTGATAGATTAATCGATTAGACTAACACGATTAATAGATCAAAATTTTTATCTATCTGCAGCACTACTATTTATATAAATGTATTAACGTATTTATTTAGTTCATGAGTTATATTATTCACATTAACCTGTACATGTACTTACATATAAAGACACGTTTTTACAATCGTTCATTTTTATTCAGAGTGCTCGTAATATGTAACTTAGTTAAAATGAAATTTTTTGATCGAATGCGAATTTCTCTTAGGGATACATAGAGAAATTCAAAATACGTTTTTAGTAGAATGTCATGCTTGCAACGTCAATGTTTCAACTTAATAACTGCTTTACATTTGACATTTTTCATAACTTAACACCAGATAAAACTCATATAAATTAAACATCTCGACCAACTGAATAAAGTAAATACATCTATAGTAAAAAAAATAAGCTGACATTGAATATGGAATGAGTAGCCCCCCCCCCCCTTTTTTCACATTTTTGTAGCTGTGTGTAATGAGCGGCTGTCATGAGCGACAAACCTTCGCACGCGGTTCAGACAGCTACAAATAAAACAGACTAAACAAAATAGGAATCGATTACGGGGATTCGCGTGAATATTTAAGGTCGCAGCTTTAAATATTAACGAGTCCGATGGGGTTTTCTCGTCGATGGACAAGATTAGTGCAAATAGAGATTAGTGAGCGAGGCAGCAAGTGTTTTCATTTCTGCCAGTGATTAGTTAGCCGCACTTGTTCCGCTGCGACCACATTAATATGTATTCCTGCATCACATTTGCTTGGTGGCTCATTAAAATAGACGTTAAATATTAATGATGCACACAGCACTGCCAACCTCCGGCCTTGAATAATGCGTCTGATAACAAAAAGAAACACCATCTATCCTTCTGGTTTAATGGCCAGGTTCGAATCTCGCCTACCAGGAGTTATATACATAAAGTTCAGGCTTCAATTTATTCCTCTGCTTTACTACTTTTATCAAAATGACTGTGTAATTACCAACTACAATAAAAAGAATATAAGAGAATACTATAATTAAATATCACAAACAGCATAATAATTCGTTATGTTAACATCTACCCCAAGACATAAAACCAGGCTCTGATCTGAACGCTTGAAACCTGACTGTAAAAATCGGATAAACATATTAAATTTAATAATTTCCCATCTATCATTTTCTTCCAGTACTGTTGCAGGTTATCAAGAATAAAAATTGCCCGCCTCGGTAGCGTAGCTGGTAGCATGTCTGCCTCAAGTTTAAGGGGTCACAAGTTCGAATCTCGGTCAGGGTGAGCTACCTGGATAAGGTTTTTTCCGGGGTTTTCCCTTATCCTTAAATACGAATGTCGGGTAACTGTAAGCTCCATGGACCGCCATGGACCCATTTGAGTGTCATTTCACCCATATGACTTAAAAAGTTAAAGGACGTAAATTACAAAACAAAAACAAAACAAAAGATCCAACTACACATTTGAAGAATTCGTTTGAATTATTTCCTTCCTCTCATTAGCTGCATCCATTTATGAATTTTGTTACACACTATCCACAGAGTTAAAAGTGCATTGTTAGTCAAAGTTTTCATCGTTTGCATAGAACTTTAGGAATTTGTCCTTGCTCAACAGGTAAGTATATGACCCTGGGAACGAGTGCACTATTTCGATACCGGGTAGTAATAACTGGACCGTGGCTGACTGGTTAGACCCCTTGGTTCGATCCCAGGCGACCGCAAAGTGAGATCTGTGGACAACACGGCGCTGGGGCGGGTTTTCTCCGGGATCTCCGGTTTCCCCCGCCATCTCATTCCACCAGTGCTCCATCTTCATGTGTCATATCATTAGTGTCACCGCCTGCGGTGCCGTATATAATAAAAGTGGGTGTTAAACACCACACATTTCACCGAGTAGCATTCTCTTTGCTCGCAGTTTCTACAGTGGAATCTGTATGCCATGGTCCTGGTAAACACATGTCGTAAATTAAAATTTGGCGTCTTCTGCTCTTATGTGTTCATAGCCAGAATTAGAAGAATTCCGCTGCCTTTTATACATTGTATCTTATTTGAGTCTAATCAGATATGTTTTGTAGTCTGTTGTGCAGCATTAGCTCTTTTACGAGAAGTCTACATCTGCTAATAGGCATACCGTTCTCATATGTTTAGGTTTATTCTCCTGAAACTGATCTCAATGGTTTGTAGAGTCTTCCTCAACTGACTAATTCAAAGCTTCTCATATTACTGTCTTTTTACTTTTATTATCTTTCGAACAAAGTTATACTGTGACACTCCTTGATAGTTATTATAATTAGTAGTTTAAGTTAATTTCTAATATATCTAAGATGGAGCACCGGTGGAATGAGATGGCGGGGGAAACCGGAGATCCCGGAGAAAACCCGCCCCAGCGCCGTGTTGTCCACCACAAATCTCACTTTGCGGTCTCCTGGGATCGAACCCGGGCCGCCTTGGTGAGAGCCAAGCGGTCTAACCACTGAGCCACAGCGCGGCCCGGGAGACTCAGGCTCTATTTCTTACCTAATAGGTAGTTATAATCTTATTGGGCCTTATTGAGCCTTAAATTGAAAGTTTAAGTATTTTAATCATCTACAACTCGACTGAAGAACATTACTACGCATTTTGACGTTTATTGTCATTAATTGAGTTCCTTTGAAACATTACCTACATCTGCATGCGGCCCGAAATGGCAATTAGGATACCTATTAATACTAAGTGGTCATTAAGATATCCTTAAACATTTAAGAAGACAAAAGCCATCACTATAATTAAACAAAAGAATGGGAAGTCCCGTATATTCACGCAGAAAGGCCTATCATAGAACATAATGATAAAGCCCCACACAACTATAAAGTGCTTGAAAAAACTATACAAACTATAACCGATATTATGTAATAATTTATTGTCGCGGCGAAAAGCACAGGAATTTCGGTGCCCAGAGATAAACGCGGCTTGAGCCTGCAAATAAAGATAACAGGCGGGCAGTGCATAAGCAGATAAACATAACACTTGAGATAAATGACTTGCCGGCCCAGATAGGGTTTCACGTAAGGAAGGTTTTAGTGATATCTTGATTGTTGTATAGAACATTCGAATTCTTGTTTATTCCGGAAACATCTCGAACTTATCAATGAGATATATAAGAGATTGTGACCGCCAGCGGACAGTTGTAAAACAGTTGTGGGAGAGGTAAGCAGAGAACAGCTGAGAGTGTTGTTGTAACGAGAGCTGATGTTGTAAACTGAACGCTGTTATTGTCATCGACTTTGGAAGATTGTGTTGTGTATGTGATGTAATGTTGTTACGTGAGAACTGAACAGTGTGTTGCCACAGAAATAATGAACATTTAGAATTTCGGCAAATTGGACTTTTATTTACGAACCCACAAACTCACATTATTTACATTATGTAGGTTATATTAGTATTTCAAATTATCTGAACAAAAGTGTAGGTGCCAAATAAAGAACGTTAGCTATTATCAGCGATAGATACGTGTAATTTGTTACAAACAGATAAGATATTGGCGTAGCTTGACATATGGAATGTACAGTAAAAATGTACAACTTTGGGGATATTTCATGTATCAGAATGCAATATAAGTACTAGAGTATCCGAACGTAAGTAAGTGAATGTAGAGCTGAATGTACATTAACGGATTGTATTTACGTGTAGTAGCTCCAGAATT
This sequence comes from Mantis religiosa, assembly GCA_030765055.1. Taxonomy (NCBI): domain Eukaryota; kingdom Metazoa; phylum Arthropoda; class Insecta; order Mantodea; family Mantidae; genus Mantis; species Mantis religiosa. Next base: position 86,433,387 of record CM060951.1, read on the forward strand.
ACCTATGCCTGATACCAGTCCAACTAAAATTTATAATTTACAATACAATAGTCACACATCTCATGTTTCAATTTCATTTCCAGAATAGTCAAAACTGAGATTCACTCCTGTACAAGAATATCAGGACTGTAGTAGCAGCTTTGAAGAACTTCAGTTTGCTTAGGTGCCCTTCAGTGATACTTTCATTTGTTTAAATATTTAACTTCATACTTTTTTTCCATCTTATTTGGCAACTTAAAGTAAAGCTGCAGTGAAATTTTGGTAATATTTTTAAAATCATGATATTTTTTTCATTTTTGGTAGCTTAGAATGCATAGCAAAAGAAAGCGTTCTATTTTGATCATTTGCATTATTTTAGGCGCTTACGTGACCACTTAAATGGATATATGTAGGAGAGCACAACACTTAAATGCTCTGTTTCACAACAATTAATCTTTTATTTGTATTTTTGATATCCTGGTCTTATATTCCCACCAAATATCTTTGTGAGAACTGGATTCAACAATGCAAATTATAAAAGTTTAACATTGGATGGTAAAAAATCTGGCAATGGTAAAGTTCACTAAATTATTATCATAGTGTAATAAAGAATAATATTCAAGATATTAAGAAAATGAAATCTGAATATATGCTGCATTGTGGCATTGCAGTAGCGCAGAAGATGAGCTTATGTATCTCAAATGCCTCTTTGGTGAACATTTCTGATGCTTTTAAACCATGCCATTGCCAAAGGAAAGCAGCCATCAAGGCACGAGAGCACAAATAAGATATTGCTTTTAGTAGAGATTGTCAAGAAAGTGCTTCCATTGTACATTCGTTTAGCTTCTGATATGCTCCTATAAATATAAACTCGTACAACAGGAGAAACACAGAATGCAAATGAATGCTTAAACTCCCTTATATGAAAACGGTGTCCGAAAGAAACTTCTATTTCAAAAAAGAAGATTTAGCTTACAGTGACATCTGCTGTTACATATTTCAACATGGGCTGCAAGGAACCACAAAAACTGAAGGCAATAATGTCAGACTCAGTGTTAATGAATTAAGGATGAAAATCACTGAGCGGGAGATAGTCCTGGACTTCAGCGGAGTGTCATTTCTGGTCAGTGCAATAAAAATTCATTCCACAGGAAGCTCAAATATGGGTAACGTGCCACAGAGCAAAAGAAACAGCACATATCCACCAGGAAAATTTTAGATCTCTGAAAAGTTTAGGAATATAATATTTTAGCAAACATTACAACTCCTTTTCTGAGAAACTTTTTCTCTAATACTATTCAGTATTCAAAATGCCCAATAATGAAAGGTTTTTATTTACCCTAATGGAATTTGCAGACTATGCCTAACTTATGTAAATAAGAACCTTCAGCTTCCTTTTTTCTTATATATGCTCATGTTTTAAAAATTATGAAATGTCAAAGTTTGAGAAAGTTATATATTTAAAAAAAATTGCGGTATCTAACATAAAAAATAGGAACAAATATTAAAATAACATTTCAAAGATAGTAATGTGGCTCTTTTTATAACGCTGCTTATTAGTTTAAAAATTCAGTTTAAAGACTCAAAAATTTTGTAGCATAGTTAAATTTATAGACCAAGTAATTTTACAATATTTTAAATCAGTATAATTAATAACTAATGAAGTATTTAATGGGAGCATGAAAATTTCAATGAAAGTTTCAAATAATATTTTAATTATGAGATTAAATTTCCATAGTGATAGGTTTGTTATTAAAGAAATTGGAAATTTAAGTTTTGCCTTGCCTTAAATACATTAATGTGTTTACTCTTCTGACATTTTAGGTATTAGCTTTGCTCTAATGGACTTATAATCTAAAACATTAATGACATAGAATGCTTGCTTAGTAAAAAAACGGATCTTTCGGACCTGTAATAGTTTATTTTGCACATCCCTTGAGGTTCCTCAGCTCTTTGCGTCCCCAAGAATTAGAAAATATCATCAGTATCGTTGGTTGAATACATAGAATGTTGATGAAATCCAAAAGTCTTAATTTCGATATGTAAATTTAGTTAATTTTTATTTATCATAAATATAAGTTTTGTGACATAGATTCGTTAAGAAATGTGGGTTTGAGGTCTCCAAAACATAAAAATGAAAATGCGGGCGTTTACTTGAAAGTATGCCCTTATATTCAAAATGATCCTTGATCAACTATTAATGTATAACAATTTTAATTATTAAGATGTTATGTTACATTTCTAGACAGTCCCATTATTGATTATAATAAAACATTTTACAGGAACGTTATACAACGAAAGGCAGATATTAAAGAAACATATAGCAATATATTTATAGAATAAATTAAAGAAAAATTATAATAAACGAAAAACAAAAGATGGTAGAAATTGATGGACTGAGTCTTCTCAAGTTCTCGTGTGTTATAAATCGACTGGAATAAAAAAAGACCGGAACGTTTACTCATTAAGAAATTGGATTAACCAAGTAATTTTTAATTCGTGAAGGGATTATTATTTTCCAGTTTTTTGTTACCGCTTTAGGAAATTTTTCCTCACTTCATTTGTGTTTCATTTTAACTTTTTCGATACGGTGATTTCTGAAACTACGCATTTTAAGGTTCGCAATTAAAAACTAAGAATAGCATTTTGGACAACATGCTTCAAAAGCGAAAAGTAAGTTGAATAACATTGCCCAATGACGTAGAAGAAAAATTTCCAAATAATTCCCCACACCACAGTTTACACATTACGTAGAGAAATCTTAAAAAATTCTAGCTTTCTAAAAAAAATGGCTCTAACAATTTTTATTAAAATATCATGTAAGTATCCTATGTTTATGACAAATGAAAATATGTATATCTGGAACTCATTGGGAGTAGGCTCTGAGCTCATCTTCATTCTGAACGACTTTTCCATAACCCATAAAGCATAGGACATAGATAAAATCTTGCTGCACAAAAAATATAGATGTCATTTAGGGCACACAATTTAGGTCAAATAAAATTTTTATGGAGATAATTATTTGTTTACTGCTTAACCCTACCGTATTCTCGTGTTCACATTGTATCCACAAGAAAATACATAAAAAGGATTTCTGTAAATGTTTATTTCGATTAAGATAGTAGATACAACAATAACGTTTTGTAAGAGCAGTTTGTCGAAGAATAAGTAGGTACAAAATCGTACCATCTGTATCATATCAGCTCTTTTTGCGTAGATATCTATCCCTTCGAAAACTTTGTTATAAGTAAATTGTTCACACTTGGGTAATTCAACATGTGAGTGCCTAATTTTGTTATTATTAAAACATCAATTTGCACATATTTTTCATAAAGCTGTATCTCTTCTCTCCTTTCTCGTTCTTAGTTACCTACGCTAAGAAATTGTGTGTGCCTCTCCTGTGTATAAAAGATTCCGTGCATGTCGCCATGAAACTGCTCCCCGGAGTCTTCTCAGAAACACTCTTACAAACTCAAAAATAACTTTTTCTTAACATTAGACATTCATCGTATGTTCTGAACGTGACGAACAACTTAGAAGACAGTTGTGCAAAATGTTTCCTTTTTCTACTCTCCTTTAGGGTTGTCACCATAGGTTCCCCTTTTTACCTTCCCGATTTTGACTTTCTGTACCACCTTCCTATAGTTTAGCAGAGAAGGTATTGTACATATTTCACCGAAAAGTTTCATATTCTATATGCATCTGTTTAACAGCCTAACTCAAAAACGAAACTTGTAAATTGCGTTCATTTTGCAAGGGTGCTACAATCATATTTTCAAAAAGATTCGTCTACTACAAACTATCATTTAGAAGGGACAATTTTGATCATAGTATATTTTTATAAAACTCACCATGCTGATCATTGTTAAAATAGGTTTAAGATATTTATGTGTCAAGAAAAATGTATATATTGAATTTTCTGCGAAATATAAGCTCTTAAATCACAAACAATCGAATTAAAGAACGTAGTCTATGACAGCTAAAAAGAAATAGAATTGTATGAACATTTAGTGGAGCAATTATGGTTTGAATTTGTTAAATATGTTAATTTCTACAATTGATAAGTTGCAATTCTTTTGTTGTTGTAGTCATGCAAAGGCAATACAGTTTCAAAACTATTGCACAACCATTGACTTATTAAAAACTTGACCGTCGTTTTAGCCTAGTGCATTCGTCTTGGACCTAAAAGGAAATACGCAAAGAAGCCTATCTCAGTTAATAAAAACTATACAGAGGAATAATCTTTTGTAAAACGATTTTGTGAAAGAATGAGTAGATAGACAGTCATGTGAAAGCTATACATAACAGTTTTCTTTCTTTCCCTTGTTCATTTTTTAAACAAATGCCTCTTAAGTCTAATACGGTACGCTATTCTATACATAACACACGTGAATTACTCCATTAAAGTGAACTTGAATGCCAAATTAAGGATCAATATAGAAATGGGAGAGTGGCATCACCTCTTATTCGAGAAAGAGGATGTTCAATCTTCACTGTGGGTCACGTAGTGGTTTAAACACAGTAATTCGAGAATATGAAGCAACTACGCAATGATGCTAACTAATTGTAAGACACCAAACTGTAGCCACAGTGTATAACATAAGAGTGAAATAGTGAAATTCTTGCTCAAAATGCAAGGAATGCTGTCACTTTCTTGTCTATCCGGTAAAAATATTGCAACCAATTTTAAACTAATTTTCCGAAGAGCTATAGACTTAAATCTTTAAAGATAGTTCAGAACTGTATGACAATGCAGTATTAACTCACTTTCAAGAAAATGTCCTCATCCTAATCTACATTTTACATGGAACGATTTTCAAAAAATCTTATGATCATATGAATGTTCTAACATTCTACACAGAAAATGAAGCTAGTTACAGTGGAATAATAAATATAATACAAATAAAATATTTAGTTATTCTTTTCCACTTATCTTAAGAAGTTGATGACAATTCTTCTATCTTTTCTAATTGAAATTAATTTCATAAGCATTTGCCCACAATACTGGCAATTGATTCTGTTTTTAGGTTTGTTTCGTCTTCAGATGTTGGTAATACGTAAATACGTAAATACATAGTATCCTTGACAACGAAGTGTGTTTGACAACGAAGTATGTTTGGCTGAAGATGTGGGCAAATGCTCATGAAATTAATTTAAATTAGAAATGATAGAAGAATTGTATCAACTTCTTAAGATAAGTGGAAAACAATCACTAAATATTTTATTTGTATCCTAACATTTTACTTAAAATACAGACATTTAAGATATTTTGTATGGTTACCTTGGATTTTCTTGGAACCGAATTTCCCTTCATTCATTGTTTCGTGAAAATATTGCAATCAAGTGTAAACTAACTTCAATGTGAGCTGGAGCCTGAAAACTAAATACAGATCAGAACTGAATGATAATGCAATATTAACTCTCTTTCAATAAATCCCTTTCCCACTTCCAAATATACTGTGACTTTGTGAGTTCGTAGAATTAAAAGTCCAATTTGCCGAAATTCTAAATGTTTTTTATTTCCGTAGCAATACACTGTTCAATTCTCACGTAACAGCATTACATCACATATACAACACAATCTTCCAAGGTCGATGACAATAACAAGCGTTCAGTTTACAACATCAGCTCTCGTTACAACAACACTCTCAGCTGTTCTCTGCTTACCTCTCCCGCGACTGTTTTACAACTACTCCTGTTACGTGTCTTTACAAATGTTTACTACTCACGACTGCTCTTGGCGAGTCGTCGCTCCCTTAAATAACTCACTGATAATTTCGAGAGATTTCTGGACCAAACACGAATCGAATGTTCTATCACCTTCCAGAAGCGTAACCATATCTGTGCCGGTAGGTCTTTTATCTCGCGCTATCTTTATTTGTTCCGGCATACTCCTTATCTCCAGGCTCTTTGTGTACACAAGCCGCGCTATCGCGATCGGGTTCGCGACAATACTTACGATTAAAATATGTTTAAGAAATGTATGTTTTAAGCTTTCTGAGAATTTCTGGGAATTTAATACCCTCTTCATTAAGAAAAACTTTTGTGTAACTGGTAAACCATAAGAGGTAATCAAACTTTTACTGTACAAAAAACTGTAATCTCGTTAATGCACACGGTATACGTGAAATACTTTAAGCACAAGAAAGGATAGCTTTCTGTTGTTTTTTGAATGAAAGGAATGTAGCAAGAATAAAAAGTCGAGCAAGTTACATATACGAGAATAGGGCAAATGATTTATGATATTTCGTTTCAAAAACATGTATATTACAAACTTTTAAATAACCTTTGAGCTTATTTTTTATATAATTTATACTCTTCTATTTAGCTTTCAAATTTACCTCTGTTCTCTATATGACCGATTTGATACTACCGTTATTAAGTTCTGAAAATCTACCTAGCTTTACAGGTCTTCAAAATCCACGTCATTACATTATTTCTTATACATAGTATACCTTCTCCTATACATTATTTCTTATACATAATATACCTTTTCCTATAACAATAAAAACTAGACACGAAAATATTAATGTTCATGAGAAGATCGATGGTTCATATGTAGATCTTTGTATTATTTGGTATTACTATTTTTCATCTGAGTCTACGGGGATGAGTACTGATTTTCTTGTAAGTTTTACTGCATTTTAGTGTATCTACGACTAGGGCGATCTTTGTTTAATTTTAATTAGGTATGTTTTTAGCGTGGGCCGTGCCAAGATTGAGTGGTTAGACGCTTGGCTCTCACCAAGGTGGGTTGGGTTCGATCCTAGGTGACCGCAAAGTGAGATTTGTGGTGGATAACATGGCGCAGGGACGAGTATTTTCTGGTTCCTCCGGTTTCCCCCGTCAGCATTCCACCAATTGCTCCATCATCTTTCCTGACGTTCATCTCGCCCTCATATATATATATATATATATATATATATATATATATATATATATATATATTCACTTCCTTCATCTTCGCACTAGGCATTGGGCTGATCCTGGCTCTCTATCGGATCCAAAGCTTCTGTTCCTCAAGCACGATCTTAAAATGGATAGCGGGACAAGAATCCCCTAATATCACAATAGTGGTAGAACTAGGGGAGTTAAAGAAGAAGAAGAAGAAGAAGAAGAAGAAGAAGAAGAAGAAGAAGAAGAAGAAGAGGAGGAGGAGGAGGAGGAGGAGGAGGAGGAGGAGGAGGAGGAGGAGGAGGAGGAGGAGGAGGAGGAGGAGGAGGAGGAGGAGGAGGAGGAGGAGGAGGAGGAGGAGGAGGAGGAGGAGGAGGAGGAGGAGGAAGAAGTGTTTTAATTGTGCTATGAAGAACTCTTAAAATTGAAGAGTTTTAACTTAGTTTTAGCTTTCCACCAAATTATACCTACCTTAAGTTACAATTGAATCTAAATCTGCAGGAAGAGAAAGGAAACTTAACTAGCATTAATTCCATTTCAAACTTTAAAATTATTTTATGCTTCTAAAACGAAGTTCATATTAGAAACTTCACTTGTTCATGTATAGCATTTATCAGATTTTAATCTCGTAATGCATTCGTTAAATTATAAAACAGATTATTTATGATCTACCTATGCCTACTATTCTTGACGTGATTGTGCAACCGCCATATTAATTGTATACCTGTCCATTTGGACACAAACGTTTGAACCCATAATTATACTTTTGTGTTTGATTAATTTAAGGATGAGGACGTAAAAGGGAAATCCAGTTTACCGTATAGAAACGTTCATAAGTACAGAGTGCTTCAAAAGATTACTGAAAAAGTTATAGAACAGCAAGAGTAGACAGAATAGAGTAGCTTTCGACAGGGACCCATACACCCAAACACAATCCCGAGTCAGTACCAATGATATTCTATTACGCCGTAATACACTTTATTACATTCATGGTTCAGTGTAATATGTTACAAAATATGTTGAAACACACCCCAGCACATTGGATACAGGCAAGGCACCGTCAAATAAGCTTTGGCGCACTCGCTCGAATACCCCAGACATGGGCAAAAGTTTGCCAGATACCACAACTATTCTAGCTACTAATGTTTCTGGGTCATCCACTGGTTTCCCGTACACCACAGCTTTGATATGGCGTTAAGTGGCGTTAAGTACGGGGAACGGGGTGGCCATGCAAGTAGTCCTCCTTTTTCAATCCAACATTCAGGATATTTACGATTTAAAAGCTCCGCAAGCTGACATAAAAATGTGGTTGCGTTCCATCCAGTTGCATCCATGCTTGCTGGCGGATAGTAGATGGAACATCTTTCAACAACTCCGGAAGATCTTGTTCCAAGAGGACCAGTTATCTTTGCCCATTCAAATGTTATGACAAGACGTATGGACCGATAAAACGATGCCCATATTGAAACCTATTATTTGACTGTGCAATGCCTGTATTCCATGTGGTGGTGGTGTGTTTGAGTATGTTTTATAACCTATTACAAAATTAATTTAAACACTGAACCCTGTACATAAGGTATACCTATTAAGGCTTAACAGAATATAATTGGAACTGACTCGGGATCGTGTTTGGAAACATGGGTTCCCAGTCGAAAGTTACTCTGTTCTGTATACTCTTTCTGTTCCTTAAGTTTTTCAGTGACTTTTGAAGCAACCTGTATACACCAATGTAAAGTTTAGTAAACCTTGGGATTGATAATATCGTTGCAGCTATCAATTTAAGTGTGTATATTTTTGAATAATGCAATCAATAATATGTCCATCCATTTAAAATACGAGAATGGAGTAGAAACGACAAATATAGTTCTGAGAAGTTTATGAGCTACTACTATTGTTACTACAACAACAACTACTACTACCACTACTACTACTACTACTACTACTACTACTACTACTACTACTACTACTACTACTACTACTACTGCTGCTGCTGCTGCTGCTGTTGCTGCTACTACTACTAACTACTGTTACTATTACCTACTACTCTGCCACTACTATTACCTACTTCTACAACTACATATCTATGATAAAGGTTATAGATCACCTATACAGCTGTGGGATGACAAGTTCCTCACTACAATCTAAATAGATCTATTATGGCTATCACTCCCCAGAAGGAATGTGGAAGTGCCTAAAAACTCCAGGATGGAGAACCCCTGCTGGAGCTGCCTAGAGAAGGTTGTGAGCGACCCGTCGACTAATCTAGTGTCCACGAGGAAGTACTTGTTGCTATGAGCAAGAATACCCGTCATCTGCAACACCTACCCAATTTTCTTCTAAACCTTCAAACTCAACCAGGAAATGAGTGCTAAATGAGAAACTACCGCAGTATTCACGTTCTAACCCTGGAAAACTCCTTAAAGCCCAAGGTCAGGGTGGGTATTTGCTGAACTCGAATTCGGTTAGTCCCGAATGCGAACCTTACACGTTATCGTGAAGCCTTTTTATTTGGTAAATCGATGCAACTTTTGGCTTTGCCATAGCCACTTAGTGTTGCAAATTCCAGATGTTCATTGTATTGTACGGAACCGTCAATATAATAAAACACTTCATAATCACAATAAAGGTGAAACATTGTAAAGTTAAAGAGTAAATAAATCACACATTCACAAGGATTACAACTCGTGTGCTCAGTTCTATAGTTACTTAGTTGCTTGCATTAAACAGAATTGCTAGGGACCTACATTATCGAAATTCATTTGTTTTATAAAATAATAACTATGTGGAATATGAAAATTTTGTTTACTATTTTGCGCACTGCATGTTTATCAGCAGTCGCCAGAAATAATATTGGTAATACAGAAATATTTCAGACAAGAGTAATACAGTAATTAAAATCCAAGTTATGGAAAATCACTTATTCCTATCAGTGACTTATATGAATATATTACACCTTTTACATTCTATAGGATTACAGCGGAGGGGATTCGGCACTGCGACCAGTCTAGTGTACCTTTGTCCCCCAAGTGGGGCATCACAAGGAGGAAGGATGAGGCGAGAGGAGGCAGAGGGTGACCTTCCCAAAGAGCCACGACAATGCGGAGGGAAGGGTCACTACATGTTACTTAGATGGAAACCTTTCCCGGTAGGCCAGGAAAACGGTATCCCCCTACTGTAGTTCGGAAGCGGTCCCAAAAGCGGTTCGGTGACCGGCAACCAAGCTACCGGAGGAGGAAGTGGTTCAGTCAGAGCATATCATCCTGCCTTACACCGCAGAGAGACCCGCCGACTTTTCTAACCTGAAAGAGGTCACCACATGAGAGATGATATAAAATGATAATGAAGATAAAATGAAGGGACAGGAAATTCGGAAGATGTAATTAAACTTCCCAGCATTCGCCTGGCGACCCGGGAAAACCCCGAAAAATCCCATGGGTAAGGTAGCTCGGCCACAGGAATCGAGCCTTCCGATTGCGGGCCACAGATGCCTTAGCTATGCCGCTTTGTTGCATTTTATATTAGAAATGAGAAGGAAATAATTCTTAAAACCTCGTAACTCAATTATTTATATCTACCTTCAACAAACATTCCAATATTCAGCCAAAGTAATGTAATGTCAGCACATTGTATAACATTACATAAGTAAAAAGGAGATGCAAGTGCGATAAGTGCATCATTAGAGAAGAAATGGTTTGAAGAGAAGAACGTGTAAAAGTTAACAGGTCGAAAATAAAAGTAATCTAGTGGCATAGACCACTGAAGTCGTCATAGAAACGTTCCATAATAAAATCCAGTTGGCAGCCACCAGTTACATCAACTTTGATATTATTTTAAGTTAAACACTTGAATATAATGCAAAAAAGAGCCAATATTGCTTTCTATTTCAATAATAAACTTTAATAAAATTTAAGAAACGCGATTATTATAAAATATTTCAAAACAACGTACATTTCATTTTAAGCTCCGAGTATTTGGATCATATTGAGAAAGCTTCCAGTGTCTTCTAAGTAAGTCAGTATTCACTTACGGTCATAGAGAAACACTGCTTTACTAGTGGCAGTCATTGGATGCACAATGTTCCTTCTGATACTACTGCCGAGATTTGATGGCAGCAGCTCCGGTTCAATATTTCTGACGGATTGAAAGTTTTTCCAAATTTTCAACCATATTTTCAGTCACAAGTTCGTTGTTTAGAAATTATCTTTCATATACATCAGCATCTACATTGTTAGGTATGGTCAACAATTCCTAGGAGGCGTCGTACATAGCGTAGAATTTATGGCTTGATTTGAGAATATACAGAGTTTATCAAAAGTGCGGTAACACATTCAATATTTTATTGTACAAAGACTACAAATGATAGAACTTTCAAACACACGTTAATTTAAAATAAAACTTTCAAAGTTTCGAATACTACCGCATTTCTGCATAATTAATTGATAGTTGGTGCTTATTACCACAACGGCGATAACTCCCGTTGAGTAAGCTCTCATGTGTTACAATGTTATACAAACTAGAGTGCAACCGATGTGTAACACAAATTCCGGACCACGTTTGTGAAAGAGGCGCCAAGTTTGAAGGTAACTTACCATTGGTATAACCACTTTGATTGTTTGTGTCCGCAAATTAGTGGCCATACCAGGATGAGTGAAGTGAACGTTGAGCGAGTCAGAAAAGCGTTCATAAGGAGCCGCAGGAAATCAGTAAATAGGGCGTCCCGTGAGTTTCAACTTCAATGACTGTGTGGAGAATTTTGGCACAAGAGCCTGGCTGTGAAATCATAAACACTGCAGCTTTTGCATAAGCTGAGGATAACAAATCCATGCACTACGAGTTTGCTTGCCAGCAACAACAAATACAGAATACAACAGTGATATATTCAGCCGCTTAGTCACTCATGGTTCACACATTCAATCTTTGTGAGTTTGACTTTAAATTGACGTGTGCTTGAAAGTTTTATAATTTGTAGTTTTTGCATAATAAAACATTGAAAGCGTTACCGGAATGTTGATAAACCTTGTATCACAAAATGATATGCTTATAACTTTTTTTCATTCATACAGTAACTGTGTTACTTTTATCTGATTTAATTTGGAAAATTTTAACCCAGTGGAGTGGCTCCACGGTAGCGTGTAAGGCTTGCATGCGGAAAATACAGATTTGATCCCTGGTGACCGCCAATCTGGTCATGGTTTCTCCATAGTTCTTTGGTCAGCAAGGTGAATGCTGGAGTTGTATCTTTACCACGACCATCCTTCCTCCCATTTCCTTTCATTTTGCCTCCCTGTTTCATGTTGCAGGATTACAGGTCTGCAAATCGGAGTACAGATAGTGCAGAAGCTAGCGAGGTGGAACTTGCTCTTGACTCCGCCTGAAGGTGGCATCAGAGCTCCACTGCCGAGTAGAGCTTTCCACGATCTTCGCTGGATGGGAACCTCTGAGTCACCCTCCGGGGTTTGGGCAGGTCTTCGTTAGAGAACACTGCGGCTTGCGTTGTCCGTTTCTGAAGCCCATAGTCCTCTCGTCCGTTCCTCCCAGGAGAGTAAGCATAAAAAAATTGCAAGTCGAGGTGCAAATTATTCATTATCTAATCCCTCTCTACCTAGAAAGCTTTTAATAAAAATACTGTATGCATGACGTACGGGTACATAGCTATGCATTATGTCTGTATTTCTAACTTCACTTACTGAAAATTTTAATTATTAAGTATTACTGAAATGTTTAATTCGACCGTCAAAGTCTTGTTTTGCCACATAATACGTAAACAATTATGGCCTACAAAATCCCAACCAGTACAATAAATTTGAATTCCAAAGTTAAAAGATAGATATCAAGACACTTCGTATAATTAAAATAGACCTTGGGGTCCAACTTGGGATGTTGGATATTCATGTATAGTTATTGTAACCTATATAAATAAAAATGTTACTTTTATACGTATAATGCAAATAAATATTTACTTATGGTACTCAGCAAAACAAAAAAACTAGGCCCGACAATTTAATTCTTAAAACTATTACACTTTGTACTCAAGGTTTGGTATGTTTTTCTTTGTTTCTTGTTTTAGTAATATTCTTGAAAACAGTATGCACATTTTACACACTTAATTATTTACCTTTGACAAATTAAAAACAGTCCAAAGGTTGGTTTAAAGAGAAATAATATAATAAAATCTCAAACAAAGGAAAGAGCGCACCTAAACACTGCCCTAGGACAGTCTTACTTACCATTATAACTAGTGAATAACAGTCATTTTTATGCTTATTATTTACCTGTTTTAAATCTGGGTGTCCAAACGTTGTAAAATCTCTATTTTCTTTTGTTCGTTGCAGTCGTTTTGTATTTCCTAGAGCTAACTATGAGATTAATAACTAATAGACATTTTTATTCCACATTGTAAAGCCACTGAAATTAAAATATTTCAACTGTAATGCCAACGCTATCCTCGGACCTCTGTACCTAACAGTGTAGCATTTAATCCTGTTTTTAGATGGGGATGAAAGGGATTGTAAAGTTTGCAAGAGGGGGCATGAGGTGGTTTTGGAACAAAAGCGGGAAATATTCATTTATTCATTAGAGTGAACTGCACATTTGCCCCCGTGGGGTAATGATATGGAAACTAGCTGAATAATCCCACAGCCTTATCTAGAGACCGAAATCCCCAAAGGCATTTTCGAATACAACTAAGGCTGGAGTTTCGTCTTTAAGAACTTAGAGCCTTGTTAAATTGATTCGGGTTACGCTTAATTGTGCGTAAACATGCTCTAAAATTAGTAGCTGCATCGGAAAAGTGGGATATGCTGCAGTCCTACCACTTGCTCTACTTGCTATGGTTTAAGTTTATGTAGTTTCTACAAAAAAGCTCATTCTTTTATCCACCTTATATAAACCTTTACAAAAAGAGTTTCGTTGTAGGTACATGCCGGATAGAGGAAAACTAAAAGCCAGTTAGAAAATTATATTTTAATTCATTCCGTGTCATTGCGAGAAACAAACTATTGAATACAATAACAGTACTTACTTTAAGAAAAATACAATGAAAAATGCAAACAAATAGAATTGATTATCTCGGAAATAGCTGATGACACAGAACAACTTTATTCCATGCAAGTTGTGCTTTTAAATTGGTTTTATGTAATAACTAGGCAATACTCGTAGCACAAAACTGCTTTCAAGTGTACAGGACTTCAGAAACACTTCGCAGAAAATTCAATTCACACATTTCATTTTGCAGTAAATATCTGAAATAGATACATGGTATTTTAATCAAAATAGATATTATTTTGAAATTATGTAATCGCATTTTTCCTAATAAATGTTTTACTAATGCAGACTGAGATTTGTGGTAAACATTTAACTAATTGTGAATCCTAAAACCGAATGGGGTGTCTCCACTGAACTTATAAGGCCCACATTCAAGAGTCAGGTTCTATTCCATCGAGTTGGCCCCACTCTAATCATGGTTTTTTGCATAGTTCCCCAAGATAGGTAGCGAATACTGGAATGGTTTCTCTTCTGTACGAATTTTCTGCACTTCATTTCCTGCCCCTCTTATTTATTTTCATTTATTTCATCTCATATGTTTAATGGTTGTAGGATAAGACAACGGCAATGGAATGTGCGCCTGGCACTTGGCTGGTCGGCCAGTGCCGCTTCCTGAAGTAGGTAGTCGCTTCATATCGGAGCTCCAAGGTTGAAGATGGTTAAGACAATATCGCTGTTAGGATTGGTATCGATCTGTAATCGTTACGGACTCCGACCTTCCTAGAGCGCATTGTGTGCGTATCTAGGCGCCCTTCTGGTCTTCCGTTTATCCCTTCCTTCTAGATATCACGTTGAAAGAATTAATTAGAAAACGCTCCTGAATTTTTGTAAGAAACTTTAGACTTTTGCAGACTTTTTTTTTACGTCTTCCAACGTTAAGTCATATCGGACGATGAATGGAACGGTCCATAGGGCTTAGAGTTACCGACATTCGTCTTTCAGAATTAGGGAAACCCCGGATAAACCTTATCCACGTAGCTCACCCTAACCAAGATTCAAACTCGGGACATCTTGAACGTGAGGCAGACACGCTACCATCTACGCTACCGAGGCGGGCAGACAATCTGATTACCTTATAGTGTATAGAAAATAAACGTTAAAATGAATAATCTGAAGAATTCCAATTAAATGGCACTGTCCATAGAATGTCGTGAGCATTTTAAAAATACAAAAAGGTTAACAAATTCTTAGGAATGTATAATATATTCTGAATAAACATACTTCCATTTGCTCTTATGCCAGACTTGCAGTAGAGACAAGAGTTCTCTCTTTTCAGCGCCAGGAACCTTGCACTTTGGTCTGGAAATCTGTTAGCATGTCATGGCACGGTTTTGCAAGTAAGTGTGAGCTACGTTGTTTTTGGCCGTGACGCACGAGTTAGGGGGGTGTTTACTCTTCACGTGGGTCACGCTAACGAGCCAGTAACGTCTCTCTGATTGACATCACTCCCGTGCTAAACGCCATAGCACGCAGTCTGCTCCACTCTCACCTCCGTGCGGATATCGCCACGCTAACTTTCGCAGGAAGAATCGCCTAAGTCTCTTGAGAAATATCGATCTATTGATGAAAATAGAAAGTTCTAACTGCTTATGATATATTCCAAAACTTAATTTCTGCTTTGACTGCCATCTATTTGAAATAAATGAAGTACACATCCCTCGCATCTGAAAGTAGCTATATATTTGACAGTAATACCACAATATTAAATTAGTAAATTATTTATAACTTGCACCACAAATGGCATTTTTGGTATGGCTTAGGCTTCAAGTCTCTGGTGTTCATTCGGGAGGGTGGCGACTATGCATCACTGGGGAGCTTCAATATGGACCTGTTGGGAACCAACCCCCTGCTCTGCTTTGGTTCCTGGACCAGGCGTGCTCTTAACTCTCCTTTCCCTGTTGAGGTGACCTTAGGACTTAGGTCCGAAGTCATTCTTTGCAGAAGTAGGTTGCGCTACGCATTTTGTTATAGTTACATAAAAACAGAAAGAGGAAATGGAATTGGGCCGCTACATGCTGACCTTCAAACGTGTTACTCTTTCTGTGACAAGCGAGAAACTGAATAAAAACAGCAACAGCACTAAAAAATTTAACAAGAATATTGAAAATTTCAAATTAATAGTAAATAGCATGTTGGATATGTGTGATACCATCAAAAGTATTATTTCATACAAATCGTATTTAGTCTTTTTCTTAAGATTGACCAGTTATACAAAAATATTTTCAAAGATATAATTCAACTATACATATATTTTATTTGTCCTGTAAACAACTCCAATAAGTGATTTTGTTAGACCAATTTTTGAAAGGAAACAGCTTTTGAAAATCCTCCCTGTAGGGGACATATTTTAATAAAAATTATTTTAATTATTTTAATGGATTGTATTTTGGTGAACTCTAACTTATGAATTTTTTTAGGTGTAATACAATATTTCCTCTACCTACTTGTGTGTGTTAAAGAAAGTAAAGCCATGATACAAAATATATAAAGATGCAAGATATTGCGTTGTAAGAACTTCAATGAGACAGGTAACTAAAATTCGAACACAAAATTGGCAGCTTAAAATGTATCTTGCTGTTTAATTTATTCGAACTATTTTGATATTCTCATTATAACAAAAAAGGGTTTTCAGTTAATGTGGTAATCGAGCGTAAAAATCATAAAAAATGGAAAATTTCTATACTGAAATTATTAAGGAGCTGTATTTATTATGTTATAAAGAAATGATGCTGAGATATATAACTAATTGTAATAAATAATTTATGTAATTAGAATCAACGTGAGAGTAATAAAGATGCATTAATGTCATTAACCACAATGTAAGATTTTATCAGAGGATGAGACTCAATAGTGATGCAGTTTATGAGGTCTTGTAAAGTAGTTCGACTGATGTAGTAAATAACTAGAGGTATTCCTGGAATTCAGTGACATTACTAAATACGTAGATATACTTTCGAAAATTAAAATGGAAATAATAATCTTACCACTGTGCAAATTTACAGATACGGATAACCCGGATAACCCACTTAAACATTTGGTGACTTTATACAGGAGTACTCATATAGGGAAACTTAACTTAATAGAAGAACTAATATTTTAAAAATGTAGGTTTTTTCCTTCGCCTTTTGATACAGATTGAATCGGAAACCCCAGCTCTTAAAGACCATTCTTGATTTATATACATTCAGCAGTAACTTCAACTTAACATTTCTACGAATAACCATACCACACTCATTATCATTACAGAAAGTTATTTTTAAGCCTGAATTTGTCAGAAATTAGTAGATATAGTTCAATAGCACTTTGAGTGATGAGATTCAGTAGTTTAATTTTTTAATCTAAACAGCTAACAACTCACTTTAGATAAATCATTACTAACCCGTATTAAATTTATCGTCAACTTACCTGTCCACTCGTATTCTAAGATAAAGCATCTCATAGTTCACCATTGGTGAAGCAAATGTACTGCAGAGGGAGACTGAGATAGAACCAAAAGGAACTCACATTTAATAAGTGGTCCTGGAATAATAATAAACAGGATTACAGTAGTCAAATCATACTTAACGACTGGTAATTAAACTACCTTACACTTGTTCATCTCGGAGATTCCATCTAGTAGTGCAATGGAAAACGAAAGCAAAGTAGATCAAACGCATGTGAACTTATGACTTCTAGAAACTCTAATTTCATAGTCGCTATGATTGAAGGTGTGTTTATTATACCTTTTGTTGTAGACAAAGGCACTGGCCAACAGAGGACCCACCACAACGTACATATGTAGGCTTCCCTAGGTCCTATTTGTTTCTGTCGCAATTAGCGCAAGTTTGGACGGGGTCACTAGCGTTTCTAGTTCGAGCTCAACCAACGCCACCCGACCCTATCCACAAGGCCTAAACCACCGGCGAACCTCTTTGAGAGCCCTCTCGGAGGTGGATCCTAATCGAATAGTACCAACCGACCTCAGGGAAGAAACCTCTACAAATCGGATATACACCACCAAACCACAACCCGCTGAACATTGTCGCCTGATCCTGCAACTTTCAAACAGATAGATCGGTATAGTAAAGGAAATGATGGGTATAGTAAACATGAGACGGGAAAGTCGCGATGAAAGAGGAATCACTCCTGCGTTCGCCTACGGAACCGGGGAAATCGTGGAAAGCCTATAGGTCAGAGTAAGGGGTTGACAGGGATCGAATCTCGAACCTCCCAAATGCCATTTTCACTGTTACTTCGGTGTCACTTTACATGTATCGTTTGATATTACTCTATCGCTCTGTTAAATAACATTGGTTTCTTTTAAGCATCCTTACAAAAATTACATAATGGGAAAAAATTCCAAACAGAAGCGGCAGTTTATTCAGCGTTTCATACCTTAGGCTGTTACATAAATCCATTCCCAAAATACTTTAATTACTAGCATAAAGATGACAAAAAGAAGAAGAGACTTTCTCTTTTTATTCTATATAATATATACATTCATGCCTATGAATGACTTAAAATTAAGCAATGCGTGATTATTTAGTGACATAAAAACAGAAATAGCATTCTAATATTCAGCTAGGTAAGTTAATAGGCTCTTCCATGGAAACAAAAAGTAACTGCAGATATTCAAGCATGATCATGAAATGTAATAGTTTGATAAATGTAAACATAAAAACTGAGTATATTCAAAATGCCTAAAAACACGAGAAAATACATTTCACATATATTTTAATGGGCAAGTACTTTAAATTTTTCTGTAGTAAGATTTTACCCATGTAGCTTGATTTACTAGTTGAATAATTACACAAAAATACCACAGTCCATTCTCAGCAAATTCACCTTAAAAATGATGAGTATTGTAAATACTTTAAGTCTGTGGCATTTTGAAAATCATTATACTCAATTTTTTAGAAAATAACGAGTATTTTTTATCTGTCAGAGCTTTCTACATGGTACTGCTGGTTAACGAGACTTACAGAGCTCAAAATATTAGTATTCTTAAAAATTTAAATAGAAATTATTTTCTTAAGGCAAACTGTAAATGTTTACCAATCCTTTAAAATTATATAAAGCTTTCTAGGGTACAATTAAATATAAAAGCCAGTGGCTTACGCAGTGCAAAGCATTATACCATAAAATTACTAAATTAAAACTTTGATCTCATTTTGTTGTATTGCATCATAGTCGGCCTGCAATGATAATAGAAATTAAATAGCGCATTGATTTTCTTCCAACAAGTATTGAGGGTACTTCAATATTTAGCTAACAAAAGCCTTGGTTTGGAAAGTTTCGACTGAATAAAATTACTGAGAGGGTGATAAGGCGGGAATTGTTCCTAAATGCTGGTACTTATATTTTCATTTTTCACGACCAATAAACTACTTTCTAATGAGTTTTGAAAATACAACAAAATGGAAAATTGACTCAAAATGCAAACATTAAATTAAATTAGGTATAACTGTAAATTATGTTCACGTTATGGACTTTCCTTTTCAGATGCAAACGTAAAAAGAAAATGAAAAGCACCTTTGAGTACAGGCTTAAGTGCAACAAGGGAAAAATGCGATTGCTGTTTTTCCCCTTCACCTAAACGCTTGGCAAGCCTTTTAATCCTGACATATGCTGGCGGAGTACTGTGAAATGAATGGAACTATTTATGTGAAAGTAAAATAAAAATGTCATTTTTTGAGATGATTTGTTGAGGTATATGAACATTTCTGTCCTCAACTGGTACAAACTAAGCAGAAAATGAATACGCAAACTACCTGCGGATGCTCTTGACTGATAAGCTCAAATGTCTATGTCCAATTGTTCTGCAATATGCAAACAATTAGATATTTCAATGTATTCTATTCCATAAATTTCGTTCAATAATTGTACTAACTCATAAACAACCATCATTTAGAGCAGCTGGACGGCAACCAGAAGATCCGTGGTTCAAATCCCCGCTATGGCATTGCATTTTTCAATCTGACTCTATCTTTACAAACCATCACTTAGGTTATACTGTACATTTTCCTTTCATTATCCCAGTTTTACATCAGCAGATATACACATATATTTCTTTAGTTTTACTGTTTTATGCCTTAGTCATGTCAGTTGATTATTTCTTCATGTGTTTCTCAATTTATATTAATTTAAAATAAATTTACATTTACTTTATGCGTTTTACCTCTCCACTAAAATTTCATAAATGTGGTTTTAGTTTAGTTTAATTCCTTCACTGTCTTCTTCTTTCTAAACGCTTGCTCCAATGAATACATTTCAGTTACGTCTTCGCTCCACCATGAAATAGTTTTGCCTATTTTTCTGTTTCTTGAAATCATCTCTATTAGTTGAATTTTAAATTTATAGACTTTACAAAATGCTACATTTCTGATTACGAATTACGATTACGATTTCTGGCTGTTCCGTATTTTACCTTGTAGGTACCTGTAGTTTTATATAGATGGTAGCGTGTCTGCTTCACGTTCAAGGGGTCCCGAGTTCGAATCTCGGTTAGGGTGAGTTACCTGCTTAAGGTTTTTCCGGGGTTTTCCCTTATCCTGAAAAATGAATGTGAGGAAGCTCTAAGCTCCATGGATCCCGGACTGATTTGAGCATCATTTCATTCATTTCAATCATCGTCCGATATGACTTACCGTTGGAGCACGTCATTTACAAAAACAACAACAACAAATCGGTCGATTTCAACCAAATATTAAATGTGCTGACAAATTTTGTTTACACACTTTATAATATTTTCTTGCATGTTTCCTTAAATTGAACACTTTTAGGGATCTTTCCATGTAAATATAGCTTAGTTTTTTTTTTTATTTATATATTAACCAGATTTAAAGTGCAGTGACAAATGTTCATCTCCGCTTTGTATAAGGATAGCTGAAAACATTAAGACATGGGCTCGTTATGGAAAGCCTGAAATTCAAATTTCGTCAGAACTGTCTTTCATTCCAAATTTTTCTCCATCCTCATTAAAGTTAAATGCCGTGAAGAGATCTTAAACTTCGACCGAAACTTTTCATCTAAGATTTCTTTTCCCAATTAATATTTCATTTCATTATAAAGTATTTCTATTTTAGTTTCCTATGTTGTAAAAGCGGGCGTTGAACACTGTTCAAAGAAAGATCTACTCCATAGTTGTAGGGACTAGCAAGGACATACAAAGCGACTCTAATAGTGATCTGCAGAAACGTAATTCCAACTAAATTTTACCAATTTCTAGGTCAAAAAATCAAAGAGGTGCCTCTAGGATCGCAGTTTAAATAAAAGTTTTGAAAAATTAAAATGTTCAAGAAAGTTTATATAAAAGTGTTTCATACCCAGTCTTACTGCATAAAGTAACAAGCAGGTGGACACTGGCGATGCATGAAATGAAATAAATATTGGGAAGGAAGCACCTCAGGTCTAAGTCCAGGACAGGTATACGGATTTAGCAATTCTAAACGTTGAGAAGAACCTAGAGAACTTCTATCAGAGAACCTCCTGTTTGCCAGTCCATGCTTAATAAGTCCAGACACTCCTAGGGTATGTAAACCTTTGCATTTGCGGATTCCTTCTCAATAAACTTAATTCTTTATTACATTTATCGGAAAAAAGTTATCACTAAAGCAGATGGAGCAAAATCATAAAACCTCATAACTCGTTTTGCTAAACATTAAGTAATAAAGTAATACCTTATTACACAATTTCCTTCAGCAAGTGTTTCAACATTTCAATTTGTATTAACCTTAATTTTCATTGTTCACTAAATTATTATTATTATTATTATTATTATTATTATTATTATTATTATTATTATTATTATTATTATTATTATTATTATTATTATTATTATTATTATTATTATTATTATTATTATTATTATTATTATTATTATTATTATTATTATTATTATTATTATTATTATTATTATTATTATTATTATTATTATTATTATTATTATTATTATTATTATTATTATTATTATTATTATTATTATTATTATTATTATTATTATTATTATTATTATTATTATTATTATTATTATTATTATTATTATTATTATTATTATTATTATTATTAATATTATTATTATTATTATTATTATTATTATTATTATTATTATTATTATTATTATTATTATTATTATTATTATTATTATTATTATTATTATTATTATTATTATTATTATTATTATTATTATTATTATTATTATTATTATTATTATTATTATTATTATTATTATTATTATTATTATTATTATTATTATTATTATTATTATTATTATTATTATTATTATTATTATTATTATTATTATTATTATTATTATTATTATTATTATTATTATTATTATTATTATTATTATTATTATTATTATTATTATTATTATTATTATTATTATTATTATTATTATTATTATTATTATTATTATTATTATTATTATTATTATTATTATTATTATTATTATTATTATTATTATTATTATTATTATTTCTTAACAAAGGTAAATCTTCATTAATTATTTACAGATTTTGTTGCAATTACAAGAATATGGCAAGTACAGCAATATTTGGCATTCAAAGTCGGTTAATTTTTAATGGCTTTGAAATTCTAATTTATTTGCAAGAAAATGAAATAGAAATGAAAAAGAATAGCTATTTGCAGTTTAGATAAGCTGTAAATTCAAATTATTAACAAAGAATATTTCATATGTGCTTAAAGGTAGAGGTGACGGTAGCTATTATTGAGCAGCCCCTGAAACCGGGATAGAGAGCGCTATGCTCTCTTATGCCGCTTCAAAAACCATGTGATCTATCGTGCCCCGAACTCGCCCTGGAGAGAGAGAGAGAGAGAGAGAGAGAGAGAGAGAGAGAGAGAGAGAGAGAGAGAGAGAGAGAGAGAGAGAGAGAGAAGGGTGAGCCCGAAGGCTTGATTATGTGCCATAAAGCGCAATAATATGAACAGTGTCCGTAACGATTTCAGATTGAACAGTGACTTCATTCTGGCTTGTCCATAAGCCTCGAGCCCACTCCTACCCTCGAGTCCCATAAGAAAAACTGCTCACCATCTTCTGGTCTTTAACACTAAAGCAGATAATGATGGGTTGGGAAACTGACATGAAAAGCTGCGCTAGAATAGGAACCACCTCGGCATTCGGTTACCCACCGGAAAAATCAGAAATTCCCATGGTTAGAAAGGACCCTTTTATAAAAATTTCTTAAAGCTTATTTATTGTAATGCAATTATAACTGTAATTTCAGTAAGCCACTTCTTCTATTACTACATGAACCTATCAATGAAAGTAGTTTAACGTAATACTAAAGTGAACTCATGCCACACATATGGATGGATGTAACTCACAACACCAAAATGAAATGAAGCTTCTTGTTTTCAATTGTCCACATGACACTTTAACAGTACAAAAACTACGTCGAATGTTGTGATCGGTCAGGTGAAATTTCCAATTGGCTGATGGAGGTCATTAAATGTAACGATGGGGCATTTGGGAACGTTGCACCTACTGCAGCTCCATCCTCAATGTGACAGCAAATCCCCAACACTCTTTTTTTCCTGAATTGGATAGTTATTTGCAATGATGTGCGAATACAACGTTTAGGTTACTTTCAAAAATTGTAAATGATCACCACATGAGGAAGTTTGGAGAAATTAAATAACAAACGCAACTTTTATTTATGTTTCCCCCATTAATAGTAGGGCAATAAATTAATGTTCCTGGTATAAACAAGAGGAATCCACTTAAAAACATTTCTGAGCAGCCATCAACCCGAAATTGTCCTCTTATTTATTATTTCCTTAAAATTCCTCTAACAATTTTAATAAGAATATGGTGTATGAAAGATATTTACATAACTTATCCCGAATTTTTTGGGAATGATTTGCTAAGGTTATTTCATTTAGAAAGAATTTTGTAGAGTAAGCAGTTAAAGCCTTCATATCAACTTCAAAACATAATAATCTCCCTACAACTGATCCTTATCTCCCTTCAAATGAAATAAAAAGAAATTATATTTAATTTACAAAAAATTGCATTATTTTTATACCGTTGGCAACCGTAAGAGATAGGGAAACATTTATTACACAAAAATCTGGAATTCCTTTTAAAACACACATTATGTTTCAAACCACGTTTTTGTGACACCAGCTGTTTCCCTTGTCATTGGCATGAACTTTGTATTGCCTATCATATTCTAAATCGGACATCATTTAGTTGTGTCTCGCGATGTCATACAAAGACTGCGGAATGCTAATATATAGAACACACTTTTAAACATCTGACTCGATTTTGTTTCTTGAGCCCAATTGTGCCTTTAATGAAATCCATAAAACGAATTCTACAAATGTTTTTACGCATTAGTGTGTATAAAATAATCTTTTGTTAAATAATTTGTGAAATTATATAAAAATAAATAATTATGCAGAAAGTCACACTTCAAATTATTTAAGGTGCTGTCACTATCCAGGTTTTCTCGCGATGCCATGATAAGGCCAGTATTTCACTTGTTTGCTATTCAGAAATGCGTAATAGGTAAAGTTATTTATGCAAAAGTTTATCTCAGCTTGAAATGTACAGAAGAATACGCTTGTGTAGGAATGATTTGTAGAACCTGTTCCAAAAAGTCTTATATGTTGAATTCTTGTGCAAACTATTCTTTCAAAGGCTTATACAACTATCATGTTAATTGAGGTAAACATTTTTAAAAATTACACTAGTTGACAAGTTTTTGCCACATGGGTGAAAGTTCGTATTTGGGGAGTACCTGAATATGTCAGTGAATGTGTGAAACCGTATCTTTTTCAAACAATTCCACATTGGATATAAAAGGGTTCATCAATCTGGCGTGTAAGAAATTTTGGAGCCTCAAATTTATCTTGAAAGACAGGTCCCTTAAACTAAGCTTAAAATAGGAGGTAATAGAAATGTGTGTGCTTCCGGTATTATTATACGGCTGCCAAACCTGGTCTCTAACGAAAAAAAGAAAAAAAACAATGCTTGAGATCTGCCAGCGAAAGATGGAGAGAAGAATATTGCAAATAACAATATGAGACAGGATATCAAACGAGAATATAACAAAGAAGACAGATATGACTGACGCAGCTGTACGGGCGGAAGAGCTGAAATGGAAATGGAAAGGACACGTTGCCAGAATGGACCCCAGCCGATGGACCCAAAGAACTTGTGAGGACCGAGAATAGGACCAAGATCGATAGGGAGACCGAAGACACGGTGGGAGACGACTTTAGGAGGACAGCAGGAACACTATGGACGAAACAAACTAAGGACAGAGAAACGTGGAGAAAACTGGAAAGAGCAGCCAACCACAAATACACCACTCATAGTTTGCAACAGAAGTGACTGTGTTACTGTTAGTGACAGTGATAACTTGAAGTGCAGTTCAAGGAGAAGTAGGATCAATCTAAATTACGAAAATCAAGTTGTGCAAGGGGAACTTAAGATGATGAATCACCAAATTTAATAGACTTTAAATTATAGAAATAACACAGATCTATCACGTTAAGTTCAGTAGAACATAGGTTATAGAACATAGATATAAAACTATCTAAAATAAATATTAAGTACACGGTGCATAGAATATAGAGCATTACATTACAAGTCATCGCAATAGATAAGGAGTACCGACAAGCAAGCATGAAGCCCTTAGGAGTTACTACCCTAATGAGCTCATAGCACCAACTCCCTACACTAGCAGGAGGTCTTTGCCCTTTAGGAATTGATTGGCTATTTATTATTATTAGTATTCTTATCTATTATTATTTTATGAGCAATTAATCAATATGAGAATAAAAATGTTGCTATACCCACAATTTTCTTGTAAATCATTAAAATTTGTCAAAAGTCCAAGTATGTAAGTTATGGACCTATGAAAACCCCAGCTTTTACAAATGTTTAGGGTTCATGCTTAAGAATAACAACCTATAGTTCAGATTAGTTCATTAGGTATGATTAATAACGGCAAGTACAGCTGGCATATATGTGGAGATTTGAAAGTCATTGCAATTTTATTAGGACTACAAGGGGTATTTACAAAGCACTGGTTCTTTTATGCTTGTGGAATAGTAGGGACACTGGAGCGCACTACATTGTAAATTATGGCCTGAAACTCATACACCCGGACAGCACAATATAAAGTATGTTCCTTAAGTAAACACAAATAAAGTAATACTACCTTCTCTCCATATATAATTAGACCTAATGGAGAACTTTGTTAAAGCTATGGACAAAACTGGAGAAGGCTTTACATATCTCAGAAGCCAGTTTCCAAAACTCAGCGATGCTAAAGCAAACGAGGAAATATTCGTTGGCTCCTAATTAGGAGAATTTTGAAAGATGAAAACTTCGAAAATAAAAGTTGAGTGCTAAGGAACTAGCTGCACGAAAAGCTTTTCAGGAAGTTGTGCAAGGATTCCATGGAAACAATAAGGCAGAAAATTACCGACAGATAGCTCAAGAAATCCTGGACAGTTACCAAAAACTAGGATATAGGATTCCCCTTAAAATTCACATTTGGATGTTTTCCCCGATAACTTGGGAGCTGTGAGTGAGGAACACGGGGAAAGATTCCAGGATATTCACAAGATGGAGCACAGATGCAAGGGTAGGTGGGATCCCAGTATGATGGGTGACTATTGCTGTCAGAGAAAGTGACACAGTCTAGAGAAAATAAAGCCATGGGTGTTAAAACTAACTCTCGTGTTTAAGATATCTTTTATTATAGCTGCATATTTCGATGGTTTGCCATTATAATATTTGTTTTTCTTTAATTCTGGTGCTATTTTGCTTTGCTTTGTCCCCTTTTCAAGTTTCTGAGATAAAACAAATTTTAAAAATTAAGTAAAAACTAAGCCTTTTATTTTAAAAGCTTTGGAAATGTAGGCTAGCTGTGGCAGAGGAATTAGTATATTTTATTTTATGTTTTGTTATATATAGAACTAAAGCTAATGATTAGAACTACTAATGAGTAGTTTTCAATATATATTCAAAACGTTATTACAATCATATGCCAGCCGCCTCAGGTGAGAATCCGCCTCAGGTCTGTGACACAAAAATATTACGTATTATGCAATTTTTACTGTCATTTTCGTGTTTACAAGAATCGATTTACTTGAAGTGACAAATTTTTGTTCGTGTGGCAGACTAAAAACTGAAATTTGTTAACTAGTGTCACTTATTGCTAATTTTCTAGTAGTTACAAGGTGATATGGGAATGAATAGGATTAAAGCGAGTCATATCCTTTATATGGGAATAAATAGGCTTAAAGCGAGTTATATCCTTTATATGTGTAATACATTTGTGTTGCACTCACCTAATTTTCTCTCTCTTGTGCAAAATATTCTTACAAACGCTTATTTCGCCTTCTATTTCATGTTATCGAAGATATATATTTATAGAAATTATCTTAGTGATAATTGTCTTGTAAGTGTAAGGGGAATGTGAATGATAGTCTTCAAGCATAGTCGAACGTTTAAAGGATTGGTCGCTATAATGGATTTAAAAATCCATTTCCTTGCACGGCCAAGTGATAACAAAATGGGTCATGATTTCCCACTTGTGAAAAGTATAAGCATCTCTTGAAAATTTCCAACAAATATCAGGGAAAATATTATAAATGCTTTGCTCTTAAAAGAAATAAAAGATAAAACTTGACATACGTTTTATTTTAACAAGCTCTGCATTATTTGTCCAGCAAGATTTTGTCTATCCCTTAAGGTTTACTAGTTATGCAAAAATCACCCAGGGTGAAGAGGACTTCTGGGAATATTCCCAGAAAATCCAAGTTTTATTTTTTATTTTTCATGAAATAATCTGAAACATATGGCATTTCAGTCAAAATCGTTACAGCTTTCCTGAGAAAATCAACATTTTAAGCATGTGCCATAAAAACGTAATCCGGGGCGGGAATACTGTCTGAAAATCTTTCTGATGCAACCTTGGAAGGTATTGTACTTAAATATCAGGTTTGGTGTTTGAGCAGCTTCTTTTTTTTTTAGAAATGCCGTTCATGCACGCATGCACACACACACACACGCACCATGGACCATTTATTATAAATGTTTCTTTGGAGTCCGCGGACTTCAAAACATGCTTTTCAATTAACTCGGTATAGAATGTTCCCTACTTACTGTAAATAAGCATATCGTAGAAAAAGTAATAAGCTAGAGTGAATACAAAAAAGGTTCTGTGAACAAGACATGTCTTTATTATTTATTTGTTGCTTTGGATGTGGTTTTGCATCTGAAATACAGTTTAACGTTCATTTCATTAAACACTGCAGTTCTACCTTGTGTAATTGTTTAGTTTTTGTTTAGAGTCAATCCGAGTTTCTAACGAGATAAACGGATTCTATTCTACAGAAGCAATTACTCTCATTAACGCCTGCTTGCGTTAGGAAGTTGACCATGTGTAATTTAAATGAGAAATTGGGCTTAATGTCTAAATTATAAATTAATGAGAAAATTGCAAACAGCTATTTTGTAAATCTATTGATATTACAGAGCAATATGCTATTTTGGGAGTGAGGAGCCACAAGTATGGAGGGTTGTGCCGTGCTGAGAGGTTAATCCGCTCGACTCTCACTCACCAAGGCGAGACTCTCACCTGGATTCGATCCCAGACGACCTCAAAGTGAGACTTGTGGTAGACAACACGGTGCAGTGTTCCTTCAACTTTCAATTAATAGCACACGCTTTTCTGTAACGTCAATAGTTTCCCATTATCACTACGACCTCACTCATGCATTTTACTTTCTTTAGTAGATAGAGGAAGCAGAGGGGATATTGCATTCCACCCAAAAATTCGAAAGTTAGTATTCAACATAACTACGAATTTTAGAACTTTCTGAATTTAAAAGAGCATTACTAGAAAAGGTCCGTGTGTGGTATGTCAGTGTGCGACACACAAACAAATCTCAGACATGTCTTGGGAGTCTTGGAGTCCTCTGAGGATGCTCAACACAGTTTTGAGCGAAACGTCAGGAGCAATTCCTGCACGACCACGACCTACAAGCCCGGAAGCCACTTCACTTTAAATTTTTAACTTTCATTAGTTTTAATACTTAACATTCCATTACTGTTGTATGAGATTTGCTGATCACAATTTTACAATTATTTCACTCACAAACAAAAGAATACTTCGATAAATTATTACGTTTATCCGTAGATAAATGTTTTTCTCAATTTATGATATATATTTCTCAAATAATAATTATGTCCGCTTTCTTAACCACGTAACATTATTGTGATCGGTCCTTTATCTTTTATCCGTCAGTAGTGTTGAGGCACCAAACAAAGAGCGTCCGATGCTATTTTTAAAAAAAAAATCGTTACGCTTTCAACTTGATTCAAGACAAGCTTTACTTTTCTTAGCTTTTTAATTCTTCTTTATTTATTTCTATATCTTTGACAATTCGTATTATTCTTTTTATAACTTTCTCCTATTATGCTTTTACTTGTCAATATATAAATGTCTGTAATTTACCTAACCTTCATATGACTCATTTAATGTAGCGTCAGACTGATGACTTCCATTGAAAGTCTATGCCAACTACTGATGTAAAATGAATGTAAAATGAACTATCTATTTGTAGTTCTTTGCGAATATAGTTACTGCTTTTCTTACCTAAGAGAGTGTATCCTGCCACATATCAAAGAAATTTCATTTCTGTTACTTCAAATCCTCTTCTTAGCATGCTTTTACTAAGAGTCCAACATTCCAAGACATACATCAAAACCGGTATAGCGAAACCTTATAAAACGAGAAGAGTTTCTCTCCGGCTTTTCTTCCTAATATTCCTTTAATTGTGCTACAAATGTGTTGAAACTGATTTAAAATAATGAAGATCAGGGAGGGATAGGAACGGATTAGAAAATGCCCACCTCGGTAACGTAGATTTTAGCGTGTCTGCCTCAAATTCAAGAGGTCCCGCGTTCGAATCTTGTCAGGGTGAGTTACCTGGATAAAGTTTTTTCCCGGGTTTTCCCTTATCCTAAAAAGACGAATGTCAGGTAACTCTAAGCTCTATGGACACTGGGCTATTTGACCATCATTTCAACCATTCCATTCATCGTCTTATATGACTTAACGTCGGATAACGTAAATGACAAAAAAAAAAGGACGAGAACACTTACAAACAACCACTTTTCAATTAGAAAACGTTGCTGCTGAATATAACTTACAAAATATTAACAATTAAAACTAAAATAATGGCTTTCCATGGGAAGAATACAATAGTATTCTAATACTAATAATACGAATAATACCATCTGTACAAATAATACTACCAAAATAGTAGTAAATAATGTTTTAGTAGAACAAGTACCTGCTTTTCAGTTTTAGGGGTTTTCTTGGGTTAAAATCTTTATATTTGATATACAAACACACACATATATATTTATACGTATATGATATATTTCTTTTTACCTTTTTCTTTCAGTACTTATACTTTTTTGTAAATTTACGTCCTCCAACGTTAAGTCATATCGGACGGTGAATGAAATGGGTGAAATGATGCTCAAATGTGTCCAGGGTCCATGGAGCTTACAGCTATCCGACATTCGTCTTAAAGGATAAGGGAAACCCCGGGAGAAACCTTAACCAGGTAACTCGCTCTGACCGAAATTCGAACTCGGGACCTCTTGAACGTGAGGTAGATACGCTACCATCTACGCTACCGAGACAGGCACTTATACTTTTCTCAAATGGAAAGTCTTTATTTATTATTTTATCTCTTGGTCATGCCAATAGAATGGAATTTCAAAGTCATAACATAGCTACCTGCTTTAAAAGATCTGATTATCGCCTAAAGCCCACGGTAACCCCATATTCCCCTAGCAAATACAAGAAAATTAGTAATAGCATAATTTCTGCAAGTGTTTACTTTTGAGTACAATGAAGCTGAGAGAGGAATCGTTTTACAAGGGTACAGTAACAACCAAAACTACGGATTCTTGATTGAACAGATCGGAACCTTAGTCAGGAGATTCAAGGAAATGAGCATAATTTTGGATGGATAAAGGCCCATGTGGGAATTGCTGGCAACGAGATGGCAGATAAGCTAGCCATCAGCAGAAAGAAAGCAGCAAGAGAAAGAGATAAAGAACCAGTATATACCAAAATACCCATAACAGCAGTAATTGAAGAAATTAGAGGGACTAGCAAAATAACTGACGGATTGCACGAGGGTGAACAAGGGATTGTAGGACTTTCTTCCATCGTTTCGAAAGAGATTAAGACAGAGTGTCATCATGACAACACCAGTTGCAGCAATGGTTACTGTACACGGAATAAGAGATTCCACATTGCAACCGATGATATATGTTCCTGTCTTCAGGAAGCCTTAACTGTGGAGCACATAATATTCAGATGCAGAGACCTCCAACAATAGAGAGACAATTTCAAAGAAAACGAATTGCAGCAAAAGAATGACAATGGCCAGTTACTCCAGATCAACTTACACTGAAATACTATACACTTTTCAAACATTTTATACATTCAATAGATTCCAGTATATTTTAGATAATGACACAGGTTTAGATAACATTCTAATAAAACTAGAAATTCGTAAGACAACAAAATTGCCAGTTGAAGGTAAAATATAACTTCCAAAATACACACAGGCGCCGAAACACCACACACAATTAAGTAACACCCACAGAGGTAATGGTAGAAAACAATGACAACAAAACAGTGAACTGTGGACATCAATGGTCACATGTATCAATGAACTCAAAATGGTCTCTGTTCTGTATATAATTCTGTAGATAATGTATATAGGTACATGTAATAAAGACATAACATGTAGTATTGCAGATATTGTAGCAATGGAGCATGCTGTGTTATTAAATTAAAAAAAATGGTACAGAAAGTCATGTGACTGCAAACATCAAATATGTCCTAAGATACCCTTCTCTTTGTCACTCTTTAGTAACTTTTGTTCACTTACTGAAAGCACCAGGACGGATGCACTATAGTCAAATCACAATCTTCTGTACTATTCTTTCAATATGGCTAGAACCTGGTACTGGCTACGAAAACATAATAAAGTACCAGTGTTAAAGAGGCAGAAAAAATGTATATCACACTATACTAGCCCTCGAATATTAAGGTGTTGCATACATTTATTAATGAACTAACTTCATATACGTAACCCATAGCAAAACAGTCCAAAGTGTGTCTGAGTCTTGGCTTTCTAGACCAGGATTCGCTACCTAGCGTAGCTCCTGAATTTCCTGACGATGCTGAGTGGACACCGGTCCATACTCAGGACTTAAAAATCCGCACCCCTAAGGTGGCATCGATCACGGCCGCACTCCGGGCACAGGGAACCAAAGCACAACGTTCTAGCCCACTAAGCCACGGCGCAGGACTATTATCATATACCTAATCATAGGTACGTGAAAAATTAATTTTATGTGCTAGTATTTTAAATAGTCACCAGAACCTCACATCTGTTTTACAGCTTCTTTCTCTCGTTCACCATGAACTTTATCATGCTTTGAAATGTTAGCTTCCTGTCCATCCCTTGTTGCGCTAGTTTTAGTTACAAATACATATTCATAATACTTATTTGTGGAATACACATAAACAAGACCAGTAGTAGGTATACAAACATGTGACAATACATAGTGACTGGTAGCCAAGAATGTTAGCAAAAGGATCCTTTCGCATACACAACATAAATACAAGTATATAAAAGAATTCCAAATATACTCTCCAACTGAACACATTTTAACAAAAGCAGTGCTAATTTCTTATGAAAGAGTTCCAACTTAGCCCTCTCACGATTATAGCAGGCAGCGATTGACTCATAATAGGCATATTAGTCACATGAAGTTTTTACATTTTACTTTTCATGACCCTAGTCCCCCTTTCACTTGTCATGCATCAGTCAACAAAGGTGAAAAGCAATAATCGTGTTGTATTACACAACTCTTCTTTCAGCCTCAATAGTGGATGTGCTTGTCCAAAAGATTTACGTGTCTAGGCCAAATAATGCACTCCGTAATACCTTGTTTACGGTGGTTGATTAACAAGGGCGACTCCTGCAAGAAAATACAGATCGCATATCATGCTGCCACCTCGTGGGTGTAGCAATGTTTACAGAAGAGTGACAGAAGACAAACAGAAACCGTTCTACTGGATGAAGCATTTACATAGCAACGGCTTTGCAACCTTATGGACCAGTCTTGGAAAGTCCGTAGCCTCCAGAAACAGACTTCTAAATATCTGCCTCAGCTCTCTAGAATTTTTTCTTACAATGTAAAACAGAATGGTTATCGAGTATAACTAATAATGAGTAAATGCAAATGTTTATAGCGAATGCAAATGTTTCTGTTATAGCGAAAAAAATTTAAACAATTTATTTTGCTTATAGCAAATACTGGATGGTTTCTGGTAAAACTTTGATTGCTAATTTATCAAAGCACTATCCTCGATGACAGATTCAAGATAGTGTCGAAAGAAAACCGTAATGAATGAAGTGAAAATTGGACGTATAAAGACATTCATCTTATGGTGGAGTGCCCTTCATGAATTATATTTAAGTGCGAACTGAATTTTTCGAAACGATCCGAGAATTAAGTAGAGAGTTCAGCCGAATATCTGAAAACAAAAAAGGTTAACTGTCTCCGAGTAAAATGTCCTTGTCAATAATACAAGGAACCAAGTATGGGTGTACGTGATTAAGGTGATTCTGCACATGTTGTATAAGTCACTCTATCTTAACAAACCTTTGAGGGAAAATTACAAAATATCTTAAGAGATAGAAATTAAAAAAATTAGGCAATAATTACTTAATAAATTAATGTTAAAACTAAGTTTTCAAACATTTGTGGTGTTAAGTTGCTTTTCATTAAGAGTGCAACGAGTGTAAATTATAAAAAAATTCCTACAGAAATGTATGTTTCAAAAAATATAATTTTCTTACAATTTGCATACCTTTATTACCAGGTTTTACAAAACATAATATTGTCTTGCAGGCTAAGTAACTGAAACTAGATTTGCCTGCTCCACTGGCAGCTTCCTAGTTACTACCGATAAGGACGTCGCTAATTTTCTTAAAATACAGTTTTAAAAACACAGGTCTGAAATAAGTGATATATCAAGACCTAAACAAAGACATTGGATCCTTTAATGCTGTTTAAAATTTACGTTTTATCACTAAAATACTATGCCAAAAGCCACTTACAAAACTTTAGGACATTTTTATTGTATATTTTAACACTCGTCAGATTCCCAGTTGGCTTAGTAATTTAAAGCATCTATTTAAAACAATATGAATAAAAGCAAACTTTTACTAAATTGTTTAAATAAGTATTTGGATATTTTAAAGTTATCCCTGTCATAATTACTTTCATCCTGAATCAAATGATAGCTCGTGGAATAACAGACATCGGGTTTTATTAGATGGTTCTGTGGGTAGCTCAGATTTACGAATAGGATCAATAATGACAGTTCAATAAAACTATAAGGGAAGCTTTAACCTTATGAACATCTTGCTTTGGTCTTTAAAAAATTCTCTATTCAGAGTTATATAATTTTAAAATGCGCGAAATTATTATAAAACGGCATACATTGTTCTCCAAAAACTTATAGAAAACACAAATCCATGGATAATGTTTGGAAATATCGTAAATTAAATTAAATACAGCTAAAATAAGTTATCATTAACCTTCTGCAATTCTAGCCGTAGATTTAAAATAGTTATATCAATTAGGCCTCACTTTATCTTTTAATGCTCAGCTTGCAGCTCAAGAGAAGTTTAAAAGTAAAGATATTCATAATTAATTGGCCTAAAATGTAGATAAATAATAATCTACAAATAATTCTATATAATTAATCCTCTAAATGTAGAAGGTTTGTGTAAAAGAATCTGCTCCCTGATATATACAGCTGACTGGTAATTTTCACTTCTGAAGTGAATATATTGTTGCCATCACACCAATTTAGAGCTAGAAACGGAAGAATTTATCAAAAGTATGGTTCTCTCTATTTAAGTTATAATTTATGTGCATCAGCACTTTGTAGAAGATCCTAGCATGTTTTCATTATCACTGATGGTGGAGCTATATTGTAATTGAGAGGATTCCCCAGGATTACTTGCTCTATTTTGTTATCTTCTGACACTGAGATCTAAATTTTCTCTTCTTCTTTCTGCTTTACCTTCTTTCACGTCATGTCTGTTAAAATTGTATTTTAATATTTTAACAACTGTTATTTTTTCTGGTATAGAGAAAAGAAATACAAATTTTAAATTATTTAAGCTGACAAGAAAGAGCAATTCATTAAAGTTTTCTGTGCAAAAATACGTAAATTTTTCAGTTGTAACATCTTCCAAAATGAAAATGTTCCAGAGCTTTAGTTTGCTTTAACAAAACACAGGTGTGTGCTCATTCCTTGTACTCTATTTCATCTTCTCTCGCTTGTTTTTAGTACATTGAGAAGAATCACAATAGGGATGTGCATGTGAGTTAAAGATCTAAACAATTTACTTACAACTGTAACAATAATCAAAATAACTAACTTAACATTGAGATTCAAGGTAATCGTTCACACGCCTTTTTCTTATTATTTTATTGAACGTTCCTGATATTATCTGGTAAACTGTACATTATAACCGCTTTGAGCTTACTAAATTTAGTTGTTTTCTTTAAGTGGCATTACTAATGTTTCTAATGTGATAATTGTGAACAGAAGCATATCTGAGGTAGCTAACAAAATTAATTTTAATTAAATAACCACAATTTAAAATATAAATGCATAAAAACATAATAATGTAGAACTAAATAAAAAGTAGTTTAAAGTATTCTATTGCTGAATTTCCAAAAATTTATTCTCTCTAGTTCATGTTGCTATATCACCATTGTATGTATTTATTATTAGATTTTGGAAAAGAATTGATTTGCAAGTATTAAATTTCAATAACTCTCTATCCTTACGTAATATACTGCTTTAAATTTGATATTAACATAATCTGAAATAAAAAATAAAATAAAACTTTTTATTCCTTTCCTATCTTTATTTTTTAAATAAATTTACAGTGTAAATAACATTCTCACGTGTGAGCCATCCTTTAGTTTTCGTAGCTTCCCCTCCATTGTCTCGCAGCTGAGATAAAATCTGAAATTAGGGTTAGCTATGAATTCACTATATACTATTAGATTTTAGACTAAAATAAGTTTGGCCGGAAATGATTAAACGTACTTGTTCTTTTTGTACAACTAAAAACTTATTTGTTTTGGGATGGTTTCCCCGCACTAGAATTTCGTATATTAAGTGACTAATATGGTTATAGTATAGACTTAAAATGATTGTTTCTCAATATTAAAACTGAGAACTCACAACATATAAATATTTCTAATGAAGCTACGGTTGTGTTATCGGGTATGAGACCCAGCCGAATGCAGATTCGATATGAATGCACAGAAATTTTGTTGACGAAACAGTCAGGAATGTAGTTAAATGTGGTTAAAAATTAAGTTCGTTGACGTCACACTATTATTGTATTTTTAATGAAATGCGCTCTGCTTTGTTGGCTTGGAGTCATTTGCATACTATCATTCGCATAAAGATACGCCTTATTTCATGTATTCAGCAGAAACTTTATAGGACATATCATTAATATTAATTAAAAATAAAACTGGTCCATGAGCTGAACCCTTCATAACAATAAACCGGACATATTTAAATTTAATTCTTGCTGCAGTTCATCATATATATTGGTGTATGTTACTCAGTATACACTAAAATGAAAACATATAAAACATAAAAATATGAATTTATTTTAGGAATTTCGAGAGAAATTGCATCAAAAGCTTTGTAAAATTCATAAAAATGTGTATATTCTGCTTCAATTACCTAGATACGTACAGCTGGTCCTCCATCTAAATTAATATGAAAAATGTGTTTATTATTTTCAAAGTGATTTAAAATTCATTTATTTAATATAATCTCAAAAAACCTTTATCACTATTGGGACAAGTACGAGAGGTCTATAATTGTAATATTCAGTGAGAGTAGTGCTTTTAAAATACTAGTATAACTTCTGGAAATTTAAACACATCAGAAAAAATGCAACATGCTCTTTATAAATGAGCTTAAGTTTCAGATATAAATGAAGCTGCGAATTTAAAAAGAAAGTAAACATCAAAGCGAGGCTGTTGTTAAGGGACATAATTTCAGAATGAATATGCTGTGCAGCAAAGTGCTCAAATTTAAAATTGTACTTAGGCTGAAGTAAGTCACCCATTAAATCCATGCGACTAACCTTTTCTCTCTCTCTCCCTTATATTCAAAATGTGCTCAACTTAATCAAGCAGCTTCTTGTAATTATAATTTAGATCCGTACACATCGGTTGAAACGCAAAGCATGTTTGTACAATTCTTAACAATAATGTGTCCTTTAAAAAGCGAAGATGAACGTACTACTTTTTAAAAACAAATTTGCCACGCTCTCTAGAGTTGTGAAGAGTTAAAAGAAAGCTCTATCAGTAATGTCAAGAAAAT
Source organism: Mantis religiosa (assembly GCA_030765055.1). Taxonomy (NCBI): domain Eukaryota; kingdom Metazoa; phylum Arthropoda; class Insecta; order Mantodea; family Mantidae; genus Mantis; species Mantis religiosa. Next base: position 86,470,808 of record CM060951.1, read on the forward strand.
CTGTTATTGTTAACTCCAATTATGCCACACAACGATATTCAACTTATTTACTTTAAAATAAGCATAAGGTGGTAAATACCAAGAGAATTAAAACAGCTAAAAATCAAGTTTGAAATTAGCCGTTTTGACTGACATCCTTAAAAGCTCTCGCCTTTTAGTCGGAAACAAATGTGACGCAGCTCACTGCATATTTGTCTTTATGTATATTGGTAAGAGTATTGTCAATTCAAATTCCACCGAAATGACTATACCTATTGGTTTATGGATTATTTACTCTACAGCATAACTATCAGACGGGATAAAAGTTCAGCATCCTGTTTATTCCTAAATTAATATTAAAATCAGCTTTTAAAATAATATTTCTCTTCATGTCACCCTTAAAAACTAGCCTTGAAAGGTTCATTTAAATGTGATAAAAAATTTTCAAAAGATGATTACTACTATAAGAATTGCGGTATATATTTACACAAACAGGATAAAAATAAGTAATAAAGAGTAAACTTCAAATATATATAAATAACTTAAGTTTGAAATATTAATATTAGAAGACTTTTTAATTTATACAGCTGATTCACTGTTCATTATAATTACTTGATCGAATGTAGTAAACCGACAAATGTAGTTATTGATCAGCTTTTAATCAACATATACATACTGTTCTATACATAAAGCATCAAATTGAATGGTATTAAACAATCAATTTCGTTCAGAAGGCTGAACATTCCAAAATTGAAGATTTGGGTCATTCAGTAGTTTGAAGCCACGTGGATTAGAACTGCGACCAGCACAACGGGAGGAAGAACGTTATACCTTATAGGCATTTGGGACTACGCTGCTTCCCATGTTAATCCAGGGCAAGAGAATTTCCAAGTAGATTTATGTGTACGTATATATAAAATAGCGAACAACTGGTATAACCTCTTAAATATTGATCATATGGAAGTTATGTAAATAAAAAAACGTTTTGAAGTGATACGCTTGTCTCAAGCTCTTATGATACGGGGTGAGTAAAAAGTATGGAAAGATGCTTGTAGCTTTGATGTTATAGTTTTGTGAAGTAATACTTTTAGAAAAGCTGTAAGACATCAACATGTTTTCATATTACTATAATTGTGAATAGGTCGTGACTTTTCTTAATGTTAACTTTTTTTTTTCTTTTATTTGGGGGGGGGCGCTTAGTTCTTGGAACGTATAGGTTTTTGAACTGTAATTTAAATTTAGTAGGACAAAGTATAGCGCATTAAATTTAAACAAAGAAAATACATTCATAACGAAATTACAGGTGTGTTGTAACACATAAAGAATTCACTTCAAAAGGTGCTCAAAATAGCCTCCATTTACTGCCAAACAATGCCAAAGCCTGTCTTTGAAATTAATTAATGTTTCCAGCAACAATGCTCACCTGATCAGCTGTATTTCTTACCCAGTTCTTCGCTTTAACTCTTCAAGATCTCTTGTTCGATCCTTGTAAACCCTCCACTTCAAGTATCAGCACAAGAAAAAGTCTAAGGGGTTCAGATCAGGAAATCTTGGCGGCCATTCAATACTTCCTTTTCTGCCAATCCATCTTTCTGAAAATTCATAATTTAGGTAATTCACACTTACCTTCCATAATGTGTTGGTGAATATATAAATGTGGGTTTTCTTCCACTGATAATAAAACACCAAGAGCTTTGTCATCGTCTGTAACTCGCTAGAAAACATATGGGTACATCTAAAGAAGAAAAGCGTTAAAAATAGAGAAGTTAAAGGCTACATACTTTAAAGAGTGTTTTGTCTCTCCAAATACACGCCCTCTCGACTCGTATATGAGCTAGCCAGAGAACCTTTCTTCATAGAAGACCTGCGATTGAAGCTCTTACTGCCAATGACTCTAGCCTATCAGGACCTGTTGCGTGAACTACACGAGAAAAATGTAAAATATGGGACGAATTCTATGCTACTGATGCCATGACAAGCCGTGAATGGACACAGGGAGGATACCAACTACGCCATACAGTGACAAGACTTTCTGTGCATGCATTTCACCACAAGCTATGCAGTACTCAGAGATTCCACGAACCCGGCCCAGATTGTGTGTGTGTGTGTGTGTGTGTGTGTGTGTGTGTGTGTGTGTGTGTGTGTGTGTGTGTGTGTGTGTGTGTGTGTGTGTGTGTGTGTGTGTGTGTGTGTGTGTGTGTGTGTGTGTGTGTGTGTGTGTGTGTGTGTGTGTGTGTGTGTGTGTGTGTGTGTGTGTGTGTGTGTGTGTGTAAGATGCGACGACCTGTGTGAGAGATATCATGTGTTGCACTGCAAGATGAGAACAGAGTCATTGGTGAAATTTTGTACAGACTAAGAACAGTCTTGTTTGTACGTTGTGCGCGATTCAAATTATTATTTATCATCTCGTTTTGGCCTTATCACTTACAGCAAGAATTATAGGTGATGGAAAGGTGGTGTTTTCGAAGCCTCGTGTTGCGGCGATCATGTACAACGGGATTATTCTCACCTGATGTCCCGCGTTGTAAATGGGGTTGTGGGTTGTATTCAGGCCCCCGGGAAGACAATGACGAAGTCGCAAGTTACTAATTCTTCTTGGTCCAACCTGGCACTCTGATATATCGATGTATATAAAAAAGTCTCCGGATATACTTCAGTCTGAGCTACAAGAACTCTTAATTTCAGACGTGGTCGCGAGTGAAAGGATAAATTTGCTCAATAAACTTCAATACCAATAAATTCTTTTTGCTTTAAAAATATCAAGAGGTTTAATTTAATTTGTATTAATTGCACAATTTTTCGTATAAAACTTGACAATAATATTGTATAAATTCATTACAATTAACAGAATACGGATATTAACTCTTTTACAAAGTTTCGTCACGACACTGAATTCGTGTCTATTTATCATAACGTTCTTCCATCAAAAGACGCTTTCTTTCCTAGCTATTTTACCAAAATTATTGATTTTTCATTCACTCATTGCCGTCAGTACCAATTCAACTGGTCCACGTCACATATTACATAATCTCATTTTTAAAACTACCAATCATAAAACGCCCGCCTCCGCAGTGTAGATGGTAGCATGTCTGCCTCACGTTCAAGAAGTCCCGAGTTCGAATCTCGGTCAGGGTGAGTTACCTGAATAATTTTCCAGGGTTTTCCCATATCCTAAAAAAGACGAATGCCGGGTAACTCTAAGCTCCATGGACCCATTTGAGTATCATTTCACCCATTCCATTCATCGTCCGATATGACTTATAAAAAAGTTGAAGGACGTAAATTACAACAAAAAAGATCATAAAACATTCACATCATATCACTTATATGTTGCGTCATCTCATGACCTTTCTTATTCATTTTAACCTGTCCATATAGATTAAATCATTAGACATATTTAAATAAGTTTACAATTGTTGGAGCTCAAACCAAAACAATGGCTACACACTTCCAGTTCTTTTGAATTTTTTGAAAATTTTGCTTACCGTAGAATGAGTAATGCTTCGTTCTGGATGCATTAAACCAGACACATTCCTCTTCTTGGGTCCTCCTTTTATCACCATATGTGATCATCATTAGCATTTCAGTTCGTTGTCTCTTTGTAATTTGTGACGTGACTAATTTACTTTCAGGAAGATCCTGCGATAAAGTAAGCATTGTTGCCCTTATTAGCATAGCTTTTGCCTGTATTTGCTCAAACCAAAGCCACATATTGAAGTAGCCTACTGTATTGATTAATTCAAAACCTACTTAGTTTGAAGTAATGATGCGTTTTCCTTTGCCGAGTACACAGGCACTAAGATCCTAATGCATTTAAATTGCAGTTTCAAACGGCATTTGTTGTACGTTCTGAGACTTGCGGACTGGAGGTTTGCAGAAAAAAGAAAAGTTACCATTTAACAAAAAAAGCTCACACCCTTTATTTGTAAGCATAGTACTGTGAGGGCATGTTGATATCTTACAGCTTTTCCAAAAAGTATCACTTCATAGAGTTGCAACAGCGGGGTTACAGGCATTGTTTCATACTTTTTACTCACCTGCATAATTGTTCTAAAACTAAAACTAAGTGATATATTTAGGTTTTTTCACTTTTTGTCCTGTTATATCACACTCTTTAGTCCTAATTTTTAAACCTCCTATTCCTAAGTTCTACCTAATATATGTCAAATACCAAGTTTCAGCATAATTCTTTCACATATTCTTTCAGAGAAAGGCCAACATATGCACTAAAATCCATTGCATATGCCAAAAAATTAAGTCTGTTTGATTTCTGAGCAGCCCAATACATACACATAATACATTTATCCAAAATTAAAGGCTTTTAGAAAAACATTGTTTATAATTTATAACTTTAATTATAACAAAAACACTTTAAAATAATAAATGTCCATATCATTCGAAAAAAGTACCTTGCATCCATTAATTTCTTTAATTGGGCTTTGTAAGAAGCTGAGGACTGATTACTGTAAGATATTAAAACTCAGACGCGATAGAATTAGATATACTTTCCAGGTGATATCTTGACATGGATTTTAAATGTTTAAAATTTGCTGTCTCCAAATAGATCCCTCGCTATTTATATAAACAAAGTATATCGCGTGACAATATCACGGTGAAATTTAAACAGAAGTTTTCGCTTTCGCTTTGCCCAGTCATATGTTTGATTCTGTGGTTAAAGATTACCTCGAATAAAACAGACACCAATTCAGACATACACACGTACCTCCATCCAAAAAAAGTACAAACATTAAAGAAAATAATAATAATAATAATAATAATAATAATAATAATAATAATAATAATAATAATAATAATAATAATAATAATAATAATAATAATAATAATAATAATAATAATAATAATAATAATAATAATAATAATAATAATAATAATAATAATAATAATAATAATAATAATAATAATAATAATAATAATAATAATAATAATAATAATAATAATAATAATAATAATAATAATAATAATAATAATAATAATAATAATAATAATAATAATAATAATAATAATAATAATAATAATAATAATAATAATAGATGAACCAATAAATACAAATATCAAGTTTGTTAATAATACCGCACCAAATCATACGGGAGCCTAAATTTATGCATGTGGATGGAACACCTCGCACTTAACACAATTTTGCTCTTAATACATTTATGTTTATTACCTGGCCTGTAGAGTTCATATTAACAACTTAAAATGATTATGATGTCCATTTAATTACTAGATCAATTAGCCATCACACAACACACCAAGTAATTTCCTTTGTTTTGATACACTGATAATCTTTTTGAGATGTTAAGCAATTATTAATAATTATAATCAGTGCTTATGTAATGTTCCGAAATACAACTGTATTCAATCATGCTTTGTTTGTATTCAACATTAAAAGCTTCTACTTTGTGGAGGAAAATGCACGATGGATTAATTTTCTATTTTACAAATCGATAATATAAGTTTGATTAGTTTTGTTTGAAGTCCATCCTTTCAAGGCCAAATATCTCTTGTTTTAGGAGCGGGGCCAGGATGGCCCTACTATCCACATCCCAAGACCTCATTGACCTCTGATCTTGGGGCCCCGAAAACTACAGGTAACTAAATTACTCATTACATAATTAACCTTATACTTTAATTTCGCTTTCCTAAAAGATCTCCCCAGAGGTTATATTATAAATATGTTTCTTAAATGGTAGCTAAAGAACATTTTGATGTAGTACTGTATGACGAAAATTAGGCACTGGCCCTTTCACAGGTAGTATTCAACAATCCTGTCTTACAAGCTATTAACATGTAGCCAAATTAATTTTACTTTATTTAGTGCATGATAAGCCTTTCTTAAAGCGAACTCTTCACGTGTGTGGTTTAATCAGAGGTTTGTGATTTGTTTCTGTACTTTGAAGATGTTAGACCAAGAAAGATAAAAAAGAACTATTAGGATGAATCGAATCTTGTTTACAACAAACACTACGTTAATGCATATAGGGTACTTGGAGCTGTCGTCTACAATTTAAATAAAGGTATTTTATCTGTAGAAGTTTGATTTTTCGAGAGACGAAATGACTGCCGCAGTTATGGTTCACTTTTTTTCTTTTTGTAGTGTTTAACGCCCGCTTTTACTAAATGCGATACCACAGACGTTGACAATGATGATGCATGAAATGAACTTGGAGCACCGTTGAAATGAGATGACGGGGGAAACCGGAGCACCAGGAGGAAACCCGTCCCTACATCACTTTGTCCACCACAATCGCACATGCGGTCGCCTGGATCAAACCCGGGCCGCTTTCGTGAGAGTCGAGTGTTCTAATTACTCGGCCATGACGCGGCCGACCGCGTTATTTTAGTTAACTCAGCATTATGATTGCCATGATTATCAACATTATTATCAACGTCATTTTCATCTACTTTCATGGTTTAAGGTATTGTTGGCAATAATGGTTCACAGGCTATGGTTTTCCATCTTTTCTTAGGACGGCCAAATTTCTACTTCCTGTCTTTTGACAATCTAAGTTTTTAATCTTAGATAAATAATAATAACTATAATTTTTCATTCTGTCCACATAATAAATTATTTCGTTATGATTCGTGCTACTTAATAACAAATGAAACTCTTATATTTAACAGTGTGTTCAAACTCTCCCATTTTGCCAAACAGGTGTTGCCTACATAAGTCGAGGCCTGAATTCTTGTAGAGCATTTTAATTCAGTGTGAGTAGTATATTTGGCCGTGACATGGCTGAGTGCTTAGACCGCTTGGCTCTCACCAAGATGGCCCAGGTTCGATCTCAGTCGACCGTAAAATGAGATTTGTGGTGGGCAACTTGGCGCTGGGATGGATTTTCTCCGATTTCCCCCGTCCGCAGTCCACCAATTGCTCCATCATCATCACCATCATCATCATCGTCATCATCTTTCCTATCATTCATCTCGCCCTTATATACCACCCACTTCCCTCACCTTCACACCATGCATTAGGCTGATCACCTATCCTGGTTTTCTATCGAATCCAAAGCTTCGGTTCCTCAGGCCCGACCTTAAGAGGAATAGAGGAACAAGAATTCCCTAACACCACGATAGTGGTACAATTATGGAAGTTAAAGAATAATAAGAAGAGGTCAGTAGTATATTTCTGCACTTTTCCTGGTCTTCGTTTTTAACTCTTGCATCTTAGCAGTCCTCTTAACAAAGATTATCATTTCAAAGGTATTAGAAAATGCGATCAAGTGTTCTCAAATCAACCGACCTTTTATATGATATAAATTAAGTTCTTCATGCAACTAATTAACATAAACATATTTCTGGAAAAGCTGAAAACAAATATGTTGCCATTTAAATGTCTTTCTCCATGTCATCACATCCTGCGCAATAATGGGCCATTTTTGTTTCCTTTAGTAAGTCATTTAAAACTTAAATATGACCTTAAAGGAGATATTAATTTTAGTTCTAATTTCATTATTCCTTAACTATGAAAAAAACTATATATTCTGTTACCTAAATGATTATGCTGGCTTATATTATGTGACTGACACTTCCATACATGATTTTTTTTTTCAGTATATACACTTCATATATAAGTGCTTTATGGCATCGTGCGTTGTTAATCTCGTGCTAAGTTATTTTATTGCTTGCTCTTAAAAATTTGTTTTAAAAAACAATCACCTCTCTTGAAGCCCGAGAAAAAATATTTTGACCAACAAGACGCAAGAAACACTAATTCTTATTCCTTTGATATATTATTTTCCTGATATGTTTTATGTATTTGCTAGTATTCCTTGTATCTAAAAATAAATGTCTACTTAAATGTCTATTTTAAAATATAATATTTACTTTACCATAATTTTAACCAGGTAAATGCTAAAAAAGGTTGACGATATACTGGCTTCTTGTCGTAATTTTAAATTTATTACTGCAGTTCTGTTGATTTTAGATCCATATATTTTAGTTTTTGAGTTGTACGTGTTTTAATTACTCCTATAACTAAAAATATTTTTCTTAGTCATTTTTGCATCGTACTTGTTTGTTTATTTCACAAGCACCTTAATGGAGCTCATACACTCTATGTGTAGTTACTAAATTCAGTACTTCTGTGATAGAAAACCGACCTTTTTATTCAATTCCACCTCTACTTGATATAGTCATAGTAACTATATCTAGAAATTTAATTAGTACTATTTAATTACTGGAATAAGGTGGGAAAAGTTCGATAAAATAAATTGTACAAACATTTAATTATTACTTCAATACCAACCTAAAGGTAGAAGAAGATTTAGACACCCACGCGCCAGATAGATTAACTAGATCTCTTGATATCGAAAGAGGTCAAAGGTCTAAATCCATGAAAAAGAAAGAAGAAATATATTATATTATATTCACACGAGGTTTTTCTACTTCTTCCGTTTATTTTATATAGCTTCTAAAACTATTCCCACCAACATTTATTCTTCGATCTACTTTATGATAATCGAGTTTAAGCCTCATAGAAATATTTTCATTCATCGTTTCGTTTTATATACTTAGATACAGAGGAAATCAAATCGATGGCCTTATGATTAAAAGCGAGCCTTTAGTGGCTTTAAAAGTATATGTTCTTTAGATAATACCTCGAGGAACAACTTAAACAAGAACATAGCATTGAAAAATTCAAAATACAGATACATTTAAGACGTTTCTAAAGTTGTTTATTTTAAAGAAATGTATGTTTTGTGTAGTACTGCTTACCTCTGTTATGGTTTACCCATTATACAAAATTTTAAAAAAATACCTTCGAAAAAGAAATCACGGTCTATTCCCAGAAAATGTAAAGATATGCATTTTATTTTTAATGTAAGTCTTGGTGTCTCATATCTGGAAAATAATGAATCTAAACACCAAGCTTGGTATTCCTCGAACTTTTTGTTTATGAGGAACTACTTTACAGACACTGTACAGAATAGCGGATATTCACACACAATTGTAATCAATTATTTTATTTTTAATGATCGAAATAATTATTAATCCTAAAATTGAATGTATCTGTAACACGGTTTCTATAAAGTACACAGTTTGTCTACGCTTCAATATTTAAATGGAACTTAATAGCAATAGTTACAATATTTTCAGTTACATAACTTATATGAGGGAAAAAGGTAAGTTGCAACTGTGCATATAGTAAAACTGTATGTAAATGTTCATGCAAAAAGGCAGAACGGATTCTTATGAATCTTGGTATATCTAGTCTATCTTATGTGCACCAAAGAGTATTCTAATGAGTCCAAAATCAGAACAACCGAAACATATTTCTTAATATTTAGGTTTGGTGTTAGAACTGTTACACAAACCTGACTTTTTACTACTATTTTCTTCATAGTTTTGTTGTTTAAACATTTGCTTAGCAAAGCTGTATTGATTTAAGTAATAAACACAACAGTTCGTAGTGAAACCTTTTACTTGCATTTGAATGTTTATTAAGAAACCATCAAGTGCAATTTTAACATTTTTCAGACCTTACATGTTATATAGTTTACATAGAGAAGAGGCAAATGAGGTTAACGGTTGGAGGGGCAAAAATCCAGGAGTCGAGAGGTGAAAGGAGAAAGGTATGCATATGTTATGGTCATGGAAAGGTTTTATGAATGAGGGAACGAAACAAAGTGGGCAAATGTGAGAGGGAAATACGGAAGAATGTAGGTATTTTAACAATATTTATGCGATCGGAGTCACGGGCTCTCCTACTAACATTAATTTATTAATCGCTGCAATCGGAATTTTAGTATCTGAGAAAGGCAGTTTTAGGCCACTAAAATAATTTCTAAAATGATCAAAGTAGCAAAGAAGACAATATAGACACAGTTTTGAACATCTTAAACTAACGTTTCTGCAATATTAACATGGCATTTTAGTTGGGTACTTAAAATGCTTTTCTATTTTCTAAATTCATAATTAGTTTAGAAATGCAGGAAATTAAACAGCATTAACAACATTTTATAAATAACAGTTTTACTAAATAATTATGACTTATTATAAGGTTTCTAATACATAATATGAAAGATCACTCTGAAGTTTATTGAATAAATCCCATTAGAGTTCCGTCTCCACCGCGCAGCCACTAACACCCATGCTCCAGTGTCCAGGATAGCGACGTAAGCATCATCCGTCCGGCACTGCTATTCACCACTATTCTAAAATCACAATAGAGAGCTCGTAAGGTAATAGACTGAAAGGGAATTAGAATATAAAACCATTGTTTGAAAGTAAGCACTTCAGCATTCGCAAGGAGAAACCACAAAAAAAACCAAGACAAGGGTGCATGTTGACGGGGATCCAACCCGTGACCTCCTGAACGTAATTTCCTGCGCTACCTCTCTCGGTGACCGAGAAAAACAAGTATTCTGTTTCTTTTTCTACAAAAGGAGTGAACCACATGTTCAAGCAAAAACAACAATCGTTTCCATGAATGTATCATCAGTACCCTAAACTAGTATTACAAAGCCTTCAATCAAACCAACCTCCTTTATCTAAACTCTGTATCTTACAATGCTGCGTAAAAGTTATTAATGAAAAATGCTAATGATAAAAATGAAGTTTATGCTCTGAAACCTTAAATTAATTCCGTTGTCAAAGTGAGTATTTTTGTGAGAGTGAGAATTGTAACAAAAATGACAAGTTAAGTTCACTTTAACATACGTTATTTGTCACTAAAATGGTTAGCCCAATGCTAACTTGTAATTTACCTTCTCCTTTTTAGAAATAAACATAGTAAGCACTCTGTTATGAAGCGCTGTCTCTTATGTCTCTGTTGCACGCATCATTTTGCGCTGCTTGTAATTTCTCCGACGCACACAGGATGTTTCCCTTTGCCTGCTTGCCGACTCTGACACATCTCTAATATTCACTGGTCAACTTACAACTAGCAACTCCACCTTCACACTGCACACTTTGCGTTTAGCCTAAAATCTGAGGTGTAGTAATCATCAAGTAATTTTATTGTTAATAATGCTTTTGAATGATATTACGCATTACTCTGTATAATAGACTGCTCTAAAGATGAATATTACATTTCAAAATTGCTAGTTTGGAATTATTCATGTGCACGTTCATGTTACCTATTCGTTCAAAATGGCTGAGCCAATATTTGTGAAATTTGGCGTATAACTACGTTGTAGTGCGCATTTTAGCCTCTGAAGTCGTTTAAATCCTGAATAATTGTGAGATAATTAAGGACATAGTAAGGAACAATATTACATCAATATTTGCTTCATTTGCGGACTTAAAACTTTACTCATCAGGAGTAGTATGCTTTCAAATTAGGCGTTATACACACAGCTATACATGTCTCTTTTGTCCACGAGGATGGAACGGGGGAGATAACGCAGTGTGGCTAGTCTCTGATAATGAATGAACTGTGTTCTAATGCTTTTTACAAGGTCAATGATCACAATGATAGCCCAGCAGAAGGTGAAAATGAGTGGAACCAAAGCGGATAGTCTGTACTGAGGAGCGTTTTTCATTTTGTGGAATGGTTAGGACCATACAAAAAACCACGAACTAGTAAACAATAACGAGTGTTTTCGGGGCAAACTGTTAGATAAAGAAGGAAAAAAACTAACCCACCGAAGTGAATATGTATTGAGGTAGCAATTATCAAAGCATCGGTACTTCCACCCTGTCATCACATAGCCACCGCTTTTGCAAAGGGTTGACCTTTTCTTTTTCATTGCATTTATATCCCGCCTTTAAATGTAATGGTCATATCAGCGGCCTTTCTCCTTACGAACACATCGTATACGTAAGGTTTTTTAATCATTAGATCACGCACACATTCGCACTCATTCATACTTCCAGACTCTGGGGAGAAGAATCCCCACCCCCACCTCCGGAACCCTCGCACAGCAGGTAGATGCTCTTACCGATTGAGCTACGGGGCGAGCAGATTAAACTGAGTCTTAGCTTTTATGTTATTCTTGTATACAACGAAATCTATAATGAAGTTGCAGCTATGATGGCAATAATTAGAATAATATGCTCTTGTAATGCTCTTGTAATTCTACACTATATCTCTTGTAGAACGACTACAGAAAGTCAAATAATGATGCACATTAGATTTATATAATTATTACATCATTTTCCAAAATATTAATCATTTTAATAGTAACAAAATCCGAGCCCTGCCCATTACTCTTGGTGTAACCTTTATAGTTTCTTCATAATCCTTGCAATATTAATACCAGCCAGTTAAATCAGGAAGAGTATTCTTAAGTAGTGAGCCCGAGACTAACAACATATGTCATAGCTTTGAAACGTTAATTCTTCGTCATTTCTTGAACTTTCTTGTTCAGTTTCCAATATTGAATAAAGTAATCCTATCCTCTTGACTAAACATAAAACGAAATTTGTTTAATAAATGATAATTGCAAAAGTATTTATACTTAGTACTTATTTCTGCAATAACTATTTTAAATAGTTAATATAACAACCTACTAAGAGCAGTTTTCTCAGCATTTTATAAATTTATGTAACAGTTTACCATGTTGAATAGCAGTTTCTGAAAAACGCAACCTTTAGATGTTTTCTCTTTGCATTCCCATCATTTATTCTAAGCTTTCTTGTCATTCCTCTTTGTGCAACGCTGCTATGTAACCATTCTGCGTCCATACAGCTTTCAGTAAACACTGCACAAACGTTAAAGGTTTTCTGTGGCCTTTGTCTTGATTGTGTTCCCAGGAAATGAGACACACCCTTTCCTGAGGATATGATTATACGATTTGTTTTAGTAGCATGCAAGATAATATGCTGCGATTTATGATTCGTTATGTTTAAGATATCGTTTTTTATGTTTACAGCATTTTAAAAAAGAAATGCATATATTTATTAAAAGCATTTTTCAACAATATAACAACGCTTGATATGCCCATTGTAAGTTTTCTCTGAACTTACTCAACTGAAATTCTATTGATTTTAGTTTTCAAGACTATGATTCATTATTTCGTTTTAGAAGCAGGTTACTTCTACTATACTTTGCTGATATTAGGTGAATAATTAAGTAATAGAATATAGATGTTGACTTTTAAAATTTTCAAATCAGAAATTTACTATTCAGATTTTGGCATTTAGCATTCTGTAGCGCTTACACGATTTCAATTTAGGATTTCATAGAATATTTGATAAATACACATAATTGGAGTTAATTTTTATATGAGATGAATGTCAAATTAAAATCACATTTTAAAATTTAATATTCAGTAGTGAGATAATGGTACCTAAAGTAAACTATGCATTTATTTTAAATTATTATACCTTTTTTATTAAGTAACGGCCTTCAATGCGTCAACTGGACGATAAATGAAATGGGTGAAATGATAGTAAAATTAGCTTAAGGTCCATAGAGCTTAGAGCTAGCCACATTCATATTTCAATATAAGGAAAAATCCTGAAAAAAGCGCTGACCAAGATTCAAACTCGGAACATTTTGAATGTGAGGCAGACACCTTACCACCATTAACACTGGTATATGTTAAACCAACACAGAGAAAAATAGAATAAATCTGTATACAAAAAAGCACAAACAAAAAGCTTCATTGTGATAAAACTCAGATAAATATAAAGAAAATACACAAACTTAAAATAAGTAATGCAAATTTATGAATTATTAACACTTGTGAAAGAAATTGTAAGATATGAGTCAACATTGTGTTCTTTCGCTCGTGTTCTGCTGTCAATTATTATTAAGTTGCATTTAGTGAAAGTCTTGCAACATCTATACCGTTGGTATGACTCCAAATGCATTGCATAACTGCTTGGCAAACTCCAAGGATTTGAGCAGTCTATTTCTGTAGTTTTCTGCATAATTTCTACCAGTTGGAAATTAAAATATTCACATATCTCAACAAACTTCTATTAACGTAAAAAATGCGGATGTTCTTTTATTTACACTTAAATATTTGAAATAGTTTGACAGTTCTCGGCCAGGAGAATTCAGTCAAAGGTTACCAAACTCTTTCGGAAAAATAATATTTTTCACAGTTTCCTTCTTTTTGAATGTTCAACTTTTAGTTACGCCTAGGAATATCGTCCATATGTTCTTACTTTTTCTACACTTTTATTTTGAAAAAAAAATAACATCAATTGCAATGCATTTACATCTTAATCTCAGTTTGTCACATTTTCAGAACACATAAAAATGGAATTTTTATGGAATTAACAACAAAAAGAAAAGTATATAGATCTTTCAAAGCAGTCACACTATATCCATTTGTGTAATATGGCCGTCTTTACTAACGGTACAAATGCAATTTAGCAAGTTTGGATGCGACGTACTCTGGAGTTCGTACCCATCTTCAAATATTTGGATTCTGTGCTTCAGACAGCCGAAACCACTTTCTCCTTACATATACGGGAGCGGGTAACGACTACAACAAAAGCCTCACATGACATTCCTGAACTCCAACGTCTGGCCCCATCAACTGTGATCAAGCTCTTCAAACTTAAAGTTATACCGGCCGCCACATATGGCATCCAATTAATATGGGTCCAGCTAATGGTGAACGATCTCAAGAAGATAGAGAACATCAAAGTGAGGTTATTAAAAACAGCTCTCTCAATCTCAAATTTCACGAGAAACAGCAATGCCTATAAAGCGGCGCGAGAGACCTTCTTCATTGAAGATATAATGTATACCTTAGAACTACCGGAAACACAAGCATACATCGTCCTCGAAGTTGGAGAAGAACACCGAAAGCAGCAGAAATCTTCATAAAGAACAGAAAACTGAAAATTGTCCCGGAATACAAATATTTAGCAATAGCAATGCAAACCAGCGCAAATGCTACACAAAGTAGCAGCAAGAGCGATACACGACATAAAATATATCAAATCTGTAAGCCTGGAAACAGCGATGGCTTTATTATAAACCAAATTAATGTCAATACTAACTTATGGAATGGAAATAATTGGAGAACATCTAACAAAGTCAATCCTTGAAACACTAGAAAAAGTAAAAGCAACATACAAAAAGAAAGCGATTGGAGTGTCCAAGAACACAAGATGGAGGCTCGTAAGTATACCCACCTGAAAGAGAGACCTTGCTTATTAAAGATCTAAGAACAGCATGATTTTATCTAGGACTAAACCACCGAAGAAAAACCAATCACACTAATACAGAAAAGAGAAGCCACCCCACCAGTATTTAATGGCACAGGAGCCATGACAGATAAGCAATGGACAAAGGAAAATTTGTACTGGCAGTACAAGAAATCTGCAAGAATGCATCATACCATGAACTAAACGAATCGTGTGTGTATAAAAACTGTGAACGGTAAAATATAGCACCAGAAAGACGCAATCAATATGCGCATATGCTGAACACAAATTTTAAATCTTGTAATTCCATTGGCCATTTAGCTGCATAAATTTATTAATAAAATCGTCCTCGAGGAGGAACAGAAAAAAAGCCGAAGAGATACTGAAGAAATAATGGAGACCGAAGCTACTAAGACAAAAGGGACCAAACTTCGAACATCGTTATCTGTACACTCGATTCTCCGCCCATGGGTGTCACGGGAGGATCGTCAGAACGAGTCATACCAAATACCCATGCAGGACTGCATCTGCAAGAATTGCTAGAAACTGAAGACTTAATTACCATCTAATGGAGTGTGAAGTTTAGACTTCAATAACTAAATACGACAATAAAGGACTGGTGATAATTTATATGTACACATGGTATTCAATAATTTAAATAAATAAATGCTCAGGATTCAAAAGGTTCACTATACAAAGTAATTTTAGCAGTTCATTAGCTCTTGGCGGCTAATATAAATCCAGATAAGTATTTCATACTTAGCTGAATTTCATGCAGGTAAGTTGGTCGCTGCGTTGATTTAGAAAAAAGAAACAAGATAAAAAGAAATAAACTGTTTTACAGTGGTAAGCGGAACTTGTGTGCTGTCGCCATCATTATTTGCATTTGTTCATGTTCCAATAATAACAACTAACAGAT
>CM060951.1:86491777-86514277 GCA_030765055.1 Mantis religiosa
GTCTTCCCCTACCATCTTTATTTGCTTCAGTTTCTTTCTCTGTAGCGGAATTGGTAACGAATAACAAGAACAACGCGTAAGGACCACAATCAGATTGGCTAGCAGCCAGGATCTACGATCTCCACAAAGCTACCTTCTAAGCCATTTTGTTTGGTGGTTTCGCTTTCATTTCGGCAGAAATGTTTCCCTCTGCTTTCAAAATAATTCTACTTGCATAAGAGAGCAGCTGGTAGATATGCCTCTAATTATATATAAAATAATAATCAGATTAAACAGAAATTGTAAACCTTTAACTTAGTATTATATTTTGTGCATTCTTATGCACAAATATTGTGCCACTTTTCCTATCTGCTATGGATCCCAATGTGTATAATAATCACTTTCAATTCGTATCTAATTCAATGCTATTTCCTGTTAACAGTAGAACATGATGTTTCTCACACTTTTATGTACTATTTTTGTAGTTCTTACCATTTTATACAAGTTTGTGCAGATTCAGAAGAAGTGTGCGTGACAGCGATACGGTTCAAAATTCAAAATTCTTCTCCCCATCATTGGTGTATATGCAAAGGAAAATAGATTGACTGTCCTTATACACTATTTTGCTCAAGATTACAGAAGCCACTGTGTGCTGTGCAGGTCCAAAAGAGGTCTGCGATGACTTGAAGCGACATCACTCAGAGCTGAAACCCTCGCCGCTGGACCACGGTTCGGATCATCACGGGAGCGGCCGGCTGGGAACGGCAGCTCTCTGTGAGCCGCCTCCACCCCCTCCACCAGGACTCGGCCCTCAGCAACAGCAGCAACAGCAACAGTCGCAACAGCAGCAGCAACAACCACCAGGAGGTGGCGGATCGCTCGGTGGTCCTGGAGACTCGGATAAACCTGCGAAACAGAAGCGACATCGGACGCGCTTCACCCCAGCACAGCTCAACGAGTTGGAGCGCTGCTTTTCCAAGACGCACTACCCGGACATCTTCATGCGGGAAGAGATAGCCATGAGGATCGGCCTCACGGAGTCCAGAGTGCAGGTCAGTCCATTTATTCTGTACTCAAAACTTTAGACCTTCGTGAAGCCTCAACACCCAGGCTTCAAAAATACCGCGCATAGCATGATAGTTACGATCGTAATACTGGAATCCTAGTAATGTTGGGTATATCATTCCCTACACACGAAGCCAGCTAGTGCACCCGTAGATAGAAACTTTCTGTTTTCATATGGTCAAAATTTCTTTCTCTCTTTTGAAGAGATAAATGTGAAAAGAGAAATTATTAAAATTATTTACAAATAATTTACAAATTAATTAAATATTAACTGAATATTTACCACATTCATTACAAGGCAGTTGGAATACGTAGGTAAAGTAGGTTTATTAAACATTAGAAATGGAAGTCATCAACAAACTGTAAATGTAAACAACAGCTAATAATAAATGGCAAGGAGGGACATTCTTAATACCCAAATTTTGTGTCCTAATTACCTAACGGAATTAAATGATGAGTTTCTTCACTCCAAGAAACAAATTCTGAAATAATATTCAAGAATATTCTCATAAAATTAATACAAATGCAACTCTTTATGTTATTCTACTTAAAATCCTGGGGAGAAAATAAAATTAGAATATAATAATCATCAAATGTTGTGCTGTAACCTTTGATATCAAAAGAAGGGGGGACGAGGAAGAAGAATGGAAGGGAAATAATTTAGAAATATTTTTTTAAATTAAACCAGCTGCTGAGGCAGATGTTGCTGACGATATCCTCTTCTTCTTCCTTTCATGGTTTAGGCCAAGTGGTATGCTCCGGCCTCATCCCATCTCTGCCTTGGACGACCAAAATCACGTCGTCCTCTCGGTTTACAGATAGGGATTGGGATTTCATTTCGGAGGGTATTAGGTATGTGGGCCATTATGCTGGACCCATTGTTCCTCTGCCCCCAAGTGGAGGCACCCCCCCGGAGAAAGGATGAGGCGAAGGAGACAGAGGGTGGCCGACCCAAGGAGCCACGACAGTATAGAGGGCAGGGTCCCTACAGCTTACTTGGATAGAGACTTCCCCCGACAGGCCAGGACAACGAACTTGCTCCCCTACAGCAGAACGGCAACGAGCCCAGCAGCCGAGCCCTCATGGTCCCAGACAGGTGGTCCGAGCCCCAAAGGTCCCTGGCTGGCGGTCCCGAATTGTCCCAGCAGAGGAGCGGAGACCGGTAACCGACCTACTGGAGGAGGAAGTAGTTTTCCTCAGAGCATATCATCCTGCTATGCACCGCCGAGACACCCGCCGACACTTTCACCCTGAAAAAGACCATCAGATGAGAGATGATATGAAATGATAATGGAGATGAAATAGAGGGACAGGAAATTCGGGGGATGTAATTACCTACCCAGCATTTGCCTAGTGACCCGGGAAAAACCCTTGGGTCAGGTAGGTCAGCCACGGGAATTGAACCCGGACTTCCCGAATGCGGGGTATAGACGAAACCACCTGAGCCATCCCGCTCGGTGGTTTATAGATAGGATTATTTTCTCTATTCCTCTACCGTCTATTCTATTCAGGTGTTCCTTTCATTTATACCTGGATTCGCCCTTTTTTCATTTAAAAGGCGAAATGTCTTTATTTCGAACTCCGGATACACTTACCAGGTCACCACAGATGACTTCTGCATCACAGTGAGACTTTACTTCTATAATGACAACACATCATTTGTAGCACTCCACAACTATATTCCATTTTAGAATTATTTTGCAGTTCAGTTATACAACATGGTTTTTGTATGTAATATTGAATTCTCTATGTGACACTGTTTGCAGAGTATGAAAATCAGCTGTAGGTGAAACTAAGATTGTTTTCAAATCAGAATATGTTTGGCCTTAACGGCCACGAGACAATTAACCAATGGGAAACTTGCACTGTTGTCATAATGCGTTCAGTCTAGCAGGCAGTGTGGCGCATTCAGAGATTCTGTCTCTGATAAATATCACCTGCGACTCTAGGATCCAGTATTTAATTCAATGAAAGTTAATCCCGAGAAAGGTAGAGGCTAATGTTTCATGTTGACAAGCACCAAGAATTTGTTTCCTCTGTTGCTTGTTGTTCAAGATGAAAACCAACAGTTCACATAGCCTGGTAAGAATGTTGCTTTGCAGAAAAACAGCCGTGAAATGCCTATGATGCGAAAAGGCACAGTTTGTTTACCCTTCAGAGCTCAAATACTACATATGACTAATCAACTGTTGCTCTGAAGTAGCCGTAGAATAGGCTTGAATTCATGCAGTGGCCTTAGCTGGTGAATTCAGTAGCTATTATGTGTTTCAAATAGGAAGGTGTTTGTCCTTGAGTGCTACTAGGTGAGCAACCAATCGGAGTACTGCGGTGTTGTCGTATTGCATTCCCGCTAAGTGGTGTGTGAGGAGCGCCAGCCTAACCAATCTGTATGAAATACTATTCGCGCTAAGATAAAAATTCAAATTTTGCCAAAACTGATCCATGTGGAAGGTAGAGAGTGAAAACCTCGTATTTTTAGTTCAAATAGTTTTCCTAATACAAATAAATAATTGACTCAAGATTTACTCTCTGATTATATACAAATAAAGTAGATACCATTATATTATAACAATGCATTGCAACGTAAGCACTGTAATGAATATCACTATTGTTTGGCATGCATGCATTAACGTATATTTGAAATTACTCAAAACTGAAACGTAAACATTTGACATGACGTGATAAAAGAAATATGTACTATGAATAAGCCAAGGTCTTTGTTAAATTCGATGAGAGGAAACGATACAGTTCTTGCTAGTCTGGCAGAACGTGTCTGGTCACATTATATCTTTGTTTATGAATGGTTCGTAATCTCTATTTACTCTAGAGTTCAAAGTAGCATTATTCAGTTACTCTTCCTTGAGAAAGTGCATCAGCTGGACCAATGAGACACGATCCACCTCCCCGCCCCTTACTACTGATAGATCAATACAATTGAGCTAATGTGGGCTCAAATTATGTTGCAAACAGAAATAATATTTTTAAACTAACGTTGAACGACTTATTCACGAAGAAATTGACAAGGAGCACAACAAGACTGGGAAAACCGCGTGAGACATCAGATAAACTAGAAGATGCCTTTTGGAAAGAAATAGCACGTAACGAGATTTTGAAACCTATTATCATAAATTTGCAGTACTCAGACGTTGAAGACAATGTCAAATTGTCTCTTAATGTAAGTAACATTCACAGCCATACAGATGTCGCTGGTATTTCCGTTGGATGAGAAAAATAAGTAATTCATAAACTGTAACAAATTTTAAACTAAATATTTAAACCATTTGCGTAATATACGAATATTCATGTTGCAATTGTGATTTCAACAACTGTATTATTATAAAATTCGGAAAATTCAGTTTGCGTTCCCTTACGTCTAGCGCCACGAACATTCGAAAGTGTGCGAGAGAGAGAGAGATAGAAAGAGAGAGAGAGGGAGAGAGAGGAAAGCATTAAAAAGTGGGGATAACGAGGTGGCAACGCTGAATGCTCTAACACAGCTGATTCGCTACAGGCGAGAACTCTTCCCATTTGAAACACATAATAGTCAAAGAGGAAGATTATTGTGAAGTTAGGTTCGGTCTTTTATTTTTAAGTATATACACAATTTTAAAAGGAAGAAACCAATGTAATTTTAGAAATATTCAGCGAATGGTGGGACAATGCAAATGTGTCTTATGAGGTAGGTACTTAAATTACCTTGCGCTGGATAATATGCGAGTGTGAGGGAAGTATGACAGGAATAGGGTTAACCAAGTTGCAACTAACAGTGTGTGATTTACTGAAGAGTAAAACTCTTACTATTTGAAACGTGCTTTGATAAGTATTTCAGGACCTCTTGTGTTCAATTGATAGGAAACCAGAAGAACTAAGAGTAGATTAGTGTTTAAGTATTAAATAAGTGGTTATAAAAGATTGTTTCAAGTTCCATGAAACTAAGGGTCAATAAGTATGACGAAAGTTTTCTGTGGGTCCTATACTGTAATTCCCATAAGTAATCTACAGCCCATTACAGTTGAAATGACCACCATAAATGGCCATGATGTTCTGCACCATTCTCTCCAAATTGCTTAGTGTTAGCTCTCCCCCGTGGTGTGTGGTGGGTAATAGTCTTCAAATCTTGGTTTGAGTCAGTTATCTGGATAAGATCTTTTTCAGGATTTTCCCTTATTCTGAGCTCTAGGATTCTGGGTCCATTTGAATATCATTTCAACCCTTTCGTCATTTACGAACCGATGTGATTTACTCGGTTAAAAGAATTAAAATTAAAACTGGTTCTGTTGCGTTGCTACGTGACAGACAATTAATTACTGCCGGTTACTACCGGTTTCTACCTCAGTTTTTAAACACTAAGGATTGATGTCCTTCTGCGAAAAGTAAAATCGACATTCGTCCTGGGCTTGGGACGAAACCTCACCTTATATTGAAGATTTGAAGTAGTGTTAGAGTGGTCGTCTTTGTCCAATCACGTGCTCTCACGCACAATATATACTCTGAAATACATCTCGAATAAATTATAGATAACATGATATATTCAAACATCCGTTTACCCACCACTTTAGTTCGTTTCCTTGTTTTTTATTTGTTAAATTCGCGTTCTGTAGACCTGTTAGTGGTTTCAGACTTAGTTCACTTAAAAAGACATTTCCTACCGGCGTTTGTTTGTTTTTTTTTTTTTTTTTTTTTTTTTTTTTTTGTTGCAATTTACGTCCTGCGATGTTGTCATATCGGATGATGACTGAAATAGGTGAAGTGATGCTCAAATGAGTCCGGGGTCTATGGAGGAGCTTAGAGTGACCCAACTTGCATCTATCAGAATAAGGGAACACTCCGGAAAAAAACTTATCCAGGTAACTCACCCTGACCGAGATTCGAACTCGGGATCTCTTGAACGTGAGGCAGACACGCTACTATCTACGCTACCGAGGCGGGCGTGATTGCCCTTACTCTTCTTTATCATGAGTACTAATTTGACTCAAGAAGTGAAGAACGAACCATGTACTCGTACTCATTTTCATAAAGAACGTCAGTAGATGATCTCTTCCATGGACGTTTTTCTTCTTTTTATATTACATGTAGATACCTGTACGCTCATCCTTAATTATAACTAAAAATGAATTTCTTTTCTACTAATATTAGGAATTTTTTTTTCTAAACAGCTGCACACATTTTTATGAAATATATGGAGAAAAGTCGAAAAAATATGAAAAGAACCTTTCGAGAAAATATAATTATGATTATTAGATCATTAACTGTTATTACTATATTGACAGAGAGAGCAATCATGATGCATGTAGATTGCATAAGATAATCTATAATATAAATATATTATATAATTTATAATGTAAATAAGACACATTTAAGCTTTATATTTACTCTCTACTTGTCAACATAAAATGCTAATTTGTCTACCTATGATGTTTATATCCAAAATTCTCAGACTGTAATTACGTCCAGAAAGATTTTGTGATTTTTAAAGTCAGCGAGAATATTTAAATAAGTTTAGTAGTTTATGAGATTGCTCTTCCTCTTTGTAACATTAGTAGGTACAGAAAGCTAGGGCGTTTCTGCCGTATAGTGTCAGAAAGCGATCGCACGACTCCCATGAGAGTTTCCATCAGAAAGGACCCGTGGCCACTCCCAACTCTCTCTTAAACCCTGTTCTCATCGCTAATCAATATTCAGCCCATCAGAGCTGGCTTGCATGTGGACCCCCCAACACCAGACCTTTGGGACACTCACTTCTGCTTTGTTCACAAACTGAAAAATATACAATACATAAATGTTTCGACAAAAACATCTGTCTCGTAAGCCTGTCATATTTTAATCTTTCGTACAAATTTAAACACATTTCATTATTTTAAATTCTCTGCAAATTATCACGTAGTGAAATGTTGAAAGTTAAGATAAAAACGTATTTATGAAATGTTCTGTAAATAACTAAAAATACCATATATAATCTCAATTTTAATTAGGAACTGTCTGAAATTGCATTACCTATTTTAAAATCTAAGTATAAATCCATCTTGGCGATATAGAAACAAAGATATAATACCTTTTAATGCATTTTAACTTAACTAGTTATGTGCAGGTATAACTAAGGGCATCTAGTAAGCAATTTCTGAATTGAAAAATAAAGAATAGCTATTTGGTAATGCATAACTATGAAGTCACATGGAGCAGTACAGTTGCAAGATATTAAAGAAAAAGAAGCTCATATTCTCATTAAATCAATACAGATGAAACAGTGAATGTTATTCAGACAACTAAATAAAACAAATGTATTTCAGGAAAAAAATATGATAAAATAATGTTACTTATAATTGTTTCTATAACGCCAAGGCCTGTTCAGTAACGGCTAAGCAACTTTTATGTGAAATTTTCCATCAAAAATATTCGTTTTTATGTGTCCGAGCATTTTAAAAATATCTAAGTTTTACACATTCTCTATTTTTGTACAAACCGTTCTTTTAAAGATTGTCACTTTGTTATGCCTTTAAAATGTCGTTTTCTTTACATGGCCAAGTGATAAAAGGTATCATTAATGTATTACCATATGAGACAAGTACAGGAAGATTCATACAAAAAAACAGTATCTCCGAAATGATTCACTCAAAAAAATTATTTCAGATTTGTGTGTTTTATTGAGCTCTACATTTTGTGTGCAGTAATATTCTGTCTATCTCTTATGCCTTACCAGTTATGTAAGAATAAGGCTTCTGAGGACATTCTCAGAAAAGTTAGGACATATCTGTCATTTTCCATAAGAATATCTTAAACATACAGTATTTTAATAAAAATGCTTATAGCTGGGTTTTTTTTAAAAAAAATCAGTATTTAAAACAAAATTTACATGTAAAGATTAGCCTTGGATATGGAAGGGGGATTTTCTTAAACATCTGCAGTCGTATTCTTGGCAAATGCTGAACTTAAATACTATGTTTGGTATTTAAATGTATTTCCGATGTTTAGTTATACTATTCACAGGTGGACATACGCACAAACGCCCGCCTCTATAATGTGGAGGTAGTGTGTCTGCCTCACATTCAAGAGGTCCCGAGTTCGAATCTCGGTCAGGATGTGACTTTTTCAGGGATTTTTCCTTATCTTGAAAGATAAATATCGGGAGACCCTAACTTTATGGACCCTGGGCTCATTTCAGACCCTGGGTATTACTTCTGCTACTTACAACACATACTACAGAAACGAAAAATAAGTTAACTTTATTTTACGTTGCTTATGTGATTTCCTGTTTATGACTACCTAGTTGCTTGATACCATTAGTACTTGTTTTCTTCTCTGAAATCTGGTCCCCATAGGCTAATCTGTATTAATTTTATGAAGAGAGAAAACTTTTATGAGTGCATTAATTTGGGAGAATGTGTGTGATTTAATCTCAGAAGCTGCTCAACCAGCTGTTATATTAATACAATTAATTATTTCCGGGCTGTTTTGCCGTGGTCTGTTGGCGTAATAACGTCCAAACGTTTCGTCCACAACTGCGGTAGACATCCTCAGTGGCGCGGTCGATGTTTCCTTGCAGAGAGTTTCGCTGCGTCCAGACCACGGCAAAACAGTCCGGAAATAATTAATTGTATTATGGACTCCGGCCGTGAAAGTTTACGTTCTCTCAGTTGTTATTATTTCTTTCACCATTAACATTCTCTAATACTTCTGACGAACATGGACTATAAATTCCCTTCTGATTTTGTCTTAAATTATTAAAAAATTAAAAAGCATTTTATGAATATCTTATACTTGGATACCAAAACATTACAATTATAAAGCAGTATTCTTTCTAGGTAAGCTTTGAATCTTAACTAAAAATTTTATGGAGTAAAATGCACGTAGTCCTATCCACTCCACAGAATATGCATTTTAAAGTAATACAAATGCACAAATATTTCATTATGCTCATATAAGAAGCTGACCACGCTTGAAAAACAAAAGATTATCGAAATTGCCAATTCCAACATATCATATTGACCGTCAAGTATGAAAGTTTTACTTGCTTTTCTTCTATATTTATCTTTTTCAAGGTGATTAGCAGGCTATGATAAATAATCATATAAAGAGAGAAATTTGTATCCAACTAACATTAGAAGTTATTCAATTATTTTATAATTATCAATAACTAAGAAGATTATTTTTCTCGATGATAGAAGACTGAGATATTTTTAAAAGGTTAACTTCATGACTTGGGATTGCGGAATCTTCACACTCCCCTCTGTTTCATTGTATGGTTAAGCCAGGGTTTCTGAATGAGGTACGTCAACGCTATGTAGCTTTTATTTTTTTTAAGTGTGGCGCCAAAGAGATGGTAAATAGTTTTAAAATGCGACTATATAATAAATTACTCAACCGTTCCGTCGAAATAGTTACTGTGTACTATGCAGCACTTTCAGGATAGTAGGAAGTTAAGGAAAACAAATGTTCCGCCGAATTTTCGCAATCTTTTGCATAAATATCAGAGAATTTAGGAGCAGACATAAGTAAAATTTTAAAGTTTAAAGGGACCATTCATACAGCAACTTCACAAAGAATGGCGGGAGGTGAATGGAATAAAATTGTCATTCGAGTTTGACAACCGCGTAGGCAGCTAGTTAGGGGTGCATAAAGAACGAATGGTCGTAGGTATTTTATTATAACATTTCGAACAAGTTCAACATTTCAAGAAATGAAAGTTTTTATATTTGTGAGCCTCAAAACGGTAAGCAGCTTGCGGTGGTCACGCAGGTGCATGGTGGAAAGGAAGT
Source organism: Mantis religiosa (assembly GCA_030765055.1). Lineage (NCBI taxonomy): Eukaryota > Metazoa > Arthropoda > Insecta > Mantodea > Mantidae > Mantis > Mantis religiosa. Next base: position 86,501,575 of record CM060951.1, read on the forward strand.
TTAAAACACAAACAAACCGCCGCAGGTAGTGTTTTTTCTTCCAATTAAGATCCTGCAGATAGCCTAGTGAACAAGCCCGACTTATAGTCTGGGGTGTACAGAAATATAACCAAGCAATAATTACTACTACTGTATCTTTACGCTTTAGTTAGTATGAAGGGCAACTAAGAATTAAAATCAAAAGAGACATCTGAAATTAATGGAATAACATGTACCAAGTTGCGTTATTGAATACTAGCGACGTTCCACGGCTAGTTTTTAAGCCTCTTTTGATGACTTAATTAATTTCATTGGTATACTCTTATTATTTACAAAATTATAGTAGAGTGACCTAAATATTTGAATATTTTATTATTTAACCTTGCCAGGAAATCTACTGCTATGGAGCAGTCGCTTTTAAGCACTCTTAAAAAGCATCGCTCTGGACCGGATTTGAACCCACGATCTTGGAACCATTAGCCCAATATCTAACCAAGTGAGCAGCCCAAACCGACGGTGATGATCTAAGCGTCTTTTGGAGAATCCTTCCCTTTACCCAATACGCTCTAATTTCATTAACTTCCCTGGCATGCCCTGACAGGTTTGGAGATGTTGTGTAGTCTCTTATGTGTTTTCTTTTTGGTGATAGTACGTATGAAAATGCCGAGTAATTACACATAACATTTTAAGTATTGGTATTTCATAAAAACCATTGAAAAAATAAGACGATCAGATGATCAGAAATCTAATCTAATTTCTAATCGACTTTTCCCCTGGCTTGCTTCCCGAGAACTTGAACAAGACTATATAGTTTTATTTAGTACAGTGACTTCTAAAATTAATATAACGTAGTGGGGAAGGGGGGGGTTGTGAATATGAAGTCGTCCCAAACCTCACCGAGTGAGATGGCACCTCGGTGCGAGTCGCATTCAGGAGGTCGTGAGCTCGATTTCGTTGAATAGGCACCCAGTCTTAGAGCTTTTCGTGCTTTTCTTTTGGCACTTAGATGAACGCTGTGATATTTACTCTAATGCCGTGCTGTCCTTTCTATCACTTCCCTTCATTCTATTTCGTTATTATCTTTCAGACTCTTTGTATATGACGCTGCCAGACAGTTGCCGCGGATGCTTGCGCGTTGTAAATACCGTTCTCGGAGCTGGATGGCGTTGTTGATCGCTGTCCTCGTATGGTGAGACCCTTGACGACACTGGAGTCGAAGTGTATGTGGCTATATAGAGGCTCCAGCGCCGAGTTGAAAAATTCATAGCATTTGTTAGGAACTAGCGCACGTTATGTGGCCTATCTGCTTGTGATCTAGGGGTTCCCCCATTTCATCCCTTCCTCCTGGAAGGTATTAGCCGTAATAAATCTGCGCGGAGTCGCAGTATCCTCTTTAGTTTTCTACCCTAATACGGAAATTAAGGATTAGTTAAATAAAGACATAATAAAATAAATACGAATATTTTTTGTATTTTTGTTAAATGTTCAGGGGTTTTAGATTTAGCAATATATTATGAGTAGAATTTGACTCGGGATGAGAACACATAAGTAAGATAATTAGCCAGGCATGAAAAAAGATGTTTGCTCCCGAAACGTTGGTACATCACTTCTACATTGGGCTTGAAGCCCGATCTCGAACCTGGAATAGTCACGCCACCAGGAAAGCTACAGCTCCTATTATAGGGTAAGAAAATGACTAAATAGTTATATAAAATTAAACAAAAATCCCCCAAAATAGAATATAGAATGAAGTGGCAAAACATCACTTAATATATGTTAATTTTGATATTCTGGGGAGCCCGTCTCGGTAGCGTAGATGGTAGCATGTCTGCCTCACGTTCAAGAGGTCCCGAGTTTGAATCTCGGTCAGGGTGAGTTACCTGCATAAGGTTTTTTCCGGGATTTTCCCTTATCCTGAAATCGAATGTCGGGTAATTCTAAGCTCCATGGACCCTGGACACATTTGAGCATCATTTCACCCAATTCATTCACCGTCCGATATGACTTAATGTTGGAGGACGTAAAATTAAAAAAAAAAAAAAATAATAATAATAAATAAAAAAAATATATTCTGGGGATTCCAGCTGAGGATTTACATACACGTGTGATGCCTTTGAAGTAACAATTTTGACAGATGATATCGATAGAATGTGGACCTTGCTAGTTACGCAGTGAATTATTTATGACTCATCTTTTTCCATAAGTTTGAAGCCATTTTGACAAGATATTTTGTGATCGCAAAGCGATACAAACAAGAGGTGCACTGTGCAACGGTAATTGTGACCGTAACACATGGTTGCTGGGAGTACATAGACATAGATGTGTGTTTTATAGGCGCTCAGCTGCAAAAGGCGGATAGTATTAGAGCGTTCAATAGTTAAATCGACGAACAGTTAAGCAATTAAGACAATTCTGGTAATTACTCCTTCGCAATTTTCATCTGACGCCTAAGACTGGAGATTAAAACCAGATTACACAAAAATGTTTCAAACTGCTGGATATTAAATTTCAACTCCGTATGCGCAGCGCTATATTATTAATGTAATGCGATCGAGTCGACGAGGTGACCCAATGGATATATATATATTTTTTTTTTTTGACCCAGTAGACATACATTTTGTAGCATCAAATGCATACAAAAAGCAATATATACTCCACATTCTTTGGCGACCTTAGAGAAGCAGCGTAATTTGCTTTAACTAACGTCCCGTATAGAGTGTAAATTTTAATAATGAATTGGGAAAGTTTAGTTTTGGTTACGATTGTAATCTTAGAGTTTCTGGCATGAAAGCAGACGATGTCATATGCTGCATGGTTACGAGTGAGAGAGGTTCTGTCGCAAGCACATTTGGTATGAACCTTACGATTCAACTCGTAGTGTGTCCCTGCACTATACTGTGCAGTAGAACCTCAATACAACGGAACGCGATTGTTCTGGCATTTATTCTCCGCTTACACAGGTTTCCGTCTTACAGAAGGTTGTGTTTCAGTACAAAGAAATTTCAGAAGCTATAGTCGCACATAATCCACAAGCCACTTCCGAAGATTAAACATCTGTTGAGGCCTGTGAAAGACAAACTGGACTTCCAAGTTCCGGGAGTGTACCGCATTCCTTGTGAATGTGGGACATCGTATATAGGAGAAATCGGAAGGACCATCGCTACCAGAATAATCGAACATGAACGCAGCATTCGTTTAATGCAACTGAGAAGTCTGGGCTGGCAGAGCATTATTTTGATAACGACCATAGAGCCAACTTTCGGGAGACGACCATCTTGGCAAAATGCAACAGTTCCTGGGAGCGGAGAATTAAGGAGGCCTTGGGCATTTCCTCTGAGAGGAGCATGCTTAATCGTGATGCTGGATTTCAGTTCAGCTCCTCTTGGAAACCGGCATAAAAAATGGAAATACATCGAATACAGAAGCAAAGATCAATACAGCTTGATGATCAAGTTAGGTAGTTACGTTTCTTTGACACAATTTTCTATACTCACGCCATCTCCTGACCTGGCATGTAATTTATTGAAAACATTCTTTTGTTCAGTAATGCGAATTTTAATAGTGTTTTGTCTTTGTTTATAGTTGTGTTAAATCCAGTATTTCATTTGTGGTTATAACATTTTATAAATATCCTGATGATGGGAGAGGTGCACACTCCTGAAACGTTGATATCTAATTATCTTTTCACCTGGCTGGTTGCCCGAGAAGAAAGTGAGCATAGTCGCACATGTTTACACTAAAGGAATAATATAGAATAAAGTGTAAGTAATAATGGGCTGATATGCATTATGTGTTATATTTTCAACTTACATACAATAATTATAGTTTATCGCCTAGTTTCGCTGTCTGTTTTCAATTTTCCCTTTCCATTCTCCAACTGTCTGCAAATCAACATCATTTGCTTCACCACACACAACATTCAAAACATTGTTATGACGGTGTTTGAAACATGCTTTGGAAGCTCTTAAATTGTTTTTACCTAATTTTCTTGATGTCTCTAAAGCTTAGAGTCTGAAGCAGTGGTCCAGAAATGGGAATTCCTTTAGCGCGCACACTAACAAACCACTCGAACACAGCACCATATAGCTCATCATGCTGTGTAAATTTTGTGATATGTTCCCTTTAGCCACTCGTCTTTAATTTTTATTGCTTTTCAAAATTTCATAAATCTGAATTTTTCCCACCTTAAACAACACAGTCAATTCTTTAGCTGGACGTGTGCTCTTTTCGTATTCTTCATTAACCTTAATTTCTTCCCTCCAGTGATAATGTGTTATGTTTACAACTCATTTTACGAGTTTGTGTACATACAAACTATATAGTTAGTTAGTTACTAACACTCCCCACATGGCAACCTTGGCCTTCGGGGTAACCTCACCCCACCAAGTGATGACCGGACCCATTTCTCAGGTGGAGGCACCCAGAGGGCGGTGTCCGATAGGGCCGACTTAAAATCGCCAACCCCAGAGCCGGGAATCGAACTCGGGACCCTTAGAACGGGAGCCGCGAACGAAACCACCGCGCTACCCCGGCGCCCCATACAAACTATATTTATGATCACCAAAGTCCACAGTTTTCTTCCACTCGTACTTGATCACTTGTAACAACCAAACTGAGAATGAACACACTGCAAAACATCCGTACCCTTAATGTGTGTCGGAAGAGAGTTGAGAGAGCTAAAGATTTGTTTACCCTTTTCCTCGAAGGATTGCAGTTTATGACTTCATGGTTCATGGAAGTTCGTTGCAAGTGCAGTCGCCCTCAAAATTATTATTGTACCTACATTGTAACCCATTACACATAAAGTAGTCCGTTTTAATCGGGTTATTTACGCAAAAGGTTCCCAAAAAAATATTTTCGTTTCCGCGTTAGGCTGTCTTCCGGTTTAGAGTATAATTTAAATGAGAAATAGTCCGTTTCGAAATTTATTTCCCGTTTTTCCAGGTTTTCGTTTATAGGGGCTGTTAGGCCGGTTTTACTGTACTTGTGTATATCCCTCCAGCTATGTTGCTGAACTACCAAAATGGATCGATTTATTGCTCAAAATTATTAAATGTCACTGGAACACAGTGAGCTTACACACACTACACCGCTAATTGCTAGGGAACACGTAACTATGACGTGGTAGAGAGCAGAACCGCCTTCATTCGTTACAGATTGATTGAGTGAAATACAGTGCTTTTACATTAACTGTTGCTTTGATGGATTGCTTGTGTGTATATGATATCTCAGGAAGCAGTTGGGTAGTAGATTTTATATCTTATTGCAGTTACACTTGTTTTCGATTCTCAAGAATACAAGCTCAATGATGGCCTAACTAAACGGAAGTTTCTGGCCCATGAGCACCACCACAACGTTTACTTCGCGCACAGTATCTCACAACAATTTTTAAGCAATAAATCGTGCATCTCTATATCTAGGTAGCTTTAAGTCACAGGCACGTTACCAATATTCTCTGTCTGCATTATTTTGTTTAGCAAGGAATTCTATTTTTCTTTACTATTCCCCCCCCCCCCCCATTTTTTTGGTCCGTCACATTAAGCAGTCTGAGCGTTTCATCTTCACTTCGCCTTTAAACGTATCCACACAGAAAAACCAGGCGTTCAATGTTGGTACTCTGTTGCTATGAATTTCATCCAATTTGGATTTAATCTGTTGTGACCGTCGACTCTTTCCAATTAAAATCTTTAATCACTTTTTGTTTTTGTGTGCAGATACCACACCAGCTAATTCGCAAGGCTGCCACATGTTAACTACATGCTGTATCGGTTTGAAACTTTGTCAGAAATAATTAGCCCTGTAGCAGTCCATAACAATTTTGCAACCAAATATTGCACAGAATGCACACATATCTGACCCAAATTGTAACTTATTATATTTAGGTTCCTAGTCCCTTTAATAGTTGTGGGAACTTCCACAGACTTTCTTTACACTCACGTTTTATGAGTTTTATCGGTTGCGTCTTGTTTTATCTGTTGCAGTGTATTGTCGCGAAGCCGTTATCTACGATAGCGCGGCTAGTGTACACAAAGAGCCGGCAAATAAAGATAGCTGAGATAAAGGACTTGCTGACATAGATTAAGTTACGCTTCTGGAAGGTGATCGAATATTCGGATTCTTTACTATTCCGGAAATATCTAGAATTTATCAATTAGGTACTTAAGAAGGCGACGACTCATCAAGAGTCAGTCGCGAGTAGTAGTAAACAGCTGTGAAGTGTGTAACAAGAGTGTTGTAGCGAGAGTTGATCAGAACGCTGTTTGTTATTGTCATCGACCTTGAAAGATTGTGTTGTATATGTGATGTAATGTTGTTACGTGAGAATTGAACAGTCTAGTTCTACGGAAATAAAGAACGATTTTAATTTCTGCAAATTTAACTTCTAATTCTACGAACCCACAAAGTCACAGTATTTTCAGTTTTACAAACTATTCATAAAACAGTTTATTTGTCTGTTATTCCTGTCAAACGCTATAAATCATCTATAAGTGATAATAGTTCAAATTGGATAGATGTAGGAATCTTGTGTTTTCTAATTATTTAGTCCCTTTAGCCATATGTTGTTTAGTGTGTCGTTAAACTGTAGCGATATAGCTCAGGCGAAAGTCTCTGAAACCCGTAATCTGGATTACCTGGGTTCCGCCCATCCTGACCTTGTGTTTATCCGTTATTTACCCGGATCAGTAGACGAATCCCTAGGTAGATTATATACCATCACGAATTTTCCTATCCCTCACTTCCTCTCATTCCTATTTTTCCAGGTTCTTCAAGGAGAGAACGGATTCGTCCCTGGCAAGAAAAGTTTTGCCTGTGTTTGTCCATGCCGATAGGGGCATCGAAGCGGTGTCCGAGGATGTTCAACCTGGAAATGTTAAATACTCCTTTGCGCTGTGCCAGGCTTGTAGCCGTCAGTTCTCGCCGCACTTCGTTCTCTCTTCCTCATCCCTTTCTCCCGGAGGTTTATTGGGCACCAAAGGTATAGCCTTGGTTGCAGCTCTTCCGCTTCTAACCTCTAACTGTAGGTCGCAATGTTATTCATTTACATTGTAACATACGTTCACGTGCATTCGTATCTCCAGACCTGTAACGGTTGATTCTAATTATATAAAAATTCCTAACAAGCCGAAACTTCAGCCTCCATAACCTGGATTGAGTAACTTAATAATGAAACATTTGGCCATGAAGGTAGAAGGTACTTAGTACTGTACCTTATTTTAAATTTATAGAGGATCAAACGGGAGGGAATTGTTTAAAAAGTAACTTTCCTTCATGCTATTGCAGGAACTCATGACACAAAAAAGTAGCTTAGTATTTCTATATTTCTTATAGAAGGAAAGCAATAAACTAAAGATACATATTTCGAAAGAATTTTCCATCAGTAAATGTTACATTCTTTATGCATTTTTGACATTTATACTTTTCCTATAGCAAATTTTGCTGTCCTTTATTGGTTTTCCAACATGAATTCAATAAGAGTACATACAGGATTGGAGGTAATTTACAGAAAGTTGAAGATGTACATCTTATTCGTTGTGATTCGGTTTAAAATTCTACATCCAAATAATATCAGAAAAGGGAAAGAAACCACGTTTTAAGAGCTCCTTAATTCTGGCAACAGAACCATTTGTACATTAACTATAAATTCGGATAAATAATCAATTTAACACTTAAGACACATGGTGTTTTGCAGTAGAAGGTGGAGATTTTCAAGCACTTTGTTCCACTCCAAACAACTCTTTATAAGTAAATATTTTTCGTTGCTCCATATTCTCTCAAAATGACTGTTCCAGCACTGTTTATTATGATGCAAAGGTTTTAAGATAACAAGTGACAAATTAACACGAAATAGATATAGAAGAATAGGATTTTGTAATATTATTTGTCTAAAGAATTGTTTGTGAAAGTTTTCTAAATTTAACACATTAGATATTTAGATAATTAAATGATGCCCTTCTGCAATTAGATTCTAGTAAGTTGAACAGATTCCTCGCTGGCACTTTCACCAACACACTTTCACTTGTCCCGAGCCAAATGCTTCCTGACGAACGCTTAAGTAAAAAGAGAGAGGTTTACATGTCTTGTCTTCTCTAATATTGCATTTTTATCCAAATGACCCTACTTCTTCTTCCCACTTCGTTCGAATACACAATTCATGACATCAGAGATGATAAAACATCTCGACAGTTTTTAACTAGGAAAATGTGTACAAATGGATACTAGAGACCTACACCTTACCTTGGAGCCCGCCTCGGTAGCCTAGATGGTAGCATGTCTGGCTCTCGTTCAAGACGTCCCGAGTTGGAATCTCGGTCAGGGTGAGTTACCTGGATAAGGTTTTTTCCGTGGTTTTCCCTTATCCTGAAAGACGAATGTTGGGTAACTCAAAGCTCCATGGACGCTGGGCTCATTTCAGCGTCATTTCACCCATTCCATTTATCGTCCGATATGACGTAACGTTGGAGGACGCAAATTACCAAAAAAAACTTACCGTGGAATGTAGTTTTATATAAATGGTTAAATTTACGCCCGATACAGCCTATACCGGAGATGGAGAGTGACTCGTTCAACTGTCAACAAACCTCAAAGCTGGCTAATTCAAAATCAAGATCCTAACCACACACATAACCTCCCAGCTCTATTATTTTGTCAAGGCTATGTTTCTGTTTTATTTTATTCAAAAGCGTTCTCGTATTGCTATCATAGTCACCGCGCACGAGGCAAGTATATTTGGCGCACTAATATTTACTTGAGTAGCGAATCCTGGTCAAGAAAGCAAAATTTTCGGCTGGGTGTGCCGTGATGCTGACCACATCTCCCTCCCGTATCGGTTAGATGGTCGCCCAACCCTGCCTTGCGTATGTGGGCGTTAGGCCGGCAGTCGGGTTGAGAGGCTCTGGCTTTTTCGCTGTTACGCCAAGGAATACATCGAATTAACTGATATATTAGCGTTATGCTCCATTTAGTTATATAATGTTCATAATATGAGCACAAATATATTACATCATAATTTTATTATATTTAGTTATAAAAACACAATAATAATAATAATAATAATAATAATAATAATAATAATAATAATAATAATAATAATAATAATAATAATAATAATAATAATAATAATAATAATAATAATAATAATAATAATAATAATAATAATAATAATAATAATAATAATAATAATAATAATAATAATAATAATAATAATAGTAATAATAATAATAATAATAATAATAATAATAATAATAATAATAATAATAATAATAATAATAATAATAATAATAATAATAATAATAATAATAATAATAATAATAATAATAATAACAATAATAACAATAATAATAACAATAATAACAATAATAATAACAATAATAATAATAATAATAATAATAATAATAATAATAATAATAATAATAATAATAATAATAATAATAATAATAATAATAATAATAATAATAATAATAATAATAATAATAATAATAATAATAATAATAATAATAATAATAATAATAATAATAATAATAATAATAATAATAATAATAATAATAATAATAATAATAATAATAATAATAATAATAATAATAATAATAATAATAATAATAATAATAATAATAATAATAATAATAATAATAATAATAATAATAATAATAATAATAATAATAATAATAATAATAATAATAATAATAATAATAATAATAATAATAATAAGCACCTCCCTATCGTCATTAATCATAATCTGAAGATCTGTTAAGTATTGTTAGGATTTATGTACCCATCTGCCGTGATGTTTTATATACAAAATTTAGGGGCAGCGAATTCCTTAGGAGGACGTTCCATTTCCAAATCACTCCCATCTGTAGAATTTTATATGAGTATTACAGATCGTACTTTACATACGCAAATATTTAAAAAGTTACATCTCATAATTGTTTAAAATTTGTATCGCTCCTATAACCTTGAGAAACACAACCAATAGTAACTGCGCGTCATTCACAGCTATATGCTGGCAACTAAAAAAAAAAAAAAAAAAAAAAAAAAAAAAAAAAAAAAAAAAAAAGGCTGAGATTCGGACTATAAATATGTATGAACTATAAATGTGAATCATTTGGGAAATTTAGTTTTATGCCGGCATGTTATCATTGTGCTGAGTTTGTTAGAACAGTTTTAAGGAAATCCAAAGTTAATTTCTAATCGCGACTGCAGTACTAACTTTTAGTCCTATAATATTTTAATGAATTAGGTTTATAAACTATATAGTAATATTTTGGTACTTTTCTCGTATATATTCTATTATTTGCGCACCACGATGTTATTTTTTGATGCAAGACACCTCGTTACAATAGAAACACAAGAAAATGTACTGTTATAATTAAGCCGCCACACTATAAGGTAGCACCTGTTGTTTGCTCACATTCAATGGAGAGTTTAACTTCCAACTAGGGCTGCAGGGATGGTGTGCTAATGCCCCTGGATTAGTGCAACTAACTCAAAGGAAGTGCCTATCTGGTTTAAGATTCACTCAACAGCATCTTGGGGAGAAAGTTCTCCACGGGAGCATGTAACAGTGGAAATTTCCGAATGTGTTCTGATGCATGGATTCTCTTGTTGTCAGCCTCTCTTCATTTTATCCATGAACTGGAAACTGAGAGCTACTGAACATTTCTCGGGGAATGTTTGAACATGTAAATTTTACTTTAGGTACAACCACCAAAACTGGAAACACTATCCCACACAGATATATACGGTGAGCAATACGCAATGTATGTGTATGAATAAAAACAAATCATATATCGATTGTGTTTGGCTCGTTTGTTGAGAATTTGTATCCTTAGGTCTTTCGTAACAACAAACAAAAAGTGCAGCCCTCTTCCTTAATGTAGTATATACAATTTTTGGGTCGTTGCAATTTTTCCCTATCCTGCTTTAGATAACTTGATTTGTTTCTCTTATTGTATTCTACTTTTAATTTTATAATTTTCTACCTTTATTTAGGTCAGATAAATTAATTTAGATATACGAGGGCTGTTCAATAAAGAATGATCACTTTCTTTTTGACAACGCGCCTTTACTCATCCTCATAATTTTGATGGTCCTTCTCAAAATAGTATCCCCTGAATGCGATGCACTGGTCTCACCATTTCTGTCAGTCTTCAAAGACATGCTGGAAACCATGTTTGAGAGATCCTTCAATATCGCCTACGCAGCCTTCACCAATGCTTCTGATGATGGATAATGCCTCCCACGAAGGCGTTTCTTCAAGTTAGGGAATAGAAAAAAGTCACATAGGGCTAAATCCGGACTATAGGGAGGGTGAGGGATGCACTTCACGTTGATTTTTGCAAGATATTCAGCAACAACATTGGCAATATGCGGCCGCACATCCAGCCTACTTCACGGAAATGTGGTCTTTTGCGCCTGATATGGACTTGCAATGTTTTCAGGACATCCTTGTAGTATTGTCCAGTTACTGATGTGTGTGCAGGTAACAACATGCTGATAAACCATTCCATGAATATCAAAGAATGAGATGACCATAACTTTCCTAGCACAAGCAACCGCTTTTGCTTTTGGGGGGGGGGGGGGTGGTGATGAAGGAGATTTCCACACTGAGCTTTGCTGTTTGCTCTCAGGATCAAAATGATGTAGCCAAGTTTCATCAGCAGTGATTACGTTTGTAAGAAACTCCGGATCTTCCTTTAACATCAACTTTAACTGCATGCGAATGTCCTTTTGTTCGGGAACCAACAGTCTTGGAACCCATCCGGCACAAACACGTCTCATGTGTAATGTTTCTGTTACGAACGTGTGGAAGGCACCCAGTGAAATGTTCAGTATTTCAGAAAGTGATCTTAAGGTAATACGTCGATCCTCTCTCACAATGTCAGCAGCAGTGCTGATGTTTTCTTCCGTAAGAGCAGTAACTGGAGCACAGGGTCCACCTTCCTTTGAAATGGATTGTCTCCCCTCTTTAAACATTTTAAACCACCTTCAAGCTGTGCTGTAGGGAAGAACAGACTCTCCATAGGCCTCCTGTAACATTGTATAGGCTACAACTGAAGATTTGTTGAGACGAAAGCAGAATTTCAAAGCCGCAAATTGTTCGTCGCGTGTTCCCTCCATTACGGCAGTAGGCGATACTGAACATGTCTGAACTTGCCTGGTTCTCACGGGTGGGAACTAGGAGTACCAACAATGAAATCACTGCCGCGTGTTTGTTTCACATCAAGCTAACAGAATATAAGATTCAGTTTTAATGCGAAAAGTTATGACCGTAATAAATTATGATCATTCTTTATTGACTCATAGTAATAATAACAGAATAATGAGCAGTATCTAACAGCAATTCATTACTTAATTGCGTACAGGAGGAATAAGCAATTTTCATTGATGCCATTTTGTAGCATATGTATCCTCTCTGAAATATTAATTGTAAGACCAACCACAATGGCGCAGTTTAACTATTAACTTTTTAAATATAATACACAGATACCAATGCCATCAAATATTTCTAAAAACCATAGTTAACGGCTCAGAATTAGTATTACAAAAGGAAGAAACTCGCATATTATTTTTAGATTCTAAAATTTGTAATAAACAACAGCTTCCAACTGAAAATGTCACAAATATTAGTTTGTTTGGCTTAAAAGCTTTCCGTGATAAGCAAAGATGTTTTGGAAAATTATTTTCTATTCTTATGTGAGGATTGATGAAAACAGTACGCACTTTG